>CM033350.1:8118826-8718826 GCA_019395295.1 Osmanthus fragrans | reverse complement strand
TCTTTTATTAGTTTCTAGGTTTTCCATATAAATAGTTTATTATTTCATTGTATTAAAGAAGTTTTGATTATGAATTATTGAGATCTTCTCTCTTGTTCTTTATGAACACTTTCAAACTTATCAAATATATTTGTTATATTTGTGACGTTCAACCCTTAGAACTTATCAAAGGATTAGACAATCTTTGTGGCGTTCGCAAATCTAGGTTCATGTTTCCGCACATCAACGGGTCTAAAATTTAATATACCTTAAGTTCTTGATTCGAGAAGCATCGGGTTGAGATTCTATCATCTACAACCTGAATTTGAATTTTCTCGGCGTTTTCAAATCAATTTGCGAGTTCCATGAGATTTCCCCACCCGGGATCTCATCAAGTACCCTCAACCCGATGCTTCTCGAACCAAGAACCTAAGGTATATTAAACTTTAGACCCGTAGATGTGCGGAAATATGAATCTCGATTTGTGAATGTCACAAAAGTTGCATAATCCTTTGATAAGTTTTAAGGGTTGAATGCCACGAATATAACAAATATATTTGATAAGTTCGAAGGTGTTCACGAAGAACAAGAGAGAAGATCTCAATAATTCATAATCAAAACTTTTTCAATACAATGAAATAATAAACTATTTATATGGAAAACCTAGAAACTAATTAAAAATGGAATAAAGTCCTAAAACATGGAAATTTACCAAAATATAAGAATTCTAGGCTAAATAAAACTCTCACGAAAATAGAAAATAATCGTCCAAAAATAACCCTATGCCGAATCATATCATGTGGAGAGTCTTGTTGAAAATCTTATTGTATAACCTCTTTTTGAATAGCATGTGGTGCCTCTTGCTTCACAAGTAAGTGTGGAGCCTCCTGCTCAACAACCAGATGAAAATGATGTACCACATACTGATAGAGAACATGACTTTGAAGATGGATTGTTGGAAGAGTTCAATGATCCAGAATATGAGCAATATGAAAGTGTAGCTATAGACGATAGTGATGAAGATGTATTCTTCAAGTTGACTGAACCACTTGACATTGGTAATGAAAATCTTATGGATAAAAATCATGGCAAAGCTGATGGTGAAGAAGGTAATGAAACAGACTACGATGACTCATATGATCTGAGAAGCATTCCAAGTGATGAAGAAGGTGGATCCTCCTCAGGAGCTAGGAATGACATTTGGTTTCACACTGCCACTGACATGCAAGATCCTAAATTTCAAATAGGTAACGATGTTTTCTACTTCTTTCATGTCTTATGATGTAGTGGTTGGATAATTTAAACAATTTATACGATTTACTCTACGTAGGCATGGAGATTGACAACATAAAGATATTGAGGGATATAGTGGTACAATATTCGGTGAAAATGCAAAAAGAGAAGCAACACATAGATGGGATCATGCTTTAGGTGAAGTTTTTGCGTCCCCAACCTATTCAAATCGGTCGATTTGAGTTTTCTAGTGACTGAACCAATAATGTAGCTATTAAAATTACATGTAACTTTCTCATGTCTCATAGCTAAAGTGTAGAGGGCAAAGTTTTTAAATTACTTAATATTTATCTCTAATTCAACTTGAAGGGCAGTGCTTTAAGGTATAAATTGACGATTTTCTTTGCTTGAGGACCCAAATTTACATATTCAAATAGGTTGGATACTAAAATTCTTGCTTTTGAAAGTTGAGAACTCATAACTATGTTATATAAAATATTGAGGAGCTCAACTCTAATTTACCCATTTTTCTTTATCAATTCAACATGTTCTTTCAAGTGTATAACAAGCATTCTTGGCCTACAATTCACATATCCTCATTTTCTTTGACGAAATTGTGAATCATGACTCTCTCTTTCTTTTTCTTTTTCTTTTTTTTTATCGGGGAGGGTTTTTTTAAAAATATTATTAGAAAAATATAGTCTATGTGTTTCAACTCAACATGCTATCGCAGATCCTATATCTAACCTAAATTCTTTCATGCACTTTATACCTCTAGATCATATACAATATTGTGTTATTAAAAAAAAAAAAAAAGGTTTAACGAAACGTGAGCTTATGTGATTTCCAAGAGCCATAATTTCTTTTGAAGAGAATGTGCATTGTATCGATTGAAGAGGATGGATAACGTGGGACACCCAAAGCAGTTGAGTTGTGCGATGTACATCACATGTACTTGGCATGAATCGAGTTTCTACTACCCATCCACACAAATTCTAATAATTATTATTTATGCTAAATGAAAATATTGTATGACCTTCCACGAAATATTAATAAAGTTTTGGCATTTTTTCGTCCTATTGGGATTATTTGGAATTTTTTAGAGTTGGTTGGAGCTAGTTCGGACCAACTAAAGCCTTCGGACTAATGAAATATGATGGGGGAAAAGGAAGTTTGACACACATTCAGAGTGTGCGAGTTTTTGGACTGAGTAAGGGATTGTTTGGAGATCTCATTATCGATCATTACAATATAAATCAAGATCATTATATTTCATTAATACCATAAGTCTATCGTTTATATTTTTGGCTAACATATTGCATTATGAAAATGAGAATTAAAAAACTTTTTATCGATCACTCATTACGACCTAATTAACTCGTTTTCTCCCTAAATAACCCATGGCCGATGCATTCTCCATTTTTGCATGCAAATTTCATTTTTCTTGTTCCTTTCACAAGTTAAAAAACACTTTTGCAAATCATTGTTAAAGAAAGTTTAGGAAAAATAAAAGAAGAAATGTTATTTTGTAAACAAGAGTTAATTTTCTTCAAGTTGAAGTGAACTTTGTAAAGTTTGAAGATTGCACATCTTGTTTTCAACATGTTTACAAGTTAAGCAATTAACAAAAAGTTAAGGTAAGACACATTCCAAGCTTAATTGTGATCCTTGTTTTAATGTTAAAGTATCAAACTATGTTAACTAACGATCCTAAAGTTGAAATTGAGATTGAATCAAAGGTTCTAAGTATGAGATTGATACGAACTTGAAGTCTTATGAATTACTACTTGCAATGTTGATCTAAATTTATGATTAGCTCACGTTTGGTGAATATTTTGACTTCATATTTAGATGAATTTAGACCGTTATACAATATTATTGTCCGACTGGGGAGCCGTTTTTTTATTGAACTTGGTTAAATTATCAATTTGTCATTTTAAATAAAATTATTTTTGAAGATGTGATGACAATTTTGTAAAAAATCTTCCGTCAAGTCAAAAGCTGTTGCACAATCGGGTCCCATGACACGCCTAACGGTCATAAATTGTATTATCATTTTTGGCCAAAATGGTTACCAAACACGGGCTTAAAATGCATGTCTTTTTTTATGATGGTCTAAATTTGAGATTTAGATTACCATTATTTTTCTCCGGATGAATGTAAGCAAGTTACGTTATTTTACTTAACATTCAAGCATGAAATCGAGCATGCTCTTACGAGTTATTTTTATATATAAATTACTAAATTTTATAGGTACGTATTGATATAGGGGGTGTTTCGTCATGGCATTTGAGGATGATAATCATAAAACACCAATAAATTGTGCTTTAAAAATCTTCAATTATAAGCAAAACTGAAGTTATGTTTTTCCATGTTGCAAATGATGTTTTTATAAACAAATTATGTTCTAAAAACATGTTTAATTTCTGTATTGCAACTTACAATCTTTTAAAAGAGATTATGGTTTCTAAAAAAATTTTGTTTCACTTTTTGTCACAACAAATTGTGCATAATACATATTATGATTTATTTCTACAACTTCTTGAACTGATGTTGCAATGGCTTAATCTGTTTAGATATGTTTCTACAACTATTTGAAAAGTGAATTTTTGATAGTTTATTTAATATTCTAATGATAGAGGTTGCAACAATCTAGTTAGGTATTTATGTATCATATGTTGCAAGGTTTGAAATTTAACCACATTTTAGAGGTTATTTTAAATGAAATTATTATGATGTACTACCAAATCTGTCCGAGTCTTTAAGAAGGAAAAAAGTAGTTTGTACAGAAAATGAATTTCACATAAATGCTACAGACACTCACATGGGAGGTGAGCCACATGTAAATTAAATATTGCAAAAAAAATCGGGTCTCTCCTATTTGTGTGTATTCTATAGGAATTCTGTGGACTTTTCTTTTGAACACACAACACAACCCTAAGAAGAATGAATTTCTAATTTTAAATTTTGGGTTTTTGTTGACAGCTATATAAGCCCAATGTAAGTAAGATAGTTAACAATAGAGATTGCAATCTAGAAGCATCATGCTAACACCCTTTGCACTTCTAATGTTAGTTCACGCACTAGAAGGCTTTTGGACGTGTCCCACGCATAGGGATGTCCCTATCCTAATCTGCACCCACCGTCCAGCACCGAACAAGGCGAGAAATAGGAAACAAGACGGTGACGGAGATTATGGTCCCCATCTCGAATTTATTTTATTTTTATTTTGAAATATTACAATTCGAATTATGTTTTAAAATAACAATTATTTTTTAATTAATTAATTAAACAGGACGGTAAAAGGAAATTTTTAATCCTAGTCGTCCCTCTCCCACTTCCTAGAAATCCCCAACGAGGTGTGGATGACAATGATCGTTCCGACCCATTCCATTGCAATTCCTATTCATGTGCACACATCACTGCCTTATCCCAAGAAGTCCTCCACTAGACATTAAGCCTATTTATTGTTGAGGAATCCTTGCAAATGAGTCTACATTAGGGATACTACTCGATTGTTTATATTAGATATACAACATCTATGTGTTAATCAAGATTATATATATTGTTTCTCTTCCTTATAATTCTGATTTCCGTGAGTTAAATATTCGTACAAAATCCAGACCTATTCAATGAACAAAGATTTACTCGATCGTTGTATCAAGGAAATCAGTGATCTTCTAGAAAATGGTCTTTTTCGTCCTAACAAATCTCCTTGGAGTTGCTCGATTTTTTATGTTAATAATTCAGCTAAAATTGAGTGAGATGCTCCTTGTCTCGTTATCAACTACAAACCCTTCAACACAGCTCTTTAGTGGATTTGATATCCATTACCTCAAAAGAAAAGAAGGGCACATGTCAATCTAATGTCTTTAATAAGGTCAACAACATAATTGACACAACCAATAAATCTTTGCAGACTAGATTTTTTTAAAGATTTTATTTGAAAATTTGTCAGTAAAATCTAGACTTTTTTGAATTGGTGTTAAAATTTTCTAGATAAATATTATGATTTAGGAACCTAGTTTGACATAAAACAATATTTTTAGCTGATATAGCTACTTCTGAGATACTGGACCTTTTCAAATATTTTCAAGTGGGATAAGATATTTTTGTTTAGTAGTGTCTTGTCTCTATAGAGCTATTGCCTTGGATAAAGTCAGTAAATTTACTCTGCTTGATTGGGACTTCATTCTTTTATTATTGACAAGTGCTCTAATTTGGACAGTGTCAACAAAAAATGACTTTTTAATGGAATTAATTGTGCAACAACAATCAAAATATGTTCTTATTTTTATCTATGCACGCAATTTTCTTTCTTGTTTTTTTTTTTCTCAATCATTTTTCTTAACCATTTTTCACTAATTAAGTGCTCTATCAACTGTGAGACGGGTCGCAAGAAATTATTCACATTCTGCAAGTTACACAACAGCATAAACATTCATCATTCTAAATCATCAAGCACTAGTTCTTCAAAGATTTTAGCACAAACCATAAATTAAATGTCCCAAAATTCAGGTCACATGCGAGCAAGCATTATTCGTTACAGAATGATCAAAAAGTCGAGAATTCCTTAATGAATTCATGGATGTGAGCGTTAACTTCCTCGGCTCTCTCTTGGTTGATGAAGTGACCGGCTCCTTGTATCACGACGCATTTCTTCAATAACGGCACATCATTTTTGAACCCACCTCCATGTACATATTCCTTCATCCCTGGAGTAGTGTACACCATATCCAGACCCCCCACAATGAATTTAACTGGAATTTTTATCTGTACTCCTATCCAAGCTGCAGTTAGTTCCCAGTTTCTGCATCAGTAAAAAAATACTAACTTCAGTTCTGCTAAAGAAAAAAACTTGAGCATACTAGAGCCCCATTTTTAAAGAAAAATGAGTTTTTTTAGTGATTTTTTTGCAGATTGTGTGGTTAAAAAGTTGGAAAAAAAATTATTGTCGGAATGCATGATTGAAAATGAGTTTTAATTTAGATGATGGAGCTCGAAAAGGTGACACATTTTTATTTCTGCATGTTTGGTAGGTAGTACTCGGCAAGGTTAAATGTTATAATGAACAATTATTTGAGAGCTACGAGTCGTCCACCGTACCAAACATGACATCAGTATATTTCATATGTTAATTTCAATGACGTTAGTGCATACAGATCAAGTGCGCGGTAATAGTTCAATCCTCCAGTGAATCCACTGTGGTTATATTTACTAGCATAATATTTGAGATCTTCATCTGAAAACCATGCGGGTAATTTGATATTGTCGATATCATAGAGATTTCCAAACGGGTTTTGTTTGGGTAAGATGGGAGGACCCGGTTTACGATCAGTAAGAATTTTCTTGATCACTGCTGCAGCTCCATATTCAGCAATTTCTGATTCCATCTTTCCAGGCTCCTGCAAATTTACAACGTACACAAGAAATTTGATAAAAAAAAATGTTCAAGAATTAGAGAATTAGTACTCTTTTTTGCAATTTGAATTGACTAGGTGAAAGTAACTTTCTGTATAGAACATGATTGAATTTGCATGAATTCTTGTTTGAGTTAAAATCCTCATGAATTAAGAAATCATATTCCAGCTGAATTAATATTTATTTCATTGCAGATATTAGGTGGAAATTAAAATATCGACTGAGATTGCAACCCTAATGAGGCTACATAGAATTACTCTAATGAAAATGGGTTGGACCGTTAGTGTCCATGGACATTCATTTTTGTTGCAGATCCAAAATTTCAAGGAAAACACATGGGCAATATTGCTAGCTAGCTGTCTGTAGAATCCTGATTCAAACTGACCAGCAATCAATGATCATGTCCTGCTAACTTTCAAATATTTACTTACAAGTAAATAAGTTGTTTATTCTAAGATTTAAAATAAGTAACTTTTTTTACCCTGGCATGGCAAAATTGTTGAATATAGTTAGGTTACTGGAATAGAAACCTGGAATCTGCACATATAATAGTCATCACCAAAGAAAGCTAGCATGCTCTCAATAGGCTTCAACGTGGGATGCCTTGGCCGGAAAGGCAAAGTTAAAGACACGAAAGCCTTGATCAAATCGGGTCGAAACATGCACAAATACCAGCCAACCATGGCGCCCCAGTCGTGAGCCACCAAGAACACTTGTTCAACGCCGAGGGACCCTATGAGAGCCACCATATCACCCACCACGTGAAGGTAGGTGTAGCTGGTGATGGAAGAAGGAGCATCGGTGTCGCCAAAGCCACGGAGGTCCGGTGCGACGGCTCGGTAACCTGAGGAGGCGAAGGCCAGGATTTGGTGGCGCCATGTGTACCAAAACTCGGGGAATCCGTGGAGGAATAGTACTACTGGGCCTTCACCTTTTTCAGCTACGTGCATGTTTATGCCATTAACATTCACCATCTTGTGCTCAATCCCTTCCATCTCTCCCTCTATGTGACCAAATAGTATGTTTGTTATGGAATTGACATGTTATATGTCCTCTCTACATAGAGATTTGCTATGCTTAAGAAAATAAGCTGTCAGAATTAATACGGATGACACTTGACAATTTTTTGTCAGTTGCCACAGCAACATCTGTATTAATTTTGGCAGCACCGCTTCTGTTCAAGCAAAGAAACTATTCTACATATTATGTACAGGTATAAAATTTAGCAATTATTTGACAATCATTATTTGAAAATTCTTTTTTCTATATATTCATTTTCAATCATACATTCACACAATAAAATATTCTATTCTTAAAATTAAAGTTTTTTTCCCACTTTTTAATCACATATTCTCTAAAAAAATCACTATTCAAAACAATAATTTTCTCAAATAATAACCATCAAGCAAGGGATTAAATTTTTTGAGAATAGATTTTGTGAGAAAGTTATATTTTTGAAGAATGTGTTATCACGTGCAAAATTATTTTATTAAAAAAATGTATAGTATGAATTACAGAATTAGTGAAAATGAGTTTTAAAGAATTTGTACTGAATATGAACTTAATATCGACTCACAGAGGTAAAAGGTCAAGAATATGTAACTGGAGTTAAAAGGGAATTAAGATGTAGTTCGTTTCATTTGATCTTAATCAATACGAGAAATAATTCTATAGCTCTTGCGGGGTTGCATAGACCCAGTGTGTGTGGCGCATATTACATTATTACTGAAAGCGTACTAATGATGGGATTATGAGCAAGAATTGTTGATGTATCCTATTCAAGGTGTGAGAGAAATGATCTTACTAAGCATCGGTGATATAGGACCTACCATTAATATATTCATCAGTTAATTGGTGTGACATGTCAAGCGAAGTATCGATACTCATTAGATTATTTCTCTTCAATATAATACATATTTGCATGTACCAAGCTCAATAGAGGGAAAGGTTGGCCCAAGAGCCTACACACTAAGGCGCTGAAAACCCTTGGAAGTCGCACGAACGATTCGTGACCATGTCAAATAGTCTCATAATGGGTTCGTTCGAAAGTCGCCTCGGTGGTTGTGGGAGATCCCTGACGTGTTCTTGCGAAAGATGTCAAAAATATTCATAAAATTGATTGGGTATCACTTTCGTCGACGTTAGACTATAAATGACCGGTCCATAATTTGTTTGGTCAGACTGAGCAGCGCCACACAGGGCTTCAAATCTGATTGGGTGGTGCCACTCCGATTTCAAAAGATAAGGACGGGAGAAAAACAGAAATATAAATGCACTGCAAAATACAAATGCGAGAGATTCAGGATAAAGAAGCTTTGGACATCGGTAATGTTGATGATGAATTTAGAAGGACATCGGTAATATATATTTTATGTTTGTGTTCTTGAATGATGAAGTCAGAACTCGAATTAAATAATAATATTAAAAATAAAAGTATAAATTTTTTTGCCATAACTAGTGCCAACTACTATCAACTTAATAATAAATGCTATTTTTTGTCAAGTAAATAATTTTTAACTTAGCACTTGCTCGATAAAGATTTTTGAAAAGTGATTATTTGAAAAAAAAATAAAAAATAAAAAAATTGATTAATGTGTAGTTAGAAAGAGGAAAAAATTATAGAAATTGTGCCGCTAGCCCCATATCCGATGCATTTATCTGCTGTAGTTTATGTCCTTCTTTGCCCTTGTCTTTTTTCTTTTCTAAAGAATGTGTGTTTGAAAAGGTGTGTGAGAGATAATTTTTTTTCAAATTATCAAAATTTAACAAGGACTTAATTTGTCGAGAAATTGCAGGCACTTAATTTGAACTAACATGTGATAGTAACTCTAGAACAAAGTCATTTTCTTTGTTAGAATGTGTTCAAAGAACAGTGCTACATATTAATGTAGACTGGCTGGTCCAATTGAAACCTATCTATTTTGAGACTCCTAACTAGGGAGAATGAATAATTTATTGTTATTATTTTGGTCAAAATATGAATAGATAGGCATGTATAGCCGATTAAAGCATCGAGCTGGTTAGGCGATCGTTTAAGGTTTTTGATTTATTGAAGGCTATCAATTTTAAAATTACATATTTTTGTTTCTGTCAGTGATTGATCAAACATCGTGGGTGATTCCCGACGAAATTATTACGAAGGTGAGTTGGTGATCACTAAAATTGTATTGTTGTCGATAATTTTGTCTAAATCAATATTTATTGATTTCAATCAAAATCACAAACAATCATATCATTAGACTTCTGAGAACATTATCATAGGTAATCACTGACGAAAATAAGCCGGTGATCATCAACTAAATCATTGTCAATAATTCCATCTAAATAATTAACAAATATAAAATTCAATCGGAATCACAAATTATCATATTATTGATAATCAGCAATTGAATTTCCTTAAGTAACCATTTGCCCCATTTTTTTTATTTTTTATTTTTACTTTTTGACAATGGAAACATATTCTAAATATAATGGTAAAAAAATTTATCGATTTAATTGATAATTTGCATGAGAAACGAATCCAAACGAACACAAAAAATTCATGAAAATATTTTTACTTTTTACTTTTTGGCAATCCAAACAAATTTTAATACAGATTGTAAAAAAATTTATCCCAAAAAGTAACAATTTGCATGAAAAACAAAGTCAAACGGATTATGTGCAAAATTATACCAATCAAATACCATTAATTACAATTTCCTCTAAAACAAATTATGTGCAAATCACTTCCCTACCAAACATTTTATTTGCCTTCATTTTCCATCTTTCTATCAAACGGGCCCTAAGGTCGATAATCCATCTAAATTTAATTCAGGAATCCTTAGCTATTTTGATTCCCCAAACATGTCATGGCCGACTAATTTTTCATAGCATTTTTATGTTTCAAACTTCCAATATTTATCTTACCTCATTTCCATCGGCATACTTCATGCAGATAAAACAAAGGGAATAAAATAGTAGTCGCATGACATATTATTTGAAAGACTTTCGATAAACTTACAAAAGAAATAGAAGAAAAAAGAACAATGTACCTGTCCCCGATAGCCCTCATTCTTCAAGTCGAAATTTGCGGCTCAACAATCAAAATTTGACTTATTGATATAATTTTGAAGTGTTACACTTTTATTGTGACATAAATGGAATAGTAAAGAGGTCAAAGAGATTGGAACAACAGATCTCCACCTCACCTCACCTGTCACGAAGTGAATGAACAGTTTTGAAGCGTATGTAGCTAACTGACACGTATAATAACTTTAAAATGATAATAAATATTATCCTTGAGTTTTCCCTTTTTTTTCAATTCAAATATAACAAGCAATTTCTTCCACCTCTCTCCTACGTGCTATAACTATCCCATCAAAAAGCGGAAATTAGTAGGGGGAGGGCGTGGGAGGACAAGGATTATGCTACACAATCCAAATTGGATTATAAAAAGGGGATGTCCAATTAATGTGGCGCCCCCCATTAGTCTCGACGGTTGATCTCGGCTGGTTCACCAATCGCCTCTTTTAATGGGGGGCGTCATATCACTTGGACATCTTTCTTTTGTAATATAATTTGGGTAAAGTAGCATAATTCGGGAGGACAATTCACAAAATTGAGCATAAGAATTATTGATGCTTTCATCGACGAGGGAATTCTGTACGTTTGTAAATTATTTGAAGGAAGAGGAGTAATTACAAATCATCATAAACAAAAAGTATGTATGTACATTAGCTAATTTAGGATATAGAATAATTGTTAGAATATTGGGAATACCTTGTTAGTAGAAATATATTTACAACAACTATTGTAGTAAATTCCTCCCTCGAGTTGAGGAGTATGTGGAACATCAAACATGACAGTGTCATTTCTTTCTAGGTTAGTCTATATGTACACCTCATGGTGTACATAATAGACTACAGTCCCTCACATGAAGGGGGAGTCCACGAATATTTAATTATGTGTGGGCCTCCCTCCATGTGAGGGGGATGTAATCTATTATGTACATTATTATGTACATATAGACTAATTTTTTCTTTTTTATCAAAACTTGAGCTAGCTAATTGATTCTTTGTAATTATAGAAATTTAAGGAAAGATAATCATCATTCATTTAAACTATCTGTATACATTTAATGTACAATACGAGTCTATGTATGGGCGGAGGCGGCCTAGTGGTGGTAATTGAGTCGAGTTGCTCGTGGGTTCGACTCGTCTAAAACGAGCTACGAGCTGCTCGGGCTCGTAAAAAACGAACCCGAGCAACGAGCCGAATAAAAAAATTTGGACGAGCTGCTCGCCGAGCGACTCGTGGCTTGCATTTGACGAGCCATGAGTCGAGCTGACTCGTGGGTTCGTCCAAATATTAAAAAATAATAATAATAATAATTAGATTAGTTGTGACCAGAACGGTCATTGAATTTTCAATGACCGTTTGGTCACTTTTGTAAAAAAAAAAATTTTTTTTTTTTTCAAATTTCATTTTCTTCCTATAAATACATCAATTACAACATTTTTTCTCACCAAACTTAATATCAATCTCTTATTCTCTTCTATACTCTCTACAAATCAATTATAATCAATATTATTCATTCATTCTTATTTCTATACTCTTCTACATTTTATATTCATATCATTAAATTATAATCTTGATTTTACAATATATTTTCTACACTACTACATAATATTCATTCATTCACTTCTCAATTCTACTTCACTTCTTCTTCTTCAATATTCAATTTCAATTAATCACAAATGGTTCCACGCTCATTTATTGAAAACTTGTTCGATGTCAGAGTCGGGAATGTAGTACATGTGCCCCATAATCAATTTGAGAATGAGTTCGTCGGTCTAGATGAAGTACCCATTCCAGAAAATATTGAAGATTACAATGTTCATGAAAGTAGTCATCCAATTGATTTTGATGATGCTTCAATTGATTTGGAACAGGATGATGAACCTGTTATTGAAATTTCCGATGCAAGAGGGAAGAAAAAGGGTAAGAAGCAGGCTAAATGTTGGGACCATTTTAAATTGGTTCAAACTGATCGTGTGATCGCTGGAATTCCAGAAACCAAAGCAGTATGTAAATACTGTCAACAACGATTGACCCATCAAAAAGGCATTGGAACCACCCACCTCAACTGTCACTACAAAACATGTGCGGCCAAATATGGTCTTCTTCCTGCTGGTCAAACGCAACTACAATTTGGTAGTCCAGGCAGCGGTGCTACTACTACGCCACTTAATACGTGGATGTATTCGAAGGAAAGAACTCGAACAGGAATGGTGAAATACATTGTCGGATCTGAGTTGCCACTAGCACAAACGGACAACCAACATTTCGTTACATTTGTGCAAGAATGTCTTCAACCGAGGTATACGTTGGGGTAAGTCGAAATACTGTTCGTTCTGATACAATAGCCGATTTAGAAAAATATGGGGGTGTGATATCTTTAACTTCGAATTTATGGGAAGGGATTAATAAAAAGAGGTTATATTGCTGCAACTGCACACTATATAGACCCACTTTGGATCATGCATAAAAGAATAATTGTTTTTAAAATTATTGAGTACTCGCACAATGCTCTCAATATATTTAGTGCTATTATGAACATTATCAGAGAATATAAATGCGAGAGTAAAATTCGCTCTTTTACGTTCGACAACGCTGATGTAAATAAGGCTGTAATCGAGAAATTGCAAAGAGTATTTCAACCCAAATTCGGTGGTTATTTATTTCATATTCGATGTGTATGCCATATTTTAAACTTAATTGTACAAGATAGTTTAAAATATGTTAAGGATGAAATTCAACGAATTAGGAATGCACTAACTTATATCACTATTACACCTAATAGAAAACAAGCGTTTGAGGATTTTTGTGCCGAAAATGGGGTGTCGCATTCAAAAACTTTTATTACTGACGTAGCGCATAAATAGAACTCCACATATTTATTATTAAAATCATGTGAAGGTTTCAAACATTTAATTATTGAATTTTATAACAATAGGCATATGAGGGACGACGACGAAAATATTTTGAATGAATCCGATTGGGCTTTAGTTATTAAAATTAAAGCTTTTTTGAAATGTTTTTATGATTCTACAAATATTTTATCTGATATTTATTATCCTACTAGTTGTATGGTCCTTCAACGTCTTTATCTAATTTCTAGGACTTTTGATAGATATAAAGATGATCCCGATTTTAGTTCAATTATAATTGTCATGGAATTAAAGTTTAGAAAATATTGGAAAGACTTGCCCATGTTATTTCCATTATCATGCGTCATGGACCCCCAATATAATTTATCGGGTATTAAATTTATAATTGAATGAATGTCAAAATCTTTAAATTTTAACGTACCTATTACATATAGGAATTTGGAAGCAACTTTATCTGAAATGTATGTAACATATGCTTCACGAATGGGAACACATGTTACTCGTGTACCCTTCGACTCTACAAGTACTCCTCCCACTAATTTAGGAGATGATGACGCTGAAATTTTAAATTTATTTGAAGGCATGAACTCATATAGATATGGTCAAACTGGATATGCATATGGTTCATCCAGTAATAGTAGTTTGTCTTCCACTGCATGTACTCAAACATCGAGTAATAGTCCAAATGCATTGCCTGCTGAATTACTTGATTACTTTAATCATAATTGGCCTAGTAACAATGCACTAAGGAAAAATTCAGAAGAAGTAGTTGACTTCTGACAAAAGTATAAACGTTGATGGTCAATAGTTTATGCAATGACAAAAGATCTACTAACACCTCCGGTTAGCACTGTAGCTTCGGAATCTGCTTTTAGTGCAGAATCTAGGGTTCTCTCTGAAATTAGGAATCGACTAAAAGAAAATATTTTAGAAGTATTAATGTATGTGAAGGACTGGCAAGACGCTCATTTTCGACTGCAAGATAAATATGTCGAAATTGTATCTAGTCAAGTAAGTGATATTTAGTTTAATCATATTTATGATGAATTTTTATTTTAATACCACCTTTATAATTTTAAAAAAAAATTGTATATGTAACAAATTGTTCGTGTACAATTTTTAACTCCACATACTCGAAATTGAACTATTGAAGTAGTCGGTCCCAAAGCCGGATAAAGGAGGAGGGTTTATATTTTAATATTTTATTATTTTTAAAATGAAAAATATTTTGAAAAATCATTTGACAATTTCTCATTTTTTTTTAATTTTATCATTTATAAAATAATTATTTTCAATTAATATATTTTCTTAAAAACAAACTTGAAAATGAAAATATATTAATTAAAAATTATTTATAAGTAAAAAAATTAAATTGTAATTACAAAAAACTTATAAGTATTATTTATAAGATAAATTCATAAAAAAATATATTATAAAAATATACTTTATCAAAGTCTAAATAAATTGTTTACAAAATAAAAATACTTATAAAATAAAATTTTACCGAAAATCTATTTTTAAAAAAAAAATTTAGAAAAAAAACGTGTATAAAAAAAAAGAAAAAAGAAAAAAAAAAGGAGGCGAGCTCGGCTCGTCAAAGCCCACGAGCCACGAGCTCGTGGGCTGAGCCGAGCGCCCCTGATTTTTTGACGAGCCGAGCTCTTAAGATAATAAGTCGAGCCAATTCGACTCGATCCATTGCCATCACTAGACGGAGCCAAGGGAGTTGGTGGGTTGGGATTTTTATTTTTATTTTTTTGTATATAAGAAAATGAAGAAAAAAAAAAATCTTAAAATTGCATGGAATATTGTTATAACCTGATGGTGAAAGCTTCTTGTTCAAAATCCTTTCGACCATAATCTTATTTTTTCCTTTTCTCATACAAAAATGTGCTAGTCCCTAACAGTTATTAATTTGAAAGTTTTTTCCCAAAAGTCCCAAACCTTAAGGGTCCGTTTGATTGTAAGAATGAAATTTGGATGAAAAAAAAAATGAATTTCAGGAAATTAAATTGAAAAATTTGACCTATCAAACACAGCCTAAGTTCCATTTGCATTTCATTCTTTTTACATAATTTTATTGACTTTAGTGAAATGCACAAGCTAATTTTTCAACCGAATTAAGTTAGAATAGCACTATGCTTAACACCCATGCATAATCTTTTAGACCTAAATATTTCGTTCATTTTCAATTCCAAAATCTGAAAGAAAGACTATTTATTTTTTATTTTTTTTAAGCATAAATCTCGTAAAAAATTGGTTGAATGCACAATTATTTACTAAGAAACTTTCACAAAAATGTTTGTAGAAGACTATCCATGTAATGATGGTGAGTTTTATAATTTATTTTTTATGTTAACTCGAGCATACTCATGTTCTCTTTACTGTTTTCGAGCCGTTTTCTGTTTTCAATTTTTCAAAACATTAAAAACGCGTTCTCTTTCCCATTTTCAAAAACGAGTTTTTGAAAACAACTGAAAACTTTGTGAAGAAAACAGAAAACAACTTTTCTACGTTTTTGTTGTTTTCTTCACAAATCTGTCAAAACTCAAAAAACATGGGTTGAGAAATATTTTTTCAAAACGACAAAAAGAACGAGTTTTCAACAATCTCAAAATGGACACCCAAAACACAAAATACAAAACGAATTCAAAACTCAAAACACAAAATTGAAACACGAAGAGAACGTTATTTTCATTTATTTTCACAATTTTTTTTTTAGTTATTCAGATTTTGTATATTCAAAGCTTGATGTTATTTTATTTATAATGTTGTCGATTCTTTTATTTTTCTTCACTATTTTATTTGTATTTTTATTTTACGGGACCTTGATTACTTTTTTGTTTTCTTAACAAAATTTTTGAACAAATTATATAGAATTATTGCTTACTTCAAATGTCGCTCTATTTGTTAGCTACCGTTACGGGTCAACTGTGGACAATAATAGACCCCACAACCAAAATTCTTACTCCACCACTGCAAAGTGATACAAATCAACCTATTCTAAAGATATGAAACTCGGCCATATGCTTAGGTAAGTAAGTAGTTGAGATAATTTGGCTGGGTGGGTTGTTTGCCTAAGATTTTATCTATACGTACAGGGGATTTACAGGTGCGCTACAGGTTACCCACCCCCACCCCACCCCACCCCACCAATGAATAAAAATAAAAATAAATTGCGGCAGATCCCCACAATGTGAGAGTCCTGTTTACTACCTGATACCCCCCCCCCCCCCCCCTTTACGTGAAGAACAACTCGTTTGCCTAAACATTAACAATAGTGACAAATAGTATACAGACTAATGGCCATGTTCCAATGAATTGTTGAACTACATCCACATCACCAGTTTAGTTTGGTTGTGCCATACATGATCGTGAGCTATAGATCAAGTTGCTTTATTACCACAAAACAACTTCACAAGATCTTTCACCTATGCCCTTAATTCTTTTGGAATAATTCTTAGCTAGAACTACTCACACGCACCTAGTCATAGCTTAAAATTCAACTTCTGCACTTTATTCGACCAACGTGGGTTTTGCTTTTCCAAGTTACACAATTGTCACCAACGAAGAAGCAATATCCTATGCTCGGTTCTCACCGAAGGATCAAGAATAAATAAGGACTATGTGAACAATTTTTTTGATACATTATTTTACTTTACTATGGCTTCTCTTATAGAAAGAAGCACAGTTGAACATGTTCACAGTAGGATATCCAAAACCCAATAAACACTATACGTGCAAATAAAATTAGTTCAGCTCAATAATTTATCCAGTCTACACCCGAAAGGTAGCGACTGTGAGTTCTCTTGTCATAAAAAATAAAATTAAAAAAAAAGGTCAGCACAATACTGGAAATGTATGTTGATAAATGAATCCAAGCAAATATAGTCTAACCTCTCAAGATTAATAGCTATATTATACGGTCATTTATTTAGTGAATGTTATTAATTCGTAGAATATCCACTTAAGAATTGTTTCATGTATATTAGCTAATGCCTAGATATTTCTAGGTAGTTAGAATCTTTATTGTCTTAATTTAATCTTAAATATTTATTGTTTCTTACCGATGAGCATCTCTAACAAAAAAAATTACACTATGCTTGGATGTTACATATCTCTCTTAAAAGTTAAAAGGACCATTTGGTTTGCGTTTCAATTTTGAATTTTAAGTTTACTTTCAGTTTTATATTTTGAGGACCTATTTTTAGATGTTTTGTTTCTCATTCTAAAAAATTATTTCTCAAAACAGAAAATTAAAAAACACGTTTGATTTGAAATTTTGAAAAATTATTTTATAACATTTTATTTCATAAAATTGAATTATTCGGCAAATAGAACAATTTTATGTTAATATATTATCAAGTAATATACGCATTTAAAATTGGTGAAATTACAGTATTTTTCTTGCTACAAAAGTAAAATAAAAATAAAATACTAATTATGTCGGCAAAATATAGGAATTGTGAATTTTTATTTGTATATTCATTTAATTTTTTTTTTTTTAAAGAATTTTTGTTCAAATAACTAATATGAGCTTGAACTATTTGAATTTTATTTTTTCAAATATTTTTGTTTTTAAGAATTTAATTTTTTAGAAATTTTTTCTAGAATTTTAGATTTTTTTTTGAAATTTGAAATTTGAATTTTTCAAATTTTATTGAAATGTTTTGAGTGTTTTGAACACTCTAATCATCAAAAATATATTTTGAGTTTTATATTATAAGTTTAACCTTCTTTTCTAAAATGCATTTTCAAAAATGCCAGATCAAACAAATTTTGAGTATTTTGCAAAACTAAAAACTGAAAATAGCTTGAAAACAACTGATAAGTGCGCAAAAGCACACTTATTAGACACTTTTTGGGATTTAATTGTTGATAAATTTGAGTATATTTCTACCCATAATTATGTACTTTTTATATTTATATGCCAAAACCCTAAATTGGAATGAAACGGAGGCAAAACGAGTGAAAAGGACTTCAATTGCACAAAAATGTGAAGTTGAGGACTGAAATGCACTTGACCAAAATAAGGAGAGCTTTGATTACAATTTGGTAGGGGCTTAAATGAAAGAAAGTTCAAAGTCTGAGGACCAAATTGTACTAATTCAAAGATGAGGGATGAAATCGCGCAAGGATAGAACGTTCAAGGACCTGAACGGCAAATATAAAAAAATCCAAGAGACCGCATGGATTGATCCGAGACGTCAAACCGTTATTTTGGTTTGCCCATGCGATCGCATGGATTATAATCATGCGGCCGCATAGAAGTAAAAATTCAATGGCGGCCTATTTTCTTTCCACGCATTTTTGGTCAACTTTGACAATATTTTGGGACTTGTTTAATGGAGATATTTTGTGGTGTCTCACATGGCATTGCATATATCCCTCTCTCCCTCATAAGTTAGAGTATATTAGATTAGTTTAGCTTAGGTTTAGATAGTTTTCTCTTTTAGTTTTCTTTCTTTATTTTCTTTCATTTTCTTCTTTTTGTTAGTTGTTTCTTTGATTTTTGGTTCATCTTGGGTATGCAAAGTGAATAGCAAGGAGACTACAACAAATAACTTGGTGGAAAAATTGGAGAATTCAAACCATACTACAAGGGTTTTATCTTTATCTTTGTTTTATCTTATTTATTTTGCCAAGATTGATATGTATTGTATAAAAGAATCTCTTTGTTATTATTTATATATGATGAGCTAAGTTTTATGTTGGAGTTTATGTTGAATCTTAACTTTAATTTTATTAATATAGATATATGTTGTTAGAAATGTATTTGTTATCAAAATAATGGTGTATTGATTATTAGTTTAAAATTATTTCATTTATCTGATCAATAGATGTTGTAGTTAGGTATTTTGTGTAATTATTGAAAAATAGTTGCATTTACTAGACCAAAATAATTGATACCATAGGTTTGTATGGTTCCGATTATACGCGTTTAGATGATCTAGAAATAGATATCTACCATATGTGACCCGTTGAGTATTTTCACGGTAATTTAATGCAATTGGTTAATTTTGTATCGTCACAGAAATATGTGGTATAATTTAATCAATTAGGGTTAATATCGCTCAAAAGATGATATTAATTTAAAATTGGAGAATCGGGTCTAACTATGTATTTTGGTAATTTGCATGTGCGTTATTGAATTGATGTTAATGAAATAAAGGTTAAGTGAAATCATAAATTTCAACCGCTTTTCAAATCAAAGATGCAACTACGTCTTTTTAGTTTATTAGTTTAGTTTCATAGTTAGTAGTTATAATTTAATTTCAATATTAATTGTGTGTGTGTGTCAGTCGTTGTTAAAACTAAAATCGAATAGAGTACGTAACTTCAAAGTAACATTTCTCGTGGGATCGATATTCGGACTCAAAAAGTCCACTATATTACTTGTTCACGATCCGTGCGCTTGCGGTATATTTTTCAGCGAACAACAACAAACTAAACGCCTCCTAAACGTAAGAAATATTAGAAGACATCAAGAAAAATTTAAATCTATAAAATCTAAAATAATCAAAGTTTGTTATGAACTTAAACTTTCCCAATTACACCTAGTCATTTCTTCTCAAACTGAAACATTCTTCTTCACTCAATAATGCTTAAAGACTTGAAATTTCTTTGCACAAAGCAAGGAATCCCTCCATCAGTCTGGCCTTTTCAAAAAGTTCAAACACAAAGATCCATCAGCACCATCCTTGCTAAGCTCCAACAATATGAAAGCAAACCTCAGATGATCTCACGCCAAACTTGATACGAGTTTAGCAAATCGGCTTTGCAGTGTCAGGCATGTCGGGTTGCATTTTTAGCAGGACTGATTAAGGAAACAGATCTAACTTGGATCTTCTAATGCCCATGTAATTGAAAGACTTGTGCCAATAATGAGAGAAAAACATCGAAGCTAATCGCTACAGGACATCTACAAATAGACGCGTGGCACCCGATCGAGTAATTGTTCGATGTGAAATTGAATATCCTAAGGATAAAACTAGCATTACATTTGCCTTGCTGCAAAATAGATGAAGAGAGTCCAAACGAACAAGAAATATAGAACAAAAACTTGCAATTGTCGTTGATCAACGTTCAATCCATCACCCTCTTAAATCTAGAGCAAAAAATTTTCCATGAGGAAATACACAAAAGATGAAGCGAAAAAATATTTTTTTGTGAAAAAAATGATATTTCTCTATTGTCTTAAGTTACAGTGTACAAGTAAAAGCAAGTAAAAAGGGCTATTCTTAGACCATCCATTTGATTTTTAAGCAAGAGTTTTCGACAATTCAATGTGGCGGCGGTGGTGTGATGAGTGGATGAAGATGAACCTTTTTTTTTTTTTTTATTTAAAAATTTTTATTGGAGAAAGATCGACGAAAGTTCCCTTGAAATTAAAACAGAATAAGAACAATTGCATTGCATTGGTCACATAAAATTAACGGCATCCGCCTAAAAAGACGATTTACGCCAAAATGAAAAAGGTTTGGTATCATTTGCTACATTTAAAAAATTTGGACCAAAAGTGCAATTTGAATAAATTTTTGAAACCATTTGCACTAATTTCCCTTATTTTAGCCTATGTTTGATCCTATTTTTTAAAATTCATTTTTCTATAAACTCCTTTTAATCATATATTTAATGTGATCTATAATTTTAATTAACTATTTTATCATCAACTTTTATAAAAATTTATTAAAAATATGATTTTTAACTAAATTAAATTGGAGTTAATTTTTATACGACCAAAATCAATATCACTTTGGCTTTTAAATAAATTTTTGACCTTTTACTCTTCTCGCATCAGCAAATGGATAGCTCCTATTTGGTGTTGATTAAAATCAAATTTTTAGTAAATTTTGATAGAAATTGATGGAATGTATGGTTGAAAATTTATGATATCCATAAAATATGTGATTGAAATTAATTGTTGACTTTAACTTAAATTAAAATCTAAATTTTAAATCCTAGGGTATAAATTTTAAAATATTAGTCCTTTGTGTGCAAATAACTAAGGGATAGCTTATTTTGCTGTAAATAGCTATTATTTTTTTAGTGAACTTTAAAATATTTTCGAGTGGCCACTGAATTTTAATATGTTGCACTCCGTCACTCATTGAACTTTAAAATACTTTCGAGCGATCACCGAATTTTACTCATTGAATCAAATTGTTCAAAAATTGAAAATTTTGAAGTATAAACTATCATACATGAAGACGACACCCTTCTTTTCTCTTGAATTACCTTATGGCAACTAAAAATACATATTTTATTAGTCTTAATTAATATTATTGACTAAACATATAAAATTTTACTGATCATTTGAGATATGATTTTTTTTATTCTCTTAATTTGGGTTTACGATCTCAATTAAAATAATGATATGGTTTCCCTTTTTTATTTTCTCGACACAAAAAAAGATTATGATCTAAATTAAAATTTATGTCAATTTAAAATTAGCATTCATTTTTTTCTTGAACATACTTAAGATGATTAGAGAAATTATGTCTTCTTGATCAATATTAATATTTCTATCTTAAATTGAGATTCTTATTATTTAGTCGATTATTTATATTAATTTATTTTCTTGATTTAGTTCAAATCTTATAAAAAATTAACTTTACTCGAAAGCACTATAAACTTTAGTGATCACTCAAAAATATTTTAAAAGTGTAATGAGTAAAGCTTGTCAAATTTATAAGTTCAACGACTAATGTAACATGATGAGTGAGTGATAAAATGAAACATGCTAATTTTCCGCAATGTATTAAATTTTAGTAATAATTTAGAAATATTTTAAAGTTTAATTAGTAAAACGTGATGAATGTATAATTTTAGCCCCTATTTGTCTTCCATTATAAAGGGTTTTTTTTTTTTTTTTTTTTTTTTGAATACTAATATTTTGTAGAATATATGTGATTTAAAAATAGGAATATTTTTTTTTATTTTAAATTTTCGTGTAAAAAAAAAATTGTATTTGAGAGGAAAAATCCAACTGTAACCAATGGAATCCAGAGCTAGAAATTAAAATGACCAAAATAATCCCCTTTCCATCGCTAAGTGCTTCTCTCTCTTATAGGGTTTCTGAAGTCTCCCAAAATCCTTCAAATATACATATTAGCTACATATATTCAGGTAAGTGAAGTGCAAGAATGGCGAACAGGACGGACCCGCTGGCGAAGAGCATAAGGGGGACGAACCCGCAGAACCTGGTGGAGAAGATAGTGCGTTCTAAGATATACCAGAACACTTACTGGAAAGAGCAATGCTTTGGACTCACTGCCGAGACCCTTGTTGATAAGGCCATGGAGCTCGACCATTTGGGTGGTACTCACGGCGGCAACCGCAAGCCCACTCCTTTCTTGTGCCTCGTTATGAAGATGCTTCAGATCCAGCCCGACAAGGAAATCGTTGTCGAGTTTATCAAAAATCCCGAATACAAGTAATAATCACCCCCCCAATTGATTTTTGTCTAAATTTGAAAATTGATTGATTGATTGACCCTTGTTGTGCTGAAGGGTAATTGATAGTTTAATAAATTGTTATATTTATGCATATGAATAGGGTTGTTCTGTTTCTTGTGATTCTTTTTTGCGTACAATTAAATATTGTTTTTGATGCATACTTGAATTTCAACAGTTCCATTCCATATTATGCAAGAACGTTCATTCATTTTGCTATAATGCTGCATCCATATTCTGTGTTATTTCCTGTGATATCATTGTGTATTTCCCATGGTTAAGCATTTTAATGCTATTGTTTACATTTACCTTATCAGAACGACAAATGCATTTCTCAGGACTGATCGACATTACTGTCTCATGACAGATATGTTCGAGCTCTTGGAGCTTTTTATTTGCGACTTACAGGGACAGACATTGATGTTTACCGTTACCTGGAACCTCTGTACAATGATTACCGAAAGCTGCGGTTCAAGTCATCTGATGGGCGTAAGACTTGCTTAGCTCTATTGAGTGTGATCTTTGTACAGAATATACTTTTTGTGTCATACTAATGTTATGCTTCCCTTGCTCCAATTTTATCAGGCTTCACCTTGACGCATGTTGATGAGGTTATTGATGAACTTCTGACAAAAGATTATTCTTGTGATATTGCAATGCCACGAATCAAAAAAAGGTATCTGAAACCCGATTTTTGGGCAAGTTTGATGCTGGACTGATTATTATTTCTATTTTTCTCTAGTCCGACGTAGTTGGTCTAATTTAATCTGATTCTAAGAATTGTTTCACTGGTAAGGTTTACACCATTTTCACATTCTGCTCCCTCCATTCCCAACCCCACCCGGGTTTGTGTGGGCATATTTTGATTTATCTGAAACCTTAGCTTTGTTTGAATGCGTTTCTAGAATGGCTATTTTTCTAGATTTCCTTTACTGTGACATGGAGCATGTTTAGCTAAGTTTGAAAGGCTTACTTACTAGTGAATAAGTTTTACAATAAATAATTTTTATTGGTCAAAGTTTTCAATAAACTAATAAAAAATGTAAGTTCTTAGAACATGTTATGAAATAAAAAATTCAAGCCTGGCCAGAGAAGTTCATAATATATGAGTGGCATTTTTTATTTTGATTCGAAGAAACGTTTATGGGGATGGAAATAGAATTGCTCCATTTTTCCCCCTCTCAGAACTATTCATCTGCATATTATAAAATAAAAAGTTTACGGGAAAAACCCCTCACGTCTCACCCCCAAGCTCCCTTCTCACTTCCTGTTGAAATTGGTTTTATATTTTACTCTTGATTTAAAGTTGTGGACAATATTGAAAGAAATGACAAAGTTGACCCCATTGTATTACAGTCTGAAGACTACAACAGTAATTAAGGCATTATTTTATTTGGTTACAAGTTTATACCTTCTGCTTCTTCCTTCCCTCTTGTGATAATGAATAAAATTTACCAGGGAGAAAGACTACTGGTTATTTATGCCACATGATAAGCACAAATTATTCTGTGAAATGGGTTGCTATCCCTTGTAATTCCTAGCAGTATCAATTTCCTCATATTTTATTAGTGATCTGTATTAAGTTTATATTAAGATCTCCAATTGTGGAATCAAAAGAGGCATTTTTTCCTCTGTGAAATAGGATTGGATAGACAAATAATCCATCCTTGTATAACTAGAAATTTTTCAAATTGGTACTTTTAGTTGATGAACACTCTGGTGGATTTTTTTTTGGATACTCTATATTTTAATTACTTTGTTGTTGTTTTGATTCCACATTTATCCTTTTCATTTATTTTTTTCTTCTGTTATAACCTTCTCTTGCCATTTAATCTTCATAGAAAGTAATCTTATGTTAATATGTACTTATTTCTACTTCTTTTGTACTGCTAGAATGACTCTTGAAGCTATTGGTACTCTGGAACCTAGGAGAAGTGCTCTTGAAGATGATTTTGAGGAGGAAGAAGAAAAGGATGAAGATGACCAACTTGCAGATGGATTAGATTCTGGCGGCCATGACAAGGTTCAGTTCTAATCTACTTAACCTCTCATCTAAAGTATGTCTGTTTGTGTAGTCACATCATACATCCATGTTTACTGGCTTGATTTTATTGGTTTTGCTTGTACGACAGGATTACTACCGTGGACGAAGTCCAACTAGGGAAAGAGATCGAGATAGAAAACGAGAAAGTCACAGATACAGGTATAATTGCTCTGTTTAAATCTAATCCCCCCCCCCCCCCCCCCCCCCCCCGCCCCTTCTCTCTTTCTTTCTTGGTTATATCTTATATTAAAGAAAGACTGCCTACAAGTTGTGGTGATTGCCATTTTGATGATTCTCATCGGTTTTTTTTTTTTTAAAGTTGGTGAAGCAATTAACATCAAAATTTTTGGGACTGTTTATGTTTTGCTGTATTTTGTATCTGTTCATGATTTGATTTCTTCTGCTTTTCTATTTTATTTCAGTAGGAGAGAAATAGAATAAACATAAGTGTTGAATGGTTTAGGAATAGTCTAATGATTATTCTGAAGACTGCCATTTCTCTCATTTGCTGCGAGGCTGAAGAAGAATTCATTCTTGAATCTAAGGGTATGTGTGGCTAGGTGTTTATAAACACGGGTAAATGAGTAATGAATGGATAGCACTTGTGGATCCTACGAAATGTGTGGACAAAATGTAATTTGACCAAGAACTATTTTGTCCAAGGTGTTTATAAACACATAGAAACAATGAGCCAAACATAGGCTAATATAATGAAATCTGGAATATATATTTTTTGCACGATAAGTTATGCAAAATTTTATTTTCGGCAACTAGAAACTTGAAATCAGTTTGTAGGTCAAGAATTGCATCTCGTTCATATTCTTACACTTGGCATAGGGATATAAAATATTCTAGTCAACACTGGTATTTTCGTGTTGTCTTTGCGTTATGAGCCATACATTGAGGTGGAAGCTGTTATTTGAACCTCCAACACGTATACACACTATCACACACAGCAACATATCTCATGGTTTTCCAAGCTCGGTGGCATTTGAAGCCATCAATGGCGTGTAACAGCTTCCTAGAGCAATTATTAATGATCCTGCCAGGTTTCTCTGCACTGGCAGTGTGCAGCTGAGAAGTATGATGGATCATACAGTTTTACTGCATTGCAGTAGTATTTTTGCCTTTCGGCATGATGTTCATCTTATTTATTTATTCACCACATCTTTCTCTCTCATTTGTTGTTTCTGCTCTTTTTATGGTGTCTTCTCTACCCTTCCCCTTTTTGAAGTCCGCCCATGGGTTAAACCTTTAAATTTTCTCCATCTTCTAATAAGTTTGCGTAAAGTGTTTAAGAATCTTGGTTTAATATTCGTGATATTGTCAACCGTTTGTGCAAATTGTCTTATGAAATGGAAAATATGTTACAAAGTGAAACTGGTTCATAATTTTGGCCATATTTTGTACTTTTAAGCTTACCCGAGCCTCCTTTTACTCTCACAGGGACCGAGATTATGACAGAGATGAAGATTATGATAGAGATCGTGGAAGAGGGCGTGACAGAGATAGGGATAGGGATAGAGACAGAGATAGGGAAAGGGATCGTCATCGCTTAAGAGAAGACAAGGAATATGGTCGTGAGCGGGACAGGGATAGGGATAGGGAACGGGACAGGCGGGATAGGGAGCGAGGCAGAAGGAGGAGCCATTCAAGGAGCCGGAGCAGAAGCAGAGATCGCAAGGATCGTGATGGCGATGAGCGTCGCAAAAGGCATGCTCGTATGAGTGCAAGTCCTAAGAGGCACGGGGAGGGACCTGATGGTGAGCCAAAAAAGAAGAAAGAAAAGAAGGAAAAGAAGGATGATGGAACAGATCATCCGGATCCAGAGATAGCAGAAGCAAATAGGCTCAGGGCATCCCTTGGATTGAAGCCTCTCAAGATGTAACTTGGAGAGTTTCAGTCCCCCGCCCATCCCCGGAACACGAAGTCTCAATATTAAGCTACCTTGACAATCCACTGTCTGTATGATGTCTTACAGTGTTGTTTCATAATAATTACTTTCTTGTATCTGATTTCTGGACCTGACTTTTTTACTTTCGCATTACTGTTCACGTCTTGTGGTTCATCTCTTATTAGCAAATGGAAGGCCACCACTACAGTTAAATTTAACATTTGATATGGTGAATTCCCAATAAGATCTGAACCACTGAGGTGTCGTAAAGATAGGAGAGTGGAGCATATTTTGACTCCCACAATATTTACATAGCCAGAGTGTCTGGGTTTTGTTCGGTTTAATTCAGTGCCCTTTAGATTAATTTGGGATCTTAAACAAACAACGAATGAGAGTGGACCGACCTGAAACTAAGTGGATGCACGGAAAAAGTTGATATGTTTTGACTAGCAATTATTTTCTCCACCTCCAAGTTACAAAATAATATTGAGATAATAGTGGTCTTACCACTTCTAGAACTGTAGTTGACGTTTGATTTTGTTTAAAATGTAATGTTTGATAAGCTTCAAGGAATATCATAGGAACGCGGATGCTTGAATATCTTGAAAAAAAAAAAAAAAAATCCACTTCTATGAGTTGCAGGTTAAATTATTGAAATTTGGTAAATATTAATTAGGCTATTGAGAATTACGTCTCATCCCATGAGTCACGTCAAGTGACAGCTAGATAAGCAGAGACAAAGTGAGAAGTCATACAAGACTCAACACTCCACATAACCTCGTCCCTTCCAAGCTCTCCAATGGATTAGACAACTAGGTGAGGTGATTGAGGCGTCTCGTCCGAAGAGATGATACTTTATTAGAAGCATCATTTTTAGCTGCAATAGATTTTCAAAGCGATTAGTGTTTCCATGATAATATATCTTTTACAAATGTCGCTTTGACAGAGAGATCTTTTTGTACAAAAATACTTTGTACGTCTAAGATTTGGCAGTCTTGTACTACATAGGCTCAACCTACTTTTCAGATTGTAGGCCTATGACATAGGGTGACTACTTTTTTTTTTTTTTTTGGTAACTCAGGTGTCCGAATTTTGTTCGACTAATTCTGAGGATTGGCGGTCTTTCCCCCTAGTTCACCACTCAGATAAATCCGGATACGATCACAACTTATACTTACTTGAGCCGGACATTCGAGATGTGGTTCTCCTCCCTATGGACCTCCCTTTACGACGTGCAGACAGGACCCCGGAGGGACGGTAAAGCATACCAAAACTTTGCATCCATAGAATATTTGTCTTCCAACATAAATGTTGCCTTCCAGCTGTCGCGTGAATTCGAACTTCAGATGCTCCGTAGATAACCCTCCCGCTTTACCATTGCGCCATGCCCATGAGGGCTATAGGGTGACTATTTTTCAGCCCATTTAGAACAATTGGGATTGTGGAAATTACACTACCAACATATATTTAAAGATAACAATTTTAAAATCAAGTATAAAATTTACTTAAACATAAATCAGGTATGAAATAAAATACCCTCTCTCTCTCTTAAGTATCGGTGTTTAGCTTATGTTAAGCATTAATGACATAACATATCATTAATGAATAAGTTAATGGTAGGTCTCATGAATTTAATGGTTCATCAATTAATTTGTGTGTCATGTGATCGGTGCTTAACATAAACTATGTACCGGTGCTTAAAAAATCATTTATATATATATATAGACATTGCTAAAATGGGTGCCAGTGCTACTGAATTTTACCCTTTTGTTGCTTTTGCTAGTGTGGCTGATGAAGATGACTTAAGCATCGAAGTGACGTCAATCGTCTCTCATATTGAGCTATAGCCACATGCATAATGCTTCGTTCAAATGTGCAGGTAATGTACGCGAAAACAAGTAGAATTGGATTTGTTGACCACATGTCTAGCCGAATTACGAGGTCAACAATAATATCACTCCATTTACTATAATATAGGAATATGCAAACTTTGGATGAATATACGCACCCCTACTATAATCATTGATAACAAAAGTATATAAATAATTTTATGATTCTCTTACTATTTTGGAATAATTGGCACTATTCAACATTAATATCTTTTATTTATAAAGTTTTGTGAGTGCACATAACATGATAAATTTGGGTTGACTGTGTGCATTACTTGAATAAAACATTGGACCACAAATACTTATTTTTAGAAGCTTTTGCAGCTTACTTTTGATTAATTAAAAGTTAAAAACATTATCAATGAATTGGTAGAAACCACTTTTGGAAAGTGGGTTACCTCATTGGGCAAATGATCCCAATTACTAATTGCCACTTGTGTACGTCCCATAGTATTATATTGGTATGCTAAATCCTTAAACGACACGACTTAGCTTAAAAATAACATGATTGTCCGAACCAACAATGTTGTGTGAAATGGAATAGTAATGGGCCACTAATTCATATGAGCACTTGGCCTATAGTTTATTATGCTCCCTTTTGTTTTGTGCTAATATCATTGAAAATAATTTTATGTTACCCTACTTGTGATTAGTAAAGTTTAAAAAGTGAAATGAATGCATCCCAACTCATTGGAGAATGAATCAGTAGGGTTCATTACTTTCCAGAAGGGTGTTAAATACAAATAGGCGATTGATACGAAACAAGGAATGAATACGTGTCTTTTTTTCTAAGAAAACACGATTTCTTCTTGCTCAATTTATAAATACTAGTTCTTCCATGAGATCCGCGATTTTGTATGAAGTGGCGACTAGAGAAGATACCATGCTAGCTAAATGAGAAACTCAACATGCAATGTTTCATGTAGATATATTGTTATGCTTATATGATATAATTATCTCTATATTCAAATTAAGTAAATTATTTATTATCAATTTAATAGAATCACCATTCTTACTTTCTTTAGTTTCCTTTGACACTATTTTGATGTATCAAACGACTCACATAATTTGGTTTATTTGGAAAATCTTATCAAAGTTAGATATAAAATAGGGTAATTAGTAAAACGCCCTTACCTTTTAGTATTACTATGCAGAACGTCCTTATCTTTCATTTTTTGATACCCCTATTTTCATCTTTCATTGAGAAAAAATGTCATTTTCATCTAATTTCTTAATTTAAAAAATGTAAAATGATAAATATGCCTTCATATTTAAATTAAAATAAATTGCAATTATACTCGCAAACTTTTAAAAAAACTACAAATGAGTCCAAATAAATTATTAAAAGAGTAATTAGTACAAAACGTCTATACCTTTCAATATTAATGTGCAAAACGTTCCAACCTTTTATTTTAAAAAAAATTACAACTATACTCTCAAAATTTTCAAAAAATACAAATGAATTTTCAAATGAATAATTAAAAACAAATAATTAAAAAATCATTTTCTTTTTTAAAAATTATTTATTTGAAATTTATGTGTATTTTTTTTTTAAAAAAAACTTGGAATTATAGTTGCAATTTGTTATTTTTTTTTTTATTTAAATATGATAGTATATTCGTTATTTTACAGCTTTTTAATGAGAAAATGGATGAAAATAATGATGTTTACAATGTATTGTGAAAATAAAAGTGAAAATGACAAAAAAAAAAAGGTAGTGACGTTTCGTGTTAATTACCCTTTTAATAATTTATTTAGACTCATTTGCAGTTTTTTTTAAAGTTTGGAAGTATAATTGCAATTTATTCTTTAATTTGTTTTTGTTTTATTGAGAAATTGGATAAAAATGACATTTCATGCAATAAAGGGTGAAATTATGGATGAAAATGTCAAAAAAATGAAAGGTAATGATATTTTGCACAATAACATTGAAATGTAAGGACATTTTGTACTAATTACCTATATATTTCAAACATTGAAATGTAATGATATTTTGTACTAATTACCCATATATTTCAAACATAAATTAAAGATATAATGCTTTTAAAGTTTTCCCGGATTATTCTTAAAGTTTTCTTAGGGTCCGTTTGATTGCAAGGGTGGAAAATGGGTGGAAAGAAAATGAATGGCCGGGAATTGAATTGAATAGAATTTGTTTTAGATGGAATTGTAATTAATAGTGTTTTATTGGTATAATTTTTCACCTAATCCGTTTGACTTTATTTTTCATGCAAATGGTTACCTTTTGGGATAAATTTGTTCACAATCTATATTAAAATTTGTTTAGATAGCAAAAAATTAAAAAATAATAATAATTTTTGAAATTTTTTTGTGTTCGTTTGACTTTATTTTTATGCAAATTGTCAATTAAATGGATAAATTTTTTTACCATTGCATTTAAAATAAATTTTCATTGCCAAAAAGTTAAAAAAAAAAAATTAGGATGAAAAACATTTTCTCATCATACCTATAGGAAAATAAAAGATGGAAAATATGCTTTAAATGGTTGTACCTAAAAAATGGGTGAAAATGAATTTCATGGAAAAATTATGCAATCAAACACCAAATTTAAGGATTTTTCTTTTTCCACCCAATTCCACCCCAATCAAATGAGGCCTTAGTTCTTAAATTTTATTAATAAAAAAAAATAGAAAAATCAAGAAAATATTATTCAATTTCCCAAAATGTTTCTTTAAGTATCCAAATGATTTCAATTCTAGAAATGTGTTAGTCAGAAAAAAAAATGTTAGGGTCTGTTTGATAGATGAAAATTTTTCAAGGAAGTTGGAATCGAATTTCAACTTTCACTTTTGCCCTGTTTGATAACTTTTTTTTCCAAGGAATTGGTTTCCACCCAATTCCAAGGTACAATCACTTGAAGCGTGATTCCGTGAAATTCAATGACTTGCTATATGGGTGGGAATTGGTTTCCACCTTTTTTTTTTTTTTTTAGCAATAGAAACAAATTCTAAGATAAAGTGTAAAAAAATTTATCCCTTTAATTGACAAATTTCATACAAAATAAAGTCAAACGTAAAAATAAAAAATAAAAAATTAATTATTTAGTTATTTTTTTATTTTTTTGACAATCTAAATATATTTTGTCCCCAATGGTAAAAAAATTTATCCATTTAATTGACAATTTGCATGAAAAATAAAGTCAAACGTATTATAATAGAAAAGTGAAAAATTATACGAATCAAACACCTTTAATTCAATTCCCCATAAAACAATTTCAAGCAATTCAATTCCCTGCAATTCAATTTCTTTCCACCCATTTTTCACCATTGTAATCAAACGGACCCTTAGTGTTTTAAAAGTTTACATAGAAGAAACCACCAAATATTGCCAGATTAACCCGTTTGGCCCCCATTAAATTAAATTCTAAATTTTTCTCTCTTATTTTTAATCACATAATATTCCATAAAGTAATATTACAGGTAAATCGAATATTTTTTTTTTTTTTCAATCACATATTCACCCATTAAAATTTAAAATAATGGAGGCCAAATGGATGTATTTGATTTAGGATTCTTGTATTGCAAGGAAAGTTACATTAGATCAGTTTTTTTTTAAAAGCTCTTTTAAATAGACAAAATATTTTTAAAAAATTATTCAAATATATTCAAAATCAACTCTTAGGCCCCGTTTGATTCTCATTTTGGGGAAGAAATGTATTTTGAATAGTTGATTGATGGAGAATGTGTGGTTAAAAATGAAGGAAAATTTTTGGATTTACGTGTAATATTATTTTATCGAAGAATGTGTGGTTGAAAAGAAAAGAGAGAAAAATGAATTTTGAAAAAATAGGAATCAAACAGGGCTTAATCTTAAAAACATTTTTGACTTCAAAAAGTCCTATGAAACGAGTCGTTATTCTCTTTAAAGACCCTTCCGTTATTCAATTGTGGGCTTTAATGCCAACTTTTATGACAGTCATTGAAATGATAGGAAGAGGAACCCTGCTACCCGACAGCCCCCTTCAATAGGGGGCGCCACTTGGCCTCTCTGTTTTTGGACCTGTTTTTGGCCTTGTGCATTTGGGGTTTTCCAAGGAAGAGAGGGAAAACACATCAAGAAATTTATATTATTGTGAAGTTTTCTATTTGCTTGGACAAAACTTTTCTTCTCTTATTATTATATCAATATTGTCTCCATTAGTTTTAAGAATGTGGGATAATGGAACTAATGTATATGATAGCACTTTCTACATATAAATAGAAATAGTGTCTATAAATAGACATACAAATCTTTGGTGTATGTTCTATATAGAATTAAAGAGTTGATGATAAATATGGCGTCTCTCATTTTCCATTTTCTTTTACTCTTTTCAGTACTAACCTTCGTCTCATCACTTATAGAATGCCCAAAATGCGGCAACATCGACGTCCCATATCCTCTTAGCACCAATGAAAACTGCGGAAACCCCATGTACAAAATCCACTGCAATAATGGCACCCTTCAATTCTCGTCCGCAGCTGATCAAGAATTTCTCTACAAAATCCTCAGCATAAACCCTAATGAACGTAAACTCGTTATCAGTCCACCCCACATAAAAAAAAACACTTGTCAATCTTCTGATGTCAGTTTGGGAGGCTTCGAAATTGATGAAAACTCTCCTTTCAACATATCTTCACATAATACAGTGATGTTATTCAACTGCTCTGAAAATATTCTTCTGTCTCCATTAAATTGCTCTTCAAGAAGTCAGTGTAGACAGTTTGAGGAGAGGACTGTACAGGGAAAAGGGTGCATAAATACACTGTGTTGTTCGTTTTTGAAAGATTCCGCCATGACTTCGCATAGAATAAGGCTCAGAACTGGAGGCTGCACTGCTTACACTTCTGTTATCAATCTCAAACCTGGAGATATTTCTGTTGATGCATGGAACTATGGGATTGAACTTCAATGGTTGCCACCTCCGGCCAACGCCCTCTGATCGTTATAATTCACACTTTTTTTTTCGCTTTTTTGTCGATTGGAACGGTTGTTCAGCATCAAGCTAGCTCAACTTCTTCCTTGTTGTGTCTTTCAGTTTGTGTCTGTGTTCTGCGTATGAATATCCAGTCGTGAGTGTTTTGTGTTATTTCTAATGCATGGATAATAATTTTTACCTGCAGGTAAATTTTAATTTCTCGTGCTTTGTTTAATTTGTCTTTCCCATCCGTTCTGGTTGAAAATACGTACATAGATAATGAAGTATCGTTGGATCAAGACGACTTAATTAAGGTTAAAATGATCTGTTTGGCATGACTACTTATTTTGCTTTTAATTCTTGTTGAAGAACTTAGGTCCTAAGGAATTTAACGTAGACCTTTTAAAGTTCTTCTAGTAAAACAAAACATTTTCAGAAAATTATTTATATTCTAAAGCAACTTCTTAATCTCTTAAGTAATATTTGATTTCAAAAGCCTTGTCAAACTGACCTAAGTCTATCTTCCCAAAAACTATTTATGAAATTTTCAGTTAGACATTCAAGGAAAATAATTTTGACATGTGCCAAGTGATAAATGAAGATTTTCCAATAAACTTTACAGTAGTCAGATTTTGAATTTGCTCCCCAATGATTATCAATTCGAATTTCCTTAGAGCCACTGAGGTAAGTACCTGACCGTAAACTTTAGGACCTCGTGAAATTAGTCGAGGTGTGCGTAAGCTGGCCCGGGAACACCTACGGCCATTAAAAAAAAATTCCAATAAACTTTGTATAAATGTGGATTATGAGTATGTAAGAATACATAATTTTTATTGTAAATGTTGATTAATTTTGATGAGTATGTAAGAAACATAAAACTTTTAGTGTAAATGCTGACTAATTTTGAGTATGTAAGAATATATGCATTATTTATATTTATAGGATCATTGTTCTTTTCTTCAATTTTTTTTCAAATCACAGCAGGTGGAATGTTTTGTTAACAATGAAAATTAAACATTATACAGATTTACAAGGGAAACTAGAGTTGATCAAAGGGAAATAAAAGTTTACTTCCACCCTTTGTAGATAGGTGTGCAATATAAAAGCTAAAAGACAATAATTATTGTGCTTACTCCCCATTATCACATGCTTAATATAATATTTTTAAGGGTCACCGTCACTTTTATATATTGCTACTTCAAAAAGATTCGTAAATTTATTTTTAATGCCAAGTTCGGCAAGTAAATATCTTCCTCACTATGTTTGACAAGTGTTTGTCAACAAAGTCATCACTTTTTATCTACATATTTTGTGGAATCCACAAGTACTATCTACCACTCGTTTCTATCTATTTATATCTCTCAAGAATATGCCATGTCCTGGAATAAGAGAGTAATGTCTCCACTCCACTCCAACACGACACTCCATTTAGAGCATTTAATCTGGGTTCATCCTCGACATATATGGTTTCTTGGGTTTTGATTCAACAAAAAGTTTCAAATGATCCAATAAATAATGTTTATGCCATGTCTAGAAGCAAATGTGTAATATTTGCTGCGGCCTGCAAGTTACCTGAACTCCTTGGATGGTTGGCTTCATCTTCTCCCAGCAATTTTCAGCGATTTGGTGAAGAATTCGAATGCGATACATATTTCCTTTATGCAACGTTTTAGAGAAATAACACGCATAACACACAGCGACATATGACGAACACAGTCAACACGGATATATTGTGAAATAGCACAAAAGTGAGTATTTTCTTTATCAAAGCATGAACTGAAATTGAAACGAGACACACTGTTTCTGCCTACCTCTAATTCTACATGCAAAATATATTACATTTGTTACTACTTTTTAATTCATTCTTTGAAGATACATGTAAGTTGTACAGTTTTCAGCAGCCAAGTACCGTACAGAAGCCTAGCAGCCATTGTGAACCTATAGATTATCATCAAGAATTGTTGACAACAGCAGTCCTTGAACAAACTCACTTTTCTTTGTCTTCTCCTCTCGATCTTTGATTGACAAGGAAGATTGCTGAACTTTTCTGCAAGTAGAATATATAATTAGAGTTTAACGTCCAGACGATATGCAAACAAAAGTGAGACAAAATAACCAGCAGCTGAACTCAATAAGAATACAATGCAGTTCAATAAAACAGAAAGGCTATACCCATGTTTTCTCCAAAGCAGCAAAGGCTTATCCAAAACTAGAACCCCCCCGAGACACTAGGGATTTCCTAGCATTGTGATTATCTGTTATTTAATTATACAAAAATCTACAATAGACATGATTTCAACATAGGCACATTATGGAATTAGTTCGTAACAATATCCAAATTGGTGGAGATGTGAAATTCTTCATAAAACCAATCCAGCAATAGTTCTTTGCAAACAGAAATAGAAATAAAAATTAATCAATGAATAACTATTATCCTTGATGCCGACATCCACTCCTGAAGACCTATGTGTAACACAATTAAAAATTGGTTGGCTGGAATCGGAAGGGATCACAAGGTTCAATAATCTTCAATACCACTAATTTCCTTGATGTTCTCATTTTCTTCACATAATCACGTCACTTAATTATACAGCAAAAAAAGGACCATATAGTGTGTATTCTGGTTCATCTCTTTGTAATTATGTAGATTTCAAGAATCCACCTCGTTTAATGCTTATCTGGTCCATCAATAGATCGACCAATTCTGCTAAACAAATTTACCCATGTTAGCTAGTAATAGGTCAGCAGTTGTTATTTCCATCCAAGAATATGCCATTATACTAGGATGCAGCCTCTTATCCATCTCTTTACATTTCTCCATTACTTTGCAGTACAAATTGGCAACACACAGAGGTTCTTATTCACAAGGGCGAGACTTTTATGTTTTAATCATCATTATTGTCATTAGCTCTCTGTCACAAATTTTTATGGAGTTCAACTAGATGTTTTTGGAATCAACCTATTTATGGTTCAGTTGTCTCTGATATATAATCCTTCGCCATAGAGATATTGTCAACAAATAAATGACATTCTACTTCAAGCAAGATTTCTGCACTTGGTCTCCACATACTTCCTGTTTACAGGATCAAGTCCTATGATGTTCATCTTCATAAACTATGCAAAATTCATATCACATTCAATCTTGCGTTTGATGAAAAATCTTCAACGGATTTTTTGAGCTTTCACAAAATCACATTCAATTTCCTTTAAAAGCCTCCAATGCATTTGAAAAATGTTTAAAGACAGTGGTTTATCCAATTATTGTAACACGGTTAAATAATTACATTTTGAATAATGCTATTTATCTCCATTAGATAGGATCACCAATCTGTGTGGCAGGTGACATGCTATGAAATGATAAGGCTATTTAAATGTGTGGATATGAGATACTTTATTGGTCTTTTCATTTAATGGTACATCATATGGTGATCATGTCTAATGGAGATATATAGCATCATTCTTACATTTTTACAGTTCAGTAATAATGACCACTGATCCGAAAAACCGTTCTCGAACTATTCAACAGTTGATATCCTCTAACCAATAGGGGAAAAATGATGAAGCAATTTCTCAATTCAATAGTTGATATCCTCTGAATTACTCAACAATTGATATCCGCAATAAACGGCAATGGCCAGCAACCACGGTAGTACCATAGCCTGTATATTCCATTTTCATATGCAAACTTTAAGGCCTCTTCATTGCTAGCTATAATTTCCCTTCTAGGATCTCCCATAATTTTAGTTGTTATTTATAATCAAGATGATATTATCATATTAACACTATCACGTGTAAACATGTGATATTTATTCCACCTTAACTTTTATAAGCCACTCAAGGACGATTTTGGAACAACAATCACAGCCCCTGTTTGATTCCCATTTTCTCAAAATTCATTTTTCTCTTTTTTCTTTTCAACCACATATTCTTCAATAAAATAATATTACAAGCAAATCCAAAATTTTTCTTTAATTTTTAACCACACATTCTCCATTAATCAACTATTCAAAATGCATTTTTTTCTTCAAAATAAGAATCAAACGGGGCAACAATCAAACTACTATATAAAATGTTGGGACTGACAGAATCAAATTGCATTCTAAGAATACATTAGATAAGCAGATGAGCATTTTTGTCAATGTAAAGGGTAACAATTGTTAAGCTGAGAAGATAATTAGACTTTATGTTGTAAAACATTTTCACGTTATACACACGATCAAGACAGGATAAATTCGAATCATGTTTAAAAATTAAGGCCAAGTCTCAATTTTATTTTTCTTCATCTCAAGCCAATAGTTTGTTATCACAGGTTATAAAGACGATGTCTAACAAAAGTAACAGATCTGTTATGCAAATCTTAATTCAAACATAATATTGCACAGAAAAGATTCAGAAGAAAGAAAAACTCAAAATTAAAATGCTAGAACGTGAGTATCCATAAGAATGACATTCTTATGGCTGTTAAAATATGTCAAAAGCTTTAATTCTCATCAATTTATCAGGTACAGATTTGAAGAAACAATCTAAGCCATTCAACAGAATCATGGTTTATTATATTCCTTTCATTTGAGGAAGCATCAGATTACAGATTATATTCATCAAGAACATGCAAGAACTAAAAGGTATCACCTGAAATTATAGTTGGAAATACAAACTTGCCATTGTACAAGAATGAAATGTAGTACCTTTCTGAAAGATTAGTGGTTGCGCTTTTCTTCACCGATATTGACTCAGCTGAAGAATGTAATTTAGCATTCCCGAAACCATCAACCATTGGCAAAATAAATGATGACAGCACTGGATCAGGAGCTGCATTGATGGACGAAACTATAGAAGAAGACCCCCCAAAAAGAGACTGCAGATTTCCTTCTCTGAGTTCTCTCCTCAACAGAGAGTGTATGGAATGTGAACCAGCTTTACGTGATTTCCTCTTGCGCTGCATGTAATCTCCAGTCAAGGAAGAACAAATGATCGTGTTTGAGTTCTCATTTTCCATGCCTTGATGAAATGAACATATACATCACGCACACTAAAATTTCCGATGTATTAAAGAGAAAATTGAGAGCAAAAACATTTGATATTGAGATGATGCCATACTTCAAAAGTTTTCGAGATGGTTCAAAGATCCTTTGAATAACGAAAAAGATACAAAAAGCTCCCTCAGGCTCAAATAGAAAAGGTAGATTAATGCTGCTAATACTTCAAAGTCTTCATTACATACAGGTTCATAGACTAAAGCAACCATAAAAATCTTAGTATGTATACATTATACAACTGTCATGGAGAAACGAAAGAATAATGCAAAAATAAAATAACATTATGAGAAATCCAAGAACATTGCAAGAAGAAATGCAATTCAAACCATAACATGGTAAAAACACAATCTAAGAGAAAAGGATATCTTAAAAATATTCCCGTGTCGCAGGGTTATATGTGCAACCAAATCGATGCCCACTCTCATTACGCAAATTGGACACACCTGCAAGGAAAGGACTTCAATATTAAGATCGCCATGAAAAGAAGCGACTAAACATTTGTTTGCAGAAATGCATGACAAATCACAATATATGAAATCTGATATCCAAGATCCCGAAAGGAACAACCTTAATAAATTATTCCTTCCTATGGGTGGGAGGGACCCAACTAGACCATCGAACGATTCGAACTGAGCTTTCGGGTTGGGCCCAAATGAAACCTAAAAGCCAAACCAATACCTCTTAAAACACGAACCGAACTGCAGTCCAGGCCTGTGTTTGTAAAGCAAAAGATTTATAATTGGTTTATAAATTGTTTGGTAGGCATCCACTGCCCTACTATTCACCGTAACATGAAGTGAGCTGCAGACATTTTTGTCAGCAGTTGGAAGCAAATTTAGTACCTCAGTCACCACTGTCAGGCAGTATTCTTTTACACTGATTTTTAAATGACAATAATGAGACTGTGTGTAAGAAGCAGTTTTATGTCAGATATCAATTTGGGTATAGGAGGGCAATTTGTTCATTTCATCTTCATAGATAAGGGTAAATGGTTATTAAGATTTCCTTCTGTCAATTTATAAGTGGGTTTGACAGAGAAATGCTTTATAAAGCATTTATAATTCAATTAATCATTTTCCAAACAAGGAATTGTTTTTTTACAAAGGGTCGGGTTGGGTCCAAGTCCAACCCAAAAACCAAACCAAATGGACAACAAACTGACCGGAATCAGATCGGCTGGTCAGTTTTTCGGGTATTTTGCCCAGTTAAAATCCTTCCTAGTGGTAAGATAGAACCTGAATACCCCCCCAGAAAATAAGAGGTTTTAAAAAATCTCAATTATCAGAAGATTCAGAACAATACTCTGTCAGAGTTTGATAAGTTATAGTTTTGCAACATCAAAAATAACTGTACGTATTAGAACCGAACCTAGAACAACTCTCGGCACTCTTTTTTTTTCTTTAGGTATGTACGTGTTCAAATTAAAATTTTAAACTTCTAAGTCCATCTTCGTCTTAAATGTTGATTCAATTTCAGTTTTGTCATGTGATGTTTATTGTTTGGTTCTTGAATTTGGCTTAGTTGCTGAAATATGTTAAAATATATATAATTCTGTATTTACTTTAGCACCGATTTTCTAGAATCTTTGATAGTAAAATACTGGAGAGAAAAAATTACATTGAACATACAAGTATACTTTGATAATAAGAAATTCATCTTCTGAAAAATCTGAAGATGTGGAATAGTCTGACTTCTCAGACACTGTGAGCAAAGACATAGGTAGCTGATACAACTTTTCATTTTCCCTTCTATATTAATTAATACCCCAGAATTTTTGTTTGTCACGCTGACGGGGCACATATGGATGGTAATATTTAATGCTATTTTTGTCTTGCACTTACACTCCAAAGAGTTATGCACATATAATGACCCACAAAAGACACTGCAGTTACGATCTCCCTCCAAGCCGTAAGCCGTATATATGATTTTTCATCGAAGAGGGCTTTCTGCAGAATTCTACATGTATCTATGAGATTGAGTATGGAATTCAATTTACTCACGGGTTGATTTTATGGCTTGTAACTACTTTTAGACTTCTTGTCCTGTACTTTGAGGATTTTAAATTGTGACTCACATATCTCATCCGAATCTTAAAAGGTAATTTACATATTCGTAAGTATGTTTCCCATTAAAACATGGAACAAACGTTTTTATGAAAACGTTGTACAAGCATTTATTGGACACATCAATTAGACATCTTTAGATAGAGATTCAAAAGGACAATGACATAAGCTATGTTTGTCAAATATCTATATCTTAAGGCATCTTAACAACTGAACATCAGTAAGTTCAACTTCTCTTGTTCTACAAAAGATTTAAATACTTATATTAGAACAGTTTGGTATATTTAAATCTTAGCTTTGCAAGTTCAATGATGATACTGGTGAATTTGATATATTGTCTAACTTTCTTTAACATGAAACATCTCATAGCGGTAACTTAAAAGAGCAAAAGACAAGGAACAATACCCCATTCTTGGCCTCTGCAGGATGCTCATCATCGATGTGGCAACATAGTCCCACAATATCAAAATATTCAGAACAGAACGGGCAAGGATACTCCTCCCTTATATCATCATCCAAATCCATTTCATCAAACCCCATCAACATTTTTGCATCCAAACCATGACTTTTTATCCCTACAACAAAATCCAGACTTAAGACCCGTCAAAATCAAATCTTTACACAAATTCGAAATTTAATGTGAAATAGCCAACTTTACTTCTACAGGTCTTAAGCAAAAATGGTAGCGACTTTAACAACCCCCAGCCGTCATAAAAATTCAATCTTTGTTGAAAATTTACATTTTAGTAAAAATCAATCTTTAGCGATCATCAACGTCGTGTTATGAATTAAAAAACTCGAGATAAAATTTACCTAATGTGAAATAAAATAAAATAACCGTTACACAAGAAATTTTAATTTTTGAGGTAGAAATGGAAAATTGGAAGGCGTGTTTACCAGATCGACATTTAAGAGCGAATTGATGGCGCTTGGAAGCGGATGAGAGGCGAGCAGCCCAAGAATCAGCATCCATGGCTTCCCTTTAGGTTCCAAACGAAAAGCTCTGGAATAAATCAAGCGAATAACAGAATACCTAATTATCGATTTACCAAACAAATTGATAGATGAGGATTTGTTGGATTTGGGTATTTTTTTCGTGAGGAGCAAAGGAGACGTTGACGAGGGAAGGCCTTTGCTGTTTTGCAGGTGAAATCCACCGAGAGGAAAGAAAGTCCTGCCTTCCACACACCTTTTATAGTCTGCTTTTTTTTATTTCCTTGTTTCTTTTCTTCATTTTTCTACACGGTTTCAAAATTTTATTCATTTATTTTTAAAATTTTTTTTAACCATTTACAAAAAAATAAAATGTAGTACATACTACATGCCATTATTTTGGAATTAAAAGGGGGGAAATTGCTATAGTGTTCTCGAACTAATAGAGTTAGTCCCTATTTGTCCTATATTAAAATTAATTTTTTAATAAAATTTGATGAAATGTGTAGTTGAAAAATTGTAAACCAATATAAATGTGTGATTAAAATCAATTATTGACTTTGACATAAAATTTTAATTCAAACCAAACAAGGGCTTAATATATAGCCATGTTTGATAGTCTTTATTTTTTTTTGAAAAATAGTTTTTAAAATATTGATTTTTTAAAGAATACGTGCTAAAAAGTCAATATATATATTTTAAAGAACGAGAAACAAACAAGGGCATAATAAGTTGATCTCTATTTAGTGAGTCACGAATTAAAGAATTTTCTCACATACACTAATAGTGTCCAATATGTAGCTATAGTTACAAATTTCCTATCCAGAATATATCGTGTGTTTACCTCACGCCTTAACTTGTCGGCCCATGTGTATGAGAGGCTACCCCGAGGGACCGCAGGAACACGAGGGTCAACCATAACACGTGCCAATGGTTAGTGAGAATTAAAATCAATTTTTAATAAAAAGTTCATGAAATGTTCCACTAATAAATAAACACACATTTTATTTACTCTTTAGAAGGCAAAAATATATCATCAAAGCCTCCATTAAAAAGAAAAGAAACAACTATTAACGCCGCCCAAACCAGAACTTCATACCAAACACAGACATAATCTGATTAGTAACACTAGATACGGGTATATGCTTTATTACATTTAGATAGGTTTGATTAGATAAAAACATATACTTTTTGACTTTTGTGTGCCCAATGGTATTCATTTTGCTGGACGAAAATCAAATAAATTTTTAAGTACATGAAGTATTAGCTTTGTGTAATACTATTTAGCGTCAATGATAGTGGAATATCAACTTAAATGAAAAACACGTAATAAAATCAATTAAATAAAAAACGAGTCTCGTAGTTGTAGCACTGTGCTACGCAATATTACTCATTGATTTCTCTCATTTACAGTGTGTTTGATGGAGGTTTAAATTAAATTTTAATTGAAAAACTAACTCTTAGTGGATTTCATGCGTGAGATGAAAGTCAAACATAAAGACTATATTTTTAATTAAAATTTGAATTTAAATCTCTATCGAACAAGATCTTATTTACTTGACTTTCGAGAAGGCAAAATTGTATATATTTCAGTTGGATGGGGCTATAATTGCTAATTTTGTCCTTTAACTTTCATCCAACATCATCTCAAGAATTTTTATTTTTTTAAAAAAAAAATAATAAGCTGACCAACTAAAAATGGCCAGAAAGTAGCATTCAAAAAAATTGAGTATGAAATATTACAACAAATAATATAACAAAGAGAACCTAAAGAACTGAACTTGGCCACAACTCTCTCTTACTTAAACGAGCTCTGAAGTAGGCCAGATATTGGCAATTTCAGGTCATATGTCAATCTCTGGAGAACCAGTGCTAATGAGTGTACGTCCGATAGGGCTCTATGGGCCGAACCAACCAATGGAATACTGTAGTATTCCCGAAGGGCTTGTAAAGATACTTTAGAAGGAACTTTCAATTCTGATGACAACATTTAAACCAAGTTAGCTATAAAATGCAAACGCGTCTATGAACGTGATTTCTGAGCAAAGGAGAGAGAGGGCAAAACCTTTAGATTTCATCACTGCACGAGCCAGTGGAAGGGTGTCGATGAATAACCAATCCGAAGGAATCTCATAAGAGCAGCGACTAAATTCTCTTTTCAAGAAGGGGACATCAAAAGTGCGAGCATTGTGAGCAACTAAAACCACATCTCCACCAGGTATCTGGCGGCTTTGGATATACTGCAGTAAGATAGGAATCAGCTGCTCCATCCTGCAAAGCAATTGTTTGCAAAAACTTATTTATTTTCTTCGACTAAGACAAGACAAACAAATTATTAACTCAAATGTGAACATTTCACTCGTAATTTTCAGACAGAAAAGCACATGGTATTTAAAAGATTCATATACAGTACCTTGTGTGTTAAATTAAGCATACGGTAATACATTGTCACCACATTGGTAGATCAGAAAGGCACAATTTTTACACAATGATCTATATCAAAGTTTACAATTTCTATAATTTAAATACCTGGGAACATCAGATCTATTGACCATGTTGCTTGAAATGCCGTGAATGTATGTGTTTGGCACATAACGTCCCGGATTCACTAGAGACTGGAAAGTACTGTTTTCTCCTCCTCGTAGATCTTGTAATGCAATCTCAATAATCCGATTATTCTCTCTGCCAAGTCCAGTAGTTTCAATATCGAAAACAATAAAAGTTGCAAGGCTTTCCAAGTCTTTGTTGTCAGCAATATTTGGTTGAACATAATATTGATTTCTTTCTATTTCAGTTGTTTCTAATTCATATGTATTTAACTTAATGCTACTTGTTTCCTCTGAAATTTCATGTCTGATACTAGTTTTGCCGCTCAAGGTGTCCTTGTTTCCTCCTGTTTTCGTATTTACAGACCTTCTAATCCACCTCCTACTATATCCTCCTTCAATCTCATATTTATGAGAACCAAGAATCTTGAAGCTAGAATTACCAACGCTACCTCTACCTAACTTATATAAACTTCCCCACCAAGAATTACTTAAGGTGTGAATTTTGCATCGAGGAACTTGAAAGAGAGAGAAACACATTGCAATTGTTTTCATCCAAACCCAAGAATGACCTCACTACCAGATCCAAAGTGGAGAGAATTTGCAAAATAGCTTAACCTGCAGACATTGTCACAACAAATATTAAACAAATGCATAATGCAGATGCCAACATACTTTAAAAAGTACTCTAATATTCCGCTTGACAACTTATCCCGAGCTGCTCGTCATCATACAATAAAATAATCATTCAGTCTTCAGACAACATTTTATCAAAAAGAGGACTTCACCTGAATAACGCAACTGTTTGTGAACTAATTTTACTGCAATTTACAAAAGGAAATAAACAGAATCAAACAGAGCAAGGAATATGGTTTGAATCACTGGTGGAGTAAAAGGCCTCACTTACATCTAACGAACTTCATAATGAACTAATATAAACATGAGGTTGATAAAAATAACAAGTTCATTATCAATCACTTTATGCAATGAAGCCGTCTTGAATTGAAATGGTTTAACAATGCTGAATATCAGTAGATTAGTTCTATCATGCTGCAATCATAGTCCAGTAGCATGATTTAATGTTTTTCGAGTTTGGGTGGAATTTTAGTGTTAAGACTATATACTTTGACCAGTATGACTAGGAATCTTTATTTTTATTATTCTATGGAATAACTGCTAGAATTGTGAGTATAAGCTCCTTAAACCATGTGTTTAAAATAATCGCATAAAGAAACAGAGGAAAGGGTTGTGCCCTGCACTCTTACAGTCTTCCTATCCAATTACTAAGGAGTACATAATTTGGGCCCCGTTTGGGATTGATATTAGAGGCCAACATCTAATTGTCAAAGAATCAAAAGTTCTTTTAAGGGTTTGGTAAATTTTTAAAAAAAAAGGTGCTTATAGAAGAATTTGTATCATCTGATAGAAGATTTTGGAGAAGCATCAAAAGAGTAAATTTTTAGAGTCTGCTTTTAACTTTTCCATTTATCTATTATTAAAATACTGAATTTAACCTTAATTAATTAAAGTAATTCCTTTTAGGCCTTAGGTTTATTAATATTCCAATAATAAAGCATCTTCCATTCCATAGTTCACATTGACGATAATTTAAATCGGGACCGTTCCTCCTACTCATAAATTTGATGCACTTATTTGACAAATAATCGTGACCTTTTATTTAAATCAATCCAAAACTTAATATATATTTCACTAAGATGAGAGTTGGTTATAACCACTTGAGATACATAAGATATTCAGCGTTGGATTGGTTTAAATTAAATGTCACGATTATTTATCAAATTTATAAGTATGAAGAACGATTTTAAGTTTAAATTTATTTGATATTTTTTCTTATTATATGAAAATGGAGAGGTTGCAGGAACTCTCATGCATAAAAGAGAATTTAGATTTATTTGAATATCTTTTTACTATATACTTTTATTTTATAATTTTTATAAACTCTAAGATTTAATATATGTTGATTTTTTAATTTAAAATAATTATAGTGCATACATTGTCTTGATAAATATTTGAATATATTACTTATTATTATAAAAGTAAAAATAAATATTACAATGCTAATAATGATAAAAAAAAAAAAAGATGCAAGTGACTCCCTTTGAAGTGGTTTAGAAAATACTTACTGAACCAAAACAGAAGAACCCAAGGACAGGTCTAGATGATTACAGTAATTGTATGCTGATAGCTTAGAGGAAGATTAATGTACGCTATACTTGGAAAGCTACCATCTAGACACAGTCCTAAGTGAATGTTGAAAATGAATACAATATTCAGCTAGTTCTTTTCTGACATCTCAAGGAAAATAATCTGGTTCAAACACCAAAGATGAGATGGGTATTTATGTATTTGTACTGGAAACGTAAAGGATTCCAAAGAATCAAAAAATCAATTCATCCAGATCCCATGACTCAGCTTAAGTGCCAGTATATCTAGCAAAATAGTAAAAGATAATCTCCTAGAAATGGCTGTGGAACGAAAACGATTAAAGAATTTGTACTTCAAATCTAGCAAATCCTTCATCTATCAAGTTTCTAAAGCAAATATAATGCGCCCTTAGCATATAAATCAACTATCAGGGTGCAATACGCAATGGCTCACTCATCCATACAGCACAAAGAAAAATATACTCGTTTATACTAATATATAAATGCAGGCCCTCTTTCTACATTTTAAGACACCTCTCACTGCTATTTTCCATTACCTGAAAATCTGCAGGCTGCACTTCAACAAGTACGCTCAACAGAAATAGTGGCATTTGGCTCAGCAATAGAGGATAAATAAAGTGCAAGTGAAAAGTTTAAAAAAATTCACTGAGCGGTAAGTTGGATTACAGGTGTTTATGAGCACAAATCCACAAGTCCTTCGCTCTCAACAAAACATCACAACCTAATTCAAAAGTTAAGAGTTGACCGGATACTTACAAAGCAAATAAGCCAAAAGGTAACACAAAATATAAGGGATCAAGGTACAAATCCAAAAAAAAAAAAAAAAAATTCTTAACGTGGGATAGAACTGCTAGACAAAGAACTGGAAACATCATAACTAGCTTATGGAGTTTCTCACCTTGAGTCTTTTCCTGAAAGTCACAGAGGATATCAGTACCCAAATTCTCTACATATCGTTTCCTATAGCCTATAAAATACCACTCTCATATCGAAAGAGAAATCTCATCTAATTCATCATCAAAGCTTGATGCAGAAACTTTGGGCTCCAAAAAATAATAATAAATTTTTTTTTTTTATGACCGTCGATGTCCGGGCCAGTTTAAGCGCACCTTGACTAATTCCACGGCGCCCTGAAATTTACAGTCGAATACTCACCTCAATGGTCCTGAGGGGACTCGAACTGGTGACCATTGGGGAACAAACCCAAGACTTGACCAACTGAACTACCCCTAGGGTTAAAAATAATAATAATAATAATAATAATAATAATAAAACACACACACATATAGTCCTCATATCATTCAAAATATCCCTAAAGACACTTAACATAAAACCTTCACACTCTACTTCTCCTAGTAATCATCAATAAACTAAATTTGCCTAATCAATGAAGCTAATGTTTATAAACGGTTTATGATCAGTTATACCAACTTTTTATCCACACATTGTGAGACCTACAAGTACAACTCATTTATACACCACTCATTTCTATCTGTTTATAATTTTTAAATCATTTATAAATACTTCCCAAACCATGCGCTTAACTTCATTCTATAAACTATATGTTACATAGTCATTTGTGAACCACTTAAATTCCAGAGGTCAATTGCATTTCCATCATCCATTCCGCCATCTTATTGTATATAGCTAGTAAAAATAAAAAAGAATCCAGCATTTGTAAAATTCCGGGAAAAGGTTAGGAAGCTACAGCTGCAACCTGGAACTAAATGAGCAGTCTCAAACAAGAGCCACCCAAGAATGATATCATTCACGATATTGACATGTCTTAAACTGTTTCAACTACCATTAAACAACCTCCCATTTGTGAAGAGACCAAAAATAAGAGAAAAAGTACATATGTAAATTGATGATTTTGTGATAATATTCAGAGGACTGAAAACAAATCAAAACTTAAGAAACACCTTAAAGAATTGTAAACCATCTCAGAAAAGTTACAGAAACCCCATAAATTTGTCCCGGACATCTCATACTCAAAAAGGACAATTTAAAACTAACCCATTTCAATTTTCAGCAAATGAAGTTAACACTATCCATAAATTCGATCCACCACCCGTCAAGGTATCTAAAATAACGTGTTATTTTACACCTAAAAAGACATTCCAGATCAACCCATTTTCAATGTGCGCAACAAGTGCTTAATTCCCTAATCACAAATGGTAATTTAAAAAGAAAAGCAAAACAATGAATCTGAAAACTTTTAACAACCATGAGGGCAACTGGCAACACCCAAATAAAACAGCCTTATCATTTTCAGCAGCCCATGTTAAAAATATCCCCAAAAATGAGACAGAATCCCAATAAAAAGCTATCAAATTTCACCCGGACCCATCAAAAATTAAAACAATCCTGTATTGCCACACAAAAAGACATTCAAGAGCTAACCTATTTTCAAATGTCGCATGTGAAATCAGAAATGCAAATAGATAAGATAATAAGATGTAAAGAAACATGCCTGTAAGCGCTTAATCAAACCGCAAAAAATTCACTCAAAATCTTCTATAAATTCTGCCTGTGTGTAAATTCGTGAGAGATTAATTATGTACAGTTATACATAGAGGAAGGCGAGAGCGAAAGAAAGAGTTTATAAGAGTTGAATAAAGTAGATTTTGGAGGGGAGAAAGAATTTCTTGGAGTGAAGAAACTGCAAACAATTTGTGGAGTATAATTGAAAATGTACATCAACCGCTCACGCACACGGCACGCCCATCAAAAATTGCGGATCATTAGGCCCGATCCATATTTTCCGGGCCCATGTGGCCTGAAGGTCATTTTATTCGGAGAATTTCCTCTTGCTATTTTTAAGAATAATAATGGGATCTAGATGGTATTTAGTGAGAATTAAAATTAGATTTTTTAGTAAATTATTATAAAAAAAAATTTGAAATGTGTGGTTGAAAAGTTGTGGGACATATGAAAGATGTGATTAATATTAATTATTTGACTTTAATTTTAATTAAAATATGATTTTAATCTGAAACAAACATGTCATAATAACATTGGCATTAATAACACTTGATGACATTAAATTATGGGTCCAATTAAATAAAAGAAATTATGATTCATTTAATACAACATATAATATGATAAAACTTACTATTTCTGTATAACTGCTACTAAATAGCATTATCCATTCTTAAATATAATTGCCATCTAGGATCATTGTTGTTTGTTGATTTGAGACGTAGTAATTAGATTCATTCGCGACGTCGATTCAATTAAGGCACTAGATTGTCGGATCATAATTAATAGATTTATGTTCAATTCAATACAACTCAGGAACGTGCATCACTGCATATATCTCTTTTTTTATATTTAAAATCAAGTCTTTGATTAGATTGCATTTTTCATTTTCTTTATTTGAGGAGATATTACCTAATAAATGTTTGATGTCATCTTAAAAGGTTAGTATAATGGGTTAATTTCACAAATCGTTACTGAATTATCACAAAAATAACAAAACGGTCACTGAATTACCAAACTTGCACAAACGGTCACTGAATTACCATGCGCTTTCACAAATGGTCACTGAAGGACCTTTCCGATTTAAATCCAAACTTAAAGGACATAAACACGTGAACATAGAATCGTGAGGACCAGAAGTGCAAATTTCATATAAAACTCAAAATCATTCACTTGTCAACCCCCACCTTTGGACCACCATAACTTCAACCTCCGACCACCAAAACTTCCAAACAAATACACCAAATCGAAGTCCTCACTTCCCTCTACGCAACCCACCCAAGAATGGCCCCAAAATCCGCCGGAAAGTGGCCGGAATTTCGTCCCAAAGTCGGCGGGTTGCACAGCACAAAGCTGCCAGCCACCACTTTGGGACGAAATTTCGGCACTTTCCGGCCACCAAAACAGCGGAACCAACACACCAACTCGAAGCTCTCGCTTCCCTCTACGTAACCCACCCAAGAATGGCCCCTAAAGCAGCCGGAAAGTGGCCGAAATTTCGTCCCAAAGTGGCAGGGTCGCACAGAAAACAGCTGCCTGCCCCCACTTTGGAACGACATTTCGGCCACCAAAACAAGCGAACCAACACATCACCTCGAAGAACTCGCTTCTCTCTACGAAACCCACACAATAATGGCCCCTAAAACGCCCGGAAAGTGGCCGGAATGTCGTTCCAAAGTGGCGGCAGGTAGCTGTTTTCTGTGCGACCCCGCCACTTTGGGACGAAATTTCGGCCACTTTCCTGCGGATTTAGAGGCCATTATTGGGTGTTTTTCGTAGTGGGCAACGAGAGCTTCAAGATGGTGTGTTGGTTCGCTGGTTTTGGTAACCGGAAGTGGCCAGAATGTCGTTCCAAATTGGCGGAAGGCAGCTGTTTTCTGTGCGACCCCACCACCTTGGGACGAAATTTCGGCCGCTTTCCGTGGCGTTAGGGGCCATTCTTGGGTGGGTTACGTAGAGGGCAACGAGGGTTTCGATGTGGTGTGTTGGTTCCGCTGTTTTGGTGGCCGGAAAGTGCCGAAATTTCGTCCAAAAGTTTGGTTGGCGCTTTGTGCTATGCAACCCGCCGACTTTGGGACGAAATTCCGGCCACTTTACAGCGGATTTTGGGGCCATTCTTGGGTGGGTTGCGTAGAGGGAAGCGAGGGCTTCGATTTGGTGTATTTGTTTGGAAGTTTTGGTGGTCGGAGGTTGGAGTTATGGTGGTCCAAAGGTGGGGGTTGACAAGTGAATGATTTTGAGTTTTATATGAAATTTGCACTTCTGGTCCTCACGGTTCTATGTTCACGTGTTTCCGTCCTTTAAGTTTGGATTTAAATCAGAAAGGTCTTTCAGTGACCATTTGTGAAAGCGCATGGTAATTCAGTGACCATTTGTGCAAGTTTGGTAATTCAGTGACCTTTTTGTTATTTTTGTGATAATTCAGTGACCATTTGTGAAATTAACCCTTAGTATAATATTTTCGAGTTTTAGCTCAACTTGTAAATATTCTATGTAAATAATTGATTATCACACTTCTTTTGTATAAATAAATACAATGATATTTTAAGGCTAAGGCCTAAGAGTAATGAGTTCTGCTAGACTTACAAAAGAAATGTCTACAGAATATTTACAGATGAGACACAAGTAGGTGGGGCCCAGCTTTTTTGGGCAATATTTAATTCATGTGTGGCTCACCTCCATATTAGTATTCTGTAAAGATTCTGTAGGCAAGAATTCTGTACATATGAATTTTCTCAAGAATAATATGAAGGCATGATGTTTGAATTAATTTATAGGCCTACAGAAGGTTCTTTAATTAAATTGAGATATAAAAAATAAATAAATAAATTATGGTCATGTGTGTTGATGTTTAAGGTACTATGAATGATTTGGATTGACTAAATAGAGGTTAGTATTCGATCCAAACACGTATCCGGTACACAAAGGATCAATAAAATTGATTTTGAAATATGAACTTTGATTCTTTATCTTTTCAAACGTATATCCCTTCTATGATGCCCTTATTGGTTATAAAATTTATTGCGTGAAAAAAGGTCACACAAGAGTTTGCTTACATGTATCACAAGTTTTATCGCGTGAGTTATCATACACACACACACATTGGGGAAAAAAATATTTTTTATTCAGATGGGACCCACACACCTCATGTGAGTGTGTGGTAACCATACGATAAAATTTGTGGTACATTTGGCAATTTCCGTCAGACAAATACTAGCAAGATTAGGCTCTCTTTCATGAAAAAGTTGGATTGTTTTGAATATTAAAATAATGTACTTAAATTGTGTTGGATGTTCTATTTTTATGACATCATTTGAGTAAGTTCATAAAATAGGAAGGGATGAGCATATTTAGAGACGTTTGTACCATATGTACATAACAACTTATAAATTTGTTTATCAACAAATGTTGCGGAGATTTAAATGAGTCAAAATCTCATAAATCCAAAAAAAAAAAAAAAAAAATCTCTTTCTTTTTTACACATCTTCAATCTGTAAAAAAATATGTAAATGATTATGTACAACAAGCATACTTAATTTAGAGAATGTACTTTCTTTTATACAAGTTTTGAAAGATTCCTAGTTCTTTTGTTTTTTCTTTTCTATTCAAAGAGAATCCAAGTTAGCCATAGTCTAAATTGAGATTCATAGTTTGTATTGTCCTACTTGTTTATCGTGTTCTAACTAATTTTGTGATACATCGACACATGAAAATATATCTTCAGATGTGATGTTAATTTTAGCGTACTGTATTAATATCTCCACGTTGTTAACAAGAGTTGGTATGTCTTGATATAAAAAATTAACAGAGAGACCTCAAATAGGAACACACATATATCATCTTCCAAAATCTAGACACCACACCTTTATGGTGGGATATGGGTCTGAAACCTTGAAAAACTAGGCTATGGCGTCATAACCTATATAGTTGTGTGAATTTGAATCCCTATGTCATGGAAATCGTTAATTTGACTTAGAACTATAAGCAAAAATCGTCAAACTGAAAAATTTAATCAAAATTACTTGAACGAAAATATTACTAGTAAAACATAAAGTTTGAAAGAAATTATATAACTAACTGAACAACATTGAAATTTGTATTTCGTGTTTATGCTAAAATTATGCAATGACGTACAATAAATGGCACTAAGCACACTAACCATGTTGACAATGGCTTCAATCAAGTACCTTTTTCGACTAAATCTACAAAATAATGGCATAGAGCATAATAACCACTATCGTTGAATGATAGGAAAAAAAAAGCGAACATATTTTTCAGTAGTGGACTAGCAGTGGCAATTTGTGTAGACGGATCCTAATTATCGACTGCATAGTTAGAAATAGAGTTCCTAGGCCGCATCGAAATGGTTAATGTCCCTCGAGTCATTCTTTGCGGAATTAAGAAAACAATATAATCATATGTAGAGCTTAAGAAAAGAAGGGCAAAATGGAAAATTTATGTTAGTACGAGAGTTTTTTGAAATTTTAGAAAATGGAGGGGTATCCCGATTATTGTTATAAACCTCATAGAAGGTCTTTGTAATTTACTCATAGAAATAATTGAATTAAATGTTACATTCAAAAAAATTTATTTCGGTAATTAAAAAAATTAATATTATATATGAATTTTTAGTTATTAATAATAACAAATAAGTTTAATTTACAAATTGCAAATCATTTAAAAAATAAAGTGATAAAAATATAAAAATCATGATTTTTTGTGCGCTCGTCACTTAACATTTTAGTGAAGTAGTAGACAAGCCTTCTCCTTTTTAGGTGCAATTTATCCCCAATCTTTCAATAATTGACAAAGTCAGTCTAATTTGATCGTTATGATCGTGTAAAATAACAAATTTGTCCTACTACTGAAGATTGAAACGACTTTCAATTTGTCCTCTTAATAGTGAGTGCAACTCCCGCCGCTTGATCGACATTGTAATTTATAAAATAATGATAGTTAAAAAAAATATCTTACTTTTGAGTAACATTATAAAGAGGAATAAAAAATAAATCGAACTTATTAGTCGGTTGCTAACAAAAAAATAATAATTTTTTGTCCATTATAACGACCGCTTCGAGTATTGTCGATCATCGTCGATAACATTTTCGTCAATGATTTGTGATGGGGCGTGACGGCGTGTTAGAGATACTTGAAATTAAATGTTAATATATTAATCTCAAAGGATTGCCCAGCATTAATATTAATAATTAGAACTCAAAATTGTCATATTGAAATTAAACATTGTTTTGGATTTTGGATTTTTTGTTTCTCTAACTATTGACACTTGGACGAACAATATCTCAGAAGTGTCCGTCAAAACTTGCGGGCATTTAAAAAAAAATAAAAAATAATGATATTTAGTATCAGTCATGTTGAACATTAATCTAAATGTTAGCATATCATATGTCATATTAAATGTACCATAATAGTGAATATGTGGTTGAAAAAGAAGGAAAAATTATTAATGTGATGAAAAATATTATTTTAATGAAGATGTGTGGTTGAAAATGGATAAAATAATGAGAAGGAAAATTATAATGTGTATCAAACAGAGGCTAAGTATGATCCATTTCAATAATAAGAAAACAAGTTTCAAATTTATTTATGATTTAATTAATTACTTATATATTTAATTAATTAAAAATATAAATGTCACAAATCTATATAATTTGGTCACAAATTTATTTATTGGTCATATATTATCAAATTAATTAGTGATATATTATTTCGAGGTCAAAAATCAAAATTTTAATATGTCACAAATTATTTTACGGTCACAATTGAAAAATTTCATAGTTTACAATTTGTTCATCTATCACAAATCAAAAAATTTACAAGTCACAAATCACAATTATTAAACGTCACAACTTATTATGCATTCACAAATTATCAGATTATTGGTCACAAATTAAAAAAAATATTAGGTTACATATTTTTTTTAGTCACAAATTATCTTTATCATTGGTCACATATTGTTTATTAGTCACAGATTTACCAATTTAGTGATCACGATCAACCAAATAATTCATGACTACCACCGTCTTCATCATACCACACTACCACGACAAAAAAAAAAAAATCTCAGACCTACCATTACCGCCATCGCCGCCGCCGCCGCCACCACCACCACCACCACCAACCAAAACTAATGACTCACCACCATCAACCACCTGTATCACCATCGCTTTGCAATCGTAGATCCACCACAACAGCCACCACACAAAACACCACCCAAAAGCGTCACCACATAAACACCATCCAAAATCGTCACCACACAAAACCATACACAACACCACAAAATGACACCACATAAAACACCACCCAAAATCGGGCAAAATCACCACAGCAAGCACAAAACCACCGGCCGCACCTCACCGATGCAACTCAAACCACCACCACAGTAACACAAACCAACTACCAAAACAATGAAAAAAACCACCAGATCGCGTCACCGATGCCATCCCACGCACAAACCACCATCCACATCCATCATCGCCACCGGCCCATCACCACTGTCGATCACCGCAGACTGCACAGTAGATCGAATAGAAAAAACCAAAATAAGGCAATGAGGCGGCGCAGATCACTGCAGCAACGTAGCATCGCTGTGCCTCTCCACTCAATCCACAGCGAGATAACGTTGTGCCCCGTTGCTTGCAATTTCGCCTTTGTGGGAGAAATGTAGAGAGAGAGAGAGAGAGAGAGAGAGAGAGAGAGTTAGGGTTTGTGATGTTTATTTAGTAAAAATATTAATTAAAATAAAATATCTGATTTTTGAAATGTAAAACTTCCCTCCTGATTTTAGAACCCACATCTTTAAAAATAGGATTTGGTGTAATTTCCTCAACATTTTTTTTTTTTTTTTGACATATCTGCTCGGCTTGAAATTTTTTGTGCTAGATCCACCCATTTATGCTACCAACTAGAGGTCGTAAATATCATTACTCTTAAAAAAAATGGTTTTGCTTCTATTTCAACTTGTAATTAAGCATGATTATTAATTCTTAAGCTTCGAGTCAACTAGAAGTAGCAGAATCTTGATGGACCCCGGATCTTAGATCTACAAATCCAAGACTTAAGAATATATTGACTTAAACTCACATGGCATTTGGGTGATTAATCTTATATTGGTCACTCAATAGTAATATCAACATTAGGGCCCCATTCAAAAATCAGATTTTTAGTATATATTGATAAAAATTGATAATATATAGTTGAAATGTTGATAAAAATTATAGATTCCACGATATGCGTGATCGAAAATAAGAGTTTTAAAAAAAATTAAGGGCAACCATAGACTAAATTTGACTAGATCATCTTAACTCCATGATGTGGAGTAGGTGGGTTATAAATTTTTCCTCTTAATTATTTTAACTAACAACCGTCAATCATTGGTTATTAAATTTGACCACTATACTAGCTCAGCGAATCACTGCTCCAATCGACAAATTATGTTGAACTCTGGAAAAATTACTAATATTTGTTGATAACTTAAACGGGTTTCAATTTGACTATTCGAAAATATTTCTTTTTCGAAGTCTCGATCTCATAGATAATACGTCTGATGCCTACTGCTTCATCCATAATTTTTCAGTCTCTTTTAACTAATTGTACGATGCATTGCACTTCACTTTCGTGAGTCACATTTCCCTATGAATATTCCGATAAAGGAAGTTACACATCTTATCGTATGTCGGTTCACCTTTTTTTTTTTGTTCACTATCACGAGTGATCAAAACAATACTCGAAGAAATCGGGGCTTATAAATTAACGTGGATATTGGGATAAAGAATAGTATGGAAATCTGAATCCTGAAATGGTGGCGGATGGAAATTTGTTTTGTAATATTGAAAATGACATGCTCATGGTTTCTTTGAAATTTTGCATCCAATTTGTCCCTTGGAGGGGCCTATGAATGATGCAAGTTTGAAGCATGAGATTGTAAATATTATTATGTACATAATTAGAAATTAGAACATAGAAAGTGATACATTTAGGCAATCCTACAGTGATTGATCTAATTTTCAACATTAAATTGGTTCTCATTTTTAAAAAAATAAAAAAAAAAAAAAAACCCTTTTTAATAAAAAAAATAAATAAAACAAAATTCATTAATACTTAATAAGAAGATTAATATCAATTTTCCAAAATTGGATTGAGAATTTTAGAACCTTTTGCATATTGAGATCCACCAAGTGCAAGTTTTCCTAAACGTGGTTGATACTCGTTCCTCTTCTGGCCTAATAAAGAGTTAAGCATGTCCTTTTAGATAATTCATCCCATCCCGATATAGTCCCGTATACTAGTCGAGTTTTTTCCAAGTTAAGTAAAGATGGACTAAATAAAAAAGCTTTCAACATGTTGATTTTCTAACTTCGACTATTAGGTTACCATGCCAATTATAGGATACAATGTGTCAAAGAGCGAATGTCCAACTTGGTTGCTGTTAACCTTGATTTGTTCGACCTTTGACACATATTTAGTCAATAAAGTTAGGTAATATAACATATTGGTCACTCTGTTAACGTGACTAACGCGCAGATTTTATATATCGGTTATTAAACTTGACGTGCACTAACAGTTGTTAAAGCGATCGATTCTTTCTAATCGATCTCATGTTCACCTTTGTCACGATGTTTTATTGTTTTAAAATGGTGAAAAATGTTATTGGAGTTAAATGGAGTAATCTGTGGCTTTTTTTGGTCAACTTGAGAATTTTTCCCCTCAAAAATTGAGTTCTATTTGAATATTTGTAATTTCACAGCATGAACCAACAACGGTTAGAACGTAGAAGGACAAGGCAAGAAATATCAATTTTATGAAGTGTGTATGATTAGGGTTGTCTAAACTTGGCTTGTGACTTATGAAACATAGATTCATTTGAGAGCATACATTTTTACAACATTCTATTTCTTTTGGAAACTACGTTCTTAATAAAATTTTGGAAGATCAACGAAAACTACTGCATTGAAAAATACTAAAAATTATCAATTTTTATTTTATTTTATCTAGTGCTTGTCAATTATGTGTACCAAAAATGTCCGCAATTGTGTTTTTATCGAGTTCCCCCCCCCCCCCCCCCCCCCCCCCTAAGAATAAAATTGAATAGAAATCAAATTATTGAATATTCTTTTTATGAGTTGAGATGAGTTGTTTCATTTAGGTGTTGATGCTTCTAATTTGACTATATAAACTCGACTTATGATGGGAGTGAGTTGGACCACACATAGAGTTTTCTAGTATCAAAGCCAAATGCGTCGAGAGAGCAGACTTGGAGAGTATATAACAGTGTCCTATAAATTGGATAACCTTAAGTACTAAATAATAATATAAAACATGTTTTCGTAGTAATTCGTAGATTAAACCTATAAAATTAAGACATATGAGACCATGTATGGTCAAACAAGATAGTTAGATGACATTTAATGCATTCTCTGAATTTCATTCTACGTTGTAGATAAATAGTAAGATTTTCATTCCACTCGGTATTGATATTTACTGAATAAATGGTCAAGTTCAAATTTCAATTATCTCTAACATTCATTATTTAAAAAAAAAAAAAAAAAAAATCACGTTTTCATATAACTTTAATTTTTGAATCGAACATTTACGAAAAAAAAAAAAATTCAAAAAATAACTTCTAAATTTTTTTTTATTAAACAACCACTAATTCTTACAATCATACTACGTGTACACTTCGATTTATCATTTTGTTGACACGGTTCCATCTTAGCACTCACATGAGGATCGGGTCCCACTCCATTAAATTTAATATTTTCGTCCCTCATGTGAGGGGGCATGTGAGATCTGATAAGAAGAAAAAGTAAATGAAGAGTGTAAAAATAGTTTATTTCCTAATTCTTATATACGTCACAAACATTAACTTTGAGCCTATTTACATTATAATTCAACTTTTTTTTTTTTTTAAAACAACCAACACATCTATTTATAAACGATGGAGTTAACGTTTATTTGATAGAGTTTTATTTAAAAATTATTTTTTTTCAAACTCATTTTAATTATATTATTTCAATTAAATAATTTTACAATGAGTTTTTTTACTTTTTATTCCCGCATTTTTAAAATAAATAAATAAATCATTTCACCTTTATTTTCAAACCGCCCCTCTCTCCTCTCTCTCACACACACCTCCACTCTTCCCATTTTCTCTTATTTCGTTACCAGCTCTTTCTACTCGTCTTCGCTCTCTCTAATCCGCTAGTACATTGCTGATCAAATTTCAAAACCTATATATAGTAACTTTTTATTGTTACCCATTACAGATCTTGACCTCCACTCAATTTTTACTTCTCTGCAATGATCTAGCAAAAATTAAGCTTTGAACTTTTCGATGCTCGGCGATTTGACTATGTGCATTCTCTGGTAAGTCTCATTTGGAAAGATCATATTTTTCTGCATTTTAAGGACTACCCACTCCAATGTGGCTATGTTTTACGCATAAATATACATAAAGACTCGTAATAACTTCAAGTCAAGTCTAGTTTGAATGATTGTTAAACGAGGTTTGACCATATGGTTTTGCTTGTTTATTGGTTTTATTATTATTATTATTATTATTATTATTATTATTATTATTATTATTATTATTATTATTATATGAAGCGGGTTTTCCAATTTTTCTTGAATTTCTTTATGCTCGTGTGTATTCTTGAATTTTGGGAATTTTTTATTAATTGGGTACGAATGTTTGAGTAATGTACTGTGAGGTGGTGCCGGGTGCGTCTTCAGATTTTGGTTGAAGGCTCAGTTTTTTTTTGTTAGGAGCTTAAAGATTTTCTTGACCTTGATGACATTTTTGTGTGCTTCCTTTGAATGATTTATTAGGGTTTTCTTTGGGTTCTATTTCTGAATCTAAATATTGTATGAGTATGAAATGAGTAGTGCAAGCTCAATTACATGAATTTCTTCTTGTCAATTCAATATATTAAAATTTTCGATGCACTGATGAGATAAAGCTTCAGAATTGTTAGAAATTTTTGGTGCTACACGTGAAGTGTTGTGAGCATACACAATAAAAATGGAGGTTGAAAAAAAGGGATCAAAGGGAGGCTTTTTTCAGTTGTTTGATTGGAATGTAAAATCTCGAAAGAAGCTCTTCTCTGGTAGATCTGAATTACATGGTAATTCCTTATTTACCCTTCCCGATTCTAACACTCTAGATCTTTACTTTTTCCCCTTCGACAGGATTTAATCTATTTCCTATGCTGTTTTAATGCTGTGAATAATTTGTTTGCTTCAGAGAGTTCTAAACAAGGGAAAGAAAATGGTAATGGTTCAGCTATTTCACGACTTCAGCAGGTAATTCTCTCCAATCTTGCTTTCTAGCTATTCACTAGGTGATTGATAAATTAAGCAATTAGTGTTTACGATTACAATGTTGCCATATATTTTAGGTGAATGGGCTTGAAAATGAGTTTGGTCCAAATGCTAGAAGACATATTGATTACCATTATGGTTCATCAGCAAGCGGCGATACAGATTGTGGAAAAAAAGCACCTGGGGTTGTGGCACGTCTCATGGGATTGGATTCATTGCCAACTTCAAACTTTTCTGAGCCCTATTCTACTCCATTTATTGAGTCTCACTCTTTCAGAGATTCTCGTTACTTGGGAACCCCTGTGTTTCAGAATGAACACGATATTGTAATCTTTGATAACATACGGAATAAAGTGGATGGCTTCACTAGGATGCCTGTGGACCCGAGTATGCATAAGTTGCATAGTCGACCAATTGACAGGTTTCAAAGTGAGGTATTGCCTCCAAAATCTGCTAAGCCCATTTCCATTACTCAGCACAGGCTCTTATCTCCTATCAAGAGTCCTGGGTTCATCCCACCAAAGAATGCAGCTTACATAATGGAGGCAGCTGCCAAAATCATTGAGCAGAGTCCTCGGTCAACCCCTAAGGGCAAACCACTGGGACTTGGGTCTTCTTCTGTCCCGTTGAGAATTCAAGGTTTGAAACAGAAAATGGAGGCTGCTCAGAGATCATCTCCAATGGCTGTGGCATCCCAAAAGGTCAAAGAACATAATTCCGTTATGAACATGAAAAAACAGCTTCATGGCAGAGGTCAGGGTCGATCAGAAAATGCACATGCAATCGAAGGTTCTGGAGAGTCTAAACGGGTTGGTTCTCAAAAACTTAAAAGCAAGGAAAAATCAGTTTCTCTTGCAGTTCAAGCGAATGGAAACATCCAGAAAAAGGAGGAACTCTTTCCAGCTGGTAACAGAAGTTCTGCGAAGCGAAAGGAGCCTAATGAGATAAAGTCCAACTTTGTCGGCAGGAATCAGTCCAATGCACCAAAAAGAGTGGAAAAGAGAAGTTCACCAAGCAGTACTTCTGATGCGCTCAGGCAAAATCACCAAAAGCAGAATTGTGCATCCAACAGGGTGGAAGGAAATTATAAGACTTCACTTTCCCAACAAAAAGATAGAAAAGATATGCCCACCAATTACATTAGTGGGCAAGCAAGTAAGACTGTAAGTAAGATTGTTGTAAACAATGTAGTTCCTTCCAGGAAGACAAATTCAGTTACCACTGATGCTGGAAGAGAGTTTTCATCCTCTAGAGTAAATACACCTATGAAAAAGAAACAACCTATTAATGGGAATATCCACTCTGATAGAACTCTTGCTGAAAGTATATTGATGGCAAAAGATGAAAGATTGGTAAAATGTAATGTTTCGGTTGAAGGGAATACTAAGTGGGATGCAATTGACAGGAACAATGGCTTGGATGTTGTGTCATTCACATTTACATCTCCAATTAAGAAATCACGGGCTGCATCCAGCTCATCTAGTAAAATGTTGGAAGTGACTAGATCATTGTCTCCGATTAGCAATCCTTCTGACAATCAATCTGACTTCAAACATTCACGTGCATCTTCCCTGGCGAGTAATGTAATTGGCAGGGATGCACTTAGTGTGATTTTGGAGCACAAGCTAAAAGAACTGACGTCTAGAGTTGAGATGTCCCAGCAAGAGCTGTCGGGAGCTGGTTCTTTTTCTAGTATTGCCAACAGCTACCAGAATACGGGGCCGACTGTAAACTTGGTTAACCCTCCTGAAAAAGATGATCTAAATGAAGGCAAATGGGAATCTCGAAATGACTTTGATTGCCCTTTTGTTGACAAACTTTGGCTGAAAGAAGTGAAAGAGCACCAGGTATTTTACGTTTTACTGTAACTTTATTTATGAGTTTTCCATTGCCAATTTTTGGGATTCCCTACATGGAGAGCAGCAACAGTAACAGTAAAGTAAACTTCATCCTCTAGAAAATTTTGGATTGTCTACACAAATAATACTATCCCCTATTCATTGCTTGGTCCATTTCATGTGCTGAATTTAGTATAAGGGGAAGAATTGAAACAAGCTAATTTTCTTTCCTTCGATGAAAATGAATTGCTGACCTATAAACAAATTCTGTAGACCAACTTTCATTCGTGGTCAAATTTCTGGAGTATTTTTTGGTTTTTAGTTCAGACTACGACATAACCAGAAATTTTGATAGAAGAAGAACTATTGTACAAATCTGAAGTTATAGCAATTTAGAAAATAAAGCTCTTGTCCCAACAACTATTTGAAATTCTGGGGAGGCCAAACCCGACTACAATCTTTGGTTGGATGGCCCGTTTCAAATCTTCCGCCTTTTCTCTGTCTGTATTTGAGCATATGGCCCTCAATTGTGAGTTGGATCATAAAACCTATTTCACTTACAGGTTGGTTTCCCCTAGTTAATCTTCCATTTGTTCAGAATTTTTTCTGAAATCCTATCACGGTTGAGTTTTCATCTATTTATAATTTTTTATGCATTTCATAGGTCAGTTTGCTCACTTTCTCTTCATTAGCAGGGACTACTGGACAAGCAGGAGTATAGCTATAACAGTAATGCTGAACACGAAAGCTATCTTAATATTTTGAGGTCCAGTCCAGCCTCTAGTCTGGAGCCTATTATCTCAGGAGCAAGTTGTGACTCATTAGATGGTGACAGAAGTTTCTCTAATGATGGTAGATTACTAACCCTCTTTATTAATCCTTTTGGGGGCATTTTATCATGGTTGATAAGTACTAATTATGGAGGACATGAGCATGCATTGGGATTGAATTGGGGATTTTTCTTTCATACTGAAAAAGATGCTGCTATTACAAAAAGTTCAAGATCATGTATAGAAAAGAACCAAGACTTTGTGTAGCTATTTTGACTGGAAACTATTTAAGTAGAAAGAAACACTGCGTGCGCTGGTGTTTTAAACATAAGAGAGCTTGTAAGGACAGTGACCACCTGTCACTTCCTTGACCAAATGTGACTGCTTTTTGCCCTTATTTTCAGTTCTGGCTAGGTATGCCATTCACGGTTCTCAGAGACTCAGACACTCTTTTCAGGAGAACTGAAGCTTTAAGAACAAGTTCAATATGCAGTATTAGACATGACAGGATATAATAATGCAGACTTTATAGCTTCTTTTTATTTCCTAGTACTTTCCAATATGGTACGTTCCACATTACTAAACAAGCCATAAGTGTATAGGAAAGGAGAGTAAAAGAGCTTCTAATGAAATAGAGACTTTACTAGCTTCAGTAATTCATTAACTCTTTTTTTAGAGTTCATGGAGAACTTGTTTCTTTGAGTTGATAAACAGAATATTTACGTTTGTACATAAGCCCTATTGATGCCCGTTACACATGGCACAGATTTCCATTTGTATATCAGCCCTGGGTTGATGTCATTACACTTGTCCTTAAGGGCAATATACACGTTCAGAGTAGAAGATGAACTTGCACGGGTCTTTACTTTAAGATAGATAGTTCACGCATCATAGTGTCATCTGTTACCAATTATGCTATGCATCATTTCACATTCTAATGAAAATAAACTGAAACTTCAGGTGGCATGCCGTGTTTTTCAGTTGAATCTGATGAAGTGACAGATTGGAGCTCTGCAAGGAAATCTCACCCAATAGAAGGAGATGTTGAATTATCAGATACTGCCTCGTCTTTTTCTGTTGGGACTCTGTCTAGAACTATTTCATCCACGTTATTTCCTTCTACAAATTTGAAGGAGTCATCCCCGTGGCAATTACAATATATTAGAGATATGCTTAGCAGCGGTGCAGAATTAATGCTGCAGGAATTTGCTCTAGGTCAGGCGCACAAGATAGTACCTCCAGATCTTTTCGGTCAGTTAGAGAATCAAAACATGGAGTTAAATAAGAATAAAGAAGAATTCTTCATGCTTGAGCGAAAGGTAGTGTTTGATTGCGCATGTGAATGTCTAGAACTCAGATGCAGACAGCTTTTTGCTGGAAGTCGCAAAACTTGGAGTAAGCAGACAACGCTTTTCCAGAGGAAGGAATGGTTGGCAGAAGAATTGTACAGAGAGATCTCAAGTTGGAGAAACATGGACGAATTAATGGTGGACGAGGTTGTGGACAAGGACATGAGTACTAAAAATGGGAGATGGGTCGAGTTTGAAATCGAAGAATTTGAAGAAGGTGTAGAGATTGAGAATAGGATATTGACTTCTCTGGTTGATGAATTGATGGATGACTTCTTATTCTGAAGTCCTTCAGATCCTTACATGCATATGGAGTTGGACGTGGATTTTTAGTCAAATAGCTTATTGTATGTCAAGATTGAGGTTGAAAGTTCAAATATTGATAATTGATTGAACTTGCATAATTTTCATATTCCCATGCTTTCATATTTTCCTTAAAGTGAAGGTCAGTTTTAGTTTCAGTACTCTTAGTCCATGTTTGGCTAATTTTTATAATCGATGAAATCACTTTTTATTCTTATATTTTATGAGACCTACATGTATTTTTTTATCTATTCCTCACTCATTTATATCTATTTATAATTTATATTATTTATAAATCCTTCTTGAACCTGCTTTTAGTCTACTCCTTAAGAGAGTTAAAATTTTGTCATTGATTAATTAGAATAACTTGAGTTTAAAATGAACGTAATGGCCCCCAAGAATTTATTTAAAACAGAATTAAAAGTAAATATCTTTATATATATATACAACGTGGAAAAGATGGTGGCAAGCTCGAAAACTGACTATGAAAGCAAATGGCGGGCATGCATTGGCTGAACCAAGTTGCCCATTGGTCAAAATGGACCAACTCGGATGTACTTTACGGGATAGAATAGCAAAGTATGTAAGATTGTATTATATGTACATCACGATTTACAGATTTGTTTATCAATTGATGATGTAATGATATTTTACTAAATCAAAATCTCACCAATCAAATAAAAAATAAAATTTCTACCAATATCTTTTGCCATTAACCCACATTATATAAGTACAATCGTTTAAGTGGTGAAGAAATTTATACACTTTAAATTTAATTTATCGTCACCCGATGAACCAGTAAAAGAATATGTAAATAATGATGTAGAATAAACATTTTCCGTGTTGGTTGTGGACTAGCCTTGCATTGACCATTTGACCCTCAAAGAAACATATAAATAACTTGTCAATAAAGAAAAATGTGTCTAAAACAAAGAGTAACAAGAAAACGAATGCTCTACCAAGAAAGATATTTTTACTCTCGCAGGTTTTCTTTCATTTTTCCCCTTTCAAAAAACTTCCTTCACTATTTTAAGTCTTAAATCATATAGAAGGGAGTCACAAGCATATTGACCAAAAAGAAGGCATGCTTAAATGCAACTTTATAGGATTGAGAAGAGCTTGAGAACGGGGAGCATATAGTAAAATAGGCGAGAAAATAGAATCTCTTTCTTCATAAGCAAGCCCAGTGATGATCAAATATAGGCAGCACAGCCTGTTAGATGTCAAGTTATTCTATATGCATCACAAGATTGTGTTGTATGATTGATCAAGCACCTCTCTGCTTTTAATCTTTCAAAACGGGGCTTCACAACAAATAATCAAGAAGCATTCGTTCACTTGTCAAAAACAAGATATAATTATCAGAAAAATCCCCTAAATAAAATGTTACATTATTGTCACTGGTAAAAGAAATTAACTAATCCCTCTCTTCTTATCATTCTTCGGGTGGTTAACAGATATGCAACACAAGTGAAATGGGCAAGATGACACGTTCCTCGACAAGGGGAAACCCTCGAAGAAATAGATGCGGCAATCTCAAGCGTCAAATGGTGTAATTCCTCACTGCCTTCAAGCAAAACTGGACAGGATATTCTTCTTCAGAGTGAACTCGTCAGCCTTTGCTTCACTAATTGACTACAAAAAAAGGACCAAAGAGACGTCAGGTACAAGTTCATTAAGAGATTTCTGTACTTGAAGATTATATTGTTGTCAAATCTAAGACACAAAATTGGATTTTGAAAGACAATATTGATAAATGAAGAACATCTCTCAGAACTTTTGAATCTTAATTCCTAAATAATTTCATGTAATATCTTATTGCATTCAGACAGAATAACTCAAAGATATTAATGCTCGTAGAATTGAAAATAGTATATTAAAACGACAAAGTATCATGTTCTTGCCAGTAAAAGAACATTTCCTACAAAAAAGCATGTTGTCAATCAAATGAAGTCTCAATTTTTAGTAAAAATGTGATAAACTGATAAATCATTGGAGAGAAGACAGCGTAAATAATTGAAGACGATATCCAGTTTCCATAGGAAATAGAGTGCGAGCTTCAGTATTTGCTTACCTTGGCAAGCATGCGGTCCAACCGTTGAATTTCATTCTTGGCATAATCAGGCCCTTTCTCCATGCAGCTCTTGGCAGCTTTCACGTAGATCTTCCCATATCTAAGAAAATTCAACGAGAGAAGAAAAGGTGAAAAACAGGTCAAGTGTGTCCCCTTGGTATGTCATATGTTTGACAGATAAGCAAGACTGGAATGTTGACCAACAACACTAATTGCAAGGAGGTCAGGTTCTTCTATACAAATGAAACTACTGTAAGCCTTTATAAAACCTTGCGGCAAAACCCTTTAGCTTCTCAGCTTCCACCTCCAACTGACTGAATACAGCTTTCTTCTCCTCACCTTCTGCACTGACAAATTCCTTCACTAAGCTATCAAGTGTATCAACAACACCAGCCTGAAGGAGAAAAAAGCAAGTTAGAATTAGAATACAAGTACATAATCCATCAGGAATGCTAGTTAGTTTTCTGCTAACCTTGGAAGTTAGTTGTCCTTTCACATCGCGGCTAGTTGCACACTTCTCATTGATGAAAGTGACAAAGTCATCTAAATCTCGACCACCATCGTAGTCTTCACCAGCTTTATTGTTCTTCGGGAAAAATTTCAAAGTAGGGAGCCCACTTACACCATATCTGACAAGCCAGAGGATGTGCATGTGATTACCAGTGTCATTTTTCCATTTGGGCAGGGGGACAATGAGCGTTTGCAAATGCGAGTGTGGCAGTGGTGGGGCATGTGCATTTTTGTGGGGGAGGTGGAATTAGAAGAAATAATATTAGAAGTACGTACTTCTCTCCAAGATCCCTGTACTTATCAGCATCAACATTAGCAATGACAATGTGTTCCTCCAGCTTAAATGCTGTTGCAACCTTTTCATAAATCTACAAAGTTGAGAAGAGAAAGGTAGGTAATTTACAAATAACTAGTCAAGAGCAACTACGAGTTTCATCAATAAGCCAGTAATGCACTTACAGGAGCAAGGTTTTTGCAATGACCACACCTGAAAATATCTCACAAATCAGATTTTATTGCTCAACAACATTAATTAACTCATTTGTTCCTCCCTCAGGAGAGTTATCTATAATACCAAGTAGTGGCTACTATTTGAAGCCACTGTTGAAGAACTACTATATGTGACAACCAAATCTTACATTTGCATGCAAATAGAGTATGAAAAGAAGATTTTTACATGTTCACTTACCAGGGTGCATAAAATTCAACAAGGACATCCTTTGCCTCATCAAGGACAATCTCATTGAAGTTATCTGGAGTCAGAACCACAACATCTGAAGGGACTGCAGCTATCTTGGCACTTGTCCCTGAAAACAAAACTAGATTTGTAAGTAATGTTGAAAAAATATCATTAGACGCGGGTCTGCAATAAATTCAACGAAGTGTACTGATTAAACTTCAGTAGAGTAACCATCAGAGGGCCATAAATATAACATGAAAAACGTGTTCTTTCCTTCACATATTTATTATTATTTTTTTATTTTTTTGGGAAAAACAGAAAATATTCTCTCTTAATACTTAATACATTGCTTCACTCACTAATCAACTATCTCAACCATCAGCAGGTTTAAATAAATTTTTATAAGCAAGACAATTCGACATTATGTGAACCCTTTTCTCTCAAATAAGGGAAAAATATTATACCATAAAGGCGCATTGTTTCTCAACATTGTAATTTAATAATGAGGTCATAGCCACGACGTGGTGGAAGGAAAATAAATGAACAAAAAATGTTTACCTCCTTCATTGTTTACAAATTCAGCAAGGGCTTCCGCGGTTCTTGCACCTTCATACCTGAGAAACAAAATACTCATCAATGAGTAATTAATTTTCAGATACTCGTGTGATTAAATTTAAGCAAACGATGAATTATAAATTATAGTGGTTCCGTGGTTTTCCTTTTTTTTTCCTTTTTTTTTTTTTTTTTTTTGGGGGGGGGGGGGGGGTGGGGTAGGGGGGTTTATAAGGAGCAAAAACTCACTTTTTGGGTTCCAAAGACCCCTTAGGAAACCATTGGATGGTAGGATACCCAGAAACCCCATATTTGCTGCACACACCCTTGTGCTCATCACAATCAACCTACAGCAAATAATTTAATACAACTTCAACATCTAAATATTGTTTACTAACTGAGACTAAATGAAAGATGCAGTTCAATCATTTCTATGGTCAAATGCTAAATAAAATCAAGATGTTTGCTGTAAGAAACCCCCAAAAACTGACCCAACCCAACAAACTGATGTTCAGATGTATTTAATACCATAATAGATCAAGTTATGGAAACAAATCTCACTTGCTGATTTGTCTAATAAAACTCGAGTGTGACAATCATTAAATCTGTTACAGTTACACGCTGTTAAGCAAACAAAATAAATTAGTGGGGGTAAAAGTCACCATTCTCCTTTTAGAAATCAAGTGATCCATAATAAAGTGACAATGGAAGAATAGCATCATAATATGAAATGACTTCTAATTTTATTGTAATAGACAATTGATAATCAAATAGAAGGGAAAAAAATAGTGAATGTATCGTTGAGTTATTCTACAATTGTCTTTGGATATTCTAAGAGATCTTTACCAATATATCATCATGTAAACAAAGTATTGCAATGAACCCATAGCACCCAGAGAAATGGTATTGCTTTCATGTCAGATGGCTAAGGCCATAAGAGTAAATTATAAGTTGTTCTCACCACTAAAATGGATATCCAATGCATGAGACATATGTAGCTGGCAATACGGCTGGATAAGAAGACCCACTCTTGGTTGTTTTCAGTATTCTGCTTTTGTATAATTCAATTGACAGACCTCATTGGCCTCAATTTAATGAGTTCACAGGGTTATAGGTGGAAATAGGGCACAGTGCATGCTAGAGTAACATACAAAAAAGGAAGCACTTCACCGATGACAATATTGATGATTTTGACATCAGAACTGCAGTTGAGCTCTTAAACTCCTGAGGAATTCTAGGACAACAATCACAGTAACTCAACATCGATGTATGATTTCACATTTGTTCACATGAGTTTCAAATATAAAGAAAATTTCTCTAGTTTCAAAATGGCTAACCTTTCCAATTAAAACAGATTTAGCCTTTTTGAAACTTGCACCTAGCTTCTCGTACTCGGGAGCAAGCTTCTTACAGTGCCCACACCTGCATGGAACCACCAAATTATAGCTCACTCATCACAATCAAATGGACAAAAAATACAGCAAGAAGAATTTAAAACGCAATAGTACTGAATAGAAAGCAGACACCAAATTCATTGCAAACAGGTCTCAGTTCGTCGTAGTATGGTACTAGATAGAAGCAGTGATGATCAATTCTCACCATAATTACCACCAAAAATCTTGAGTTAGCAACAAATTTAGTAGATGCCGTGGGATCAAGATCAACACATCAACCGTGACTTGAATCATGCACTCCAAAGTAGCAACCACTAATCTCTACCACTTGAGTATAATTCCCCATTAATTAAATTTTAAAGAAATTTGCATTACTTATTTGAAGCAAAACCTCCCTTCTTAATTTGCTTAATATGTTTATAATAATTAAAAGTGCTGATATGATACTATCAGATTCGGCAGGCAATACAGAAATTATCAAAAACTCGACCTAAGCCAGATCTAGATCAGTAAACCAAAAATAAAAAAATCACAGATACAGTAAACAAATTATTTTCGTTTTCTGTGCACACTGATAAACAATAAGAAATAATCAAAAAAGGCAATACAAATATCAAGTTTCAAATGTAAAAATATTGAATTACATGTGTAGGTTATAAAAACTCGTATAGATAAAAATGGAATTTTGAAGTGTACCAAGGAGCATAGAACTCAACGAGAGAGCTGCGATCTTGACCGACCTCTTTTTCGAAGTTTTCTTCGGTTAATACAACAACATCATCTGCAATGACCGATGCAAACAAGAATAAAGCCAAAGTTGCTAATGCTAAACAGATCTCTGATCTCCACATTTTCTTCTACCCAACTTTACTTTGAATAAGTATATATGTATATTTCACAGCAAGGCGTTCTTGTTAGACTATGAATTGGAAAATTCTGCAAGTGCAGAATCGTATCAGGTGATGAATTCTGGTGGGTTATTTACGTAATTTGGAAGCAAATTCTCTTTTGCTCTGTTTTTGTGTTACTAACTAAATTATTGTGCAGGTTAGGTTTACTAACTTTGTTGAAACTTGAAATAACAAAATTTTTTCTTTATTTTTGTTTATTTATTTGTTGACATGAGGATCCGAAGTCGCTATCATTCGAGTGCGTACTGAATAAATCATTGAACTATGCAATAGTTGCAAATTATGTCAATCAGGTTAATTACACTAGGCAGGTTCGATACGACATATTCGATCGAGAAAGTGTTGATAGGGATCGAACTCGTAATCAAAGATCTCCGCTCACCTACTTCACCAATTCGATCACCTCATAAGAGGGTTTCTTTTCTCTTTTTTTTTTTTTGTTTATTTTTAAGATCAATGTGACATGGTTCCAGTTTGAAAGGGATTAAAATCAAAATTTTGATAAAAATGAATGAAATATGTGATTAAAAAATTGTTAATTCCATAAAATTTATGACTAAATTGTTTTTACTTAAATTAAAATTAAAATTTTAGTCCCTAATAAATATGAATATATATTTTTTATATTAATTTGTTTTTCTAAATTACTTCATTTATAAGATTGATTCCCACGTGATGTCTCCCTTCAAAAAAGATATATCTTATTGAGTTGACGAAGTGTCACGATTTGTTAAGGGAGTAAATTTCCCATAAAAATGAATAGAAAAGTAAAAATCAAATATATAGATTTGAGTTATTTCTTTTAAAAATATTGGTCATTTAAAATGAAAGTTTATGCCTTAAGATGGTTTAGAACTCATTAAACTCAAAACGAGCAATTAAATCTAACTAAAACTCAAATTAGCATATAAATTTCAAGATTGATATACCCACGAGCCATCGTCTTCTTATTAACATATTAATGTATAAATTTTACATTGAAATAAATAAGAAGATATATAAATCAGTATTTAAGGTTTTGGACTATCCTTTTTCAAAATGTTGACTTTTTAGATGAAAACCGAATTGTTAATACGATGATCAAGATCGTACTTACTGAAAGCAATATGATAAGTAAATTCACACCACAAATTTTATTAATTGAAGTATTGAACCATATTTTAATTTCAATTAAAGTCCTTACTCATCGCTCATTATATCATTTAAGTTCATTATTTCCCCAATGCAATTTTGCCCTTAACCTTCCATTGAATCGAACATCTTGTCTTTAATAACATTTTCATCCAAAAAGTTCGTTTCTAGGACGTAAAACAACTTATCTATCTATTTAGGAAAACAATAATGCAAAAGTTCAATAAAGCATTTTTTTTTCTCATTTCAAGGCACGTATAGTGGAATGTTTTGACATAAATCATTATCAAGGAGCAGATATATTAATTAATGAAATATTGAAGAAAAGATTTCGGCATAAGGAGTTGGGACATAAATACTTCAATAAGAAAATGTTTAGAATATTAGGTGCAATTAGTACAATTTATGATGCGAAACTTCTAAGCATGATATTCGCAACCAAAAATATCATGTATGCCTTCTTCAAAATTTCCAAGTTGCAAATTGATTCGAATTCCAAACCTCTCTAACCTAAAATGAATAAGAAATTACTTTCTTTTAAGTTCTAAGTTACAATAGAATAAGCATCCCGTTTTTCTTTCTTTAAAATAAAACTTTATTTATACACTCACACAATAAATACGAAGACCTTTAATGAAATTGCTTACAAAAGAATAAGCATCACGTTTCTCTTTTATTATTTTACTAATTTCAAGCTGGAGTTCAAAGATGTAACTGCTTACAATCATGTTATACTAACATCAAAGTTGACATAAAGTTCGACATAATGTCACGTGACATTATATTATTGGACAATTTAAGATACAATCAATTTTTTCATCAAATCATCTACATATAATTATGTTAAGCTTTCTATCAAATCCTTCTGGTGAAATAACTTTATCCTAACTGCTTATGATAAATATGAGGACCTTTAATGAAATTAAAATGTTATGCACAATAACCGAGTTAATTGTTTGAACACGCACCGAACTTTAAGTACGGTCACATTTTACTCGTTGTACTTTAATTTCATTCCATTACTTACAGAACTTTTACATTATTATAAAGTTACACTCCGTTACTCGCCGAAAAACTTTCGTCTATAACCCTGCCTACGTGGAAAACGGAATTCACATGTGGCCGATTAAATATTTCCAACTCAGAAATTAAATGCCACATCATTAACTCTCATATCCCAAACACGCCTTAGTGAATTAAGAATCTGAAAGCATGAGACGAAACCCAGTGAAAGCGTGATCCCCACTGTATATTTGGTAATACTTGTAAATGAATTGGAGTGGAGACTGGTTGGCTATTTGGAGTATTTTTTATTTTTGAAGATATGATGTATTTTGTAGATTGGTTTATATCTGGTTTGTGCTAGTGTTTATTGCTTTGGTTGCAGACATCCCAGTTTGCGATTCTTGCTATATATGGCTAGTCTTCCTGCGATGAGCTTTCAGTGTTTCCCTTCCAAAACTGATGGTGAAAGTCCATATACGCCTTTCGATTGGATTGATCATCCATATCTTTAGATGAAATCAAAAGTATATCGTGTATATTTTGAAGAATTTCTCATATAATCTAGAACAGTAGATGAATATTGTGAAAAAACTGATGCCTCTTTTGGTGCTGCAACATCATCTCATGTTTGTGTCGACAAATTTGCAATTTTGAGTTAAAGAACATGAAGATCGACAGATGATTTTCAAACAAGAAAAGATTAAAATCACTAAAATGAATTCTGCAATTTTTTTTGGGAATTTTGGGTTAGTGTTCACTATAGATTTTGGGAATTTCAGATTTCGGTGCTGCAATAATTTCTGCAAGAATGGAGGTCGTGTTCTAATGGTTTCATCCCACGATTTCAATTGAATTCACTGATGCATGTTTATGATTTAATTTATGAGTTGGAATTATTTAACCGGCCATGTGTGAATTCTGTTTTCCACGTAAATAGGAGTTATAGATGGAAGTTTTTCGGTGAATAACTGTGTGCAACTTTATAAAGTTTAATGAGTAATAGAATGTAAATTTAAGTGCCGATGAGTAAAATGTGATCTTACGCAAAGTTCGGGAGTTAATTGTTTGAACACTCACCGAACTTAAGGTAACGTCACGTTTCACTCACTAAACTTTAAGTTGCATCACATAACTCACTGAACTTTACACCGTCGCACTCCATCGCTCACTGGGTTGCTCCCGTCTCTAACAGTTGCTCACGTGGAGGACGGAGTCGACAAGTGGCCGTTAACAGCCACGCTGGAAACACCAAAACACTGAGGCGTCTTACCATTCGAAACATAACACGATTCAACCCTCAACTCCAAAACCTCCCCAAACACAGAGAAGAACCCTAACCCCCAAATTGAAGAACCTCCCCACAAATCCAACATCCAGACAACCCTAACCTAACCCGCGAAATCAAGACTCCATCAATTCCATCTGCAATCCGTCCCCACGAAGCTTGGAGTCGCGAGGAGTGAGCCAGAAAATCAATTCCGAAAGTGAAATTTCCCAGTGACGAACCCTAACCACACAAAATCGTCCAGTCGATCCGCCAACGCACCCCACCAAAGCTACCAAGCAGGAGGCATAGTGTTTCAGTTTCATGGATTCGCATAAGACGGGACCAGAAGACGGTAAATGTGAATAAATTTTTCCAGTCTCTAATTCGTTTTCTGGGCGTTATTGTCGGCAACCCACTTGCATGTTTGGATTTAGCAGGCAAAATTTCGGCATTGAGTATAATATAATTAGTTAAACAATTGTTGTAGAGTCTCTGATTTCTGATAAAAAAAATTTGTTTTTTCATTTTTCTATGTGAAGTATCTCTGGAAGAAAGTGCAATATGTGTATATTTGAAAGTTGTTTAAGTTGGTTGAGTACATGTGAATGATTCAAGGTTTTATTACATTGCAGTGTTGACAAAGTGTAGTTGGTTAAATTTATTTCTAGGAGCTCATGTAATGGAGACATTATGTAAAAAATATTGGTATCTTTTAATTTATAACATAATCTACTAAGTGTGCTATCTTATGATATTTCTTTGGGTTGGAGCCATTGAGGAACTGTTATTAATGTCATGGTTTTTCACAGATGTGGATGATGACTCCGACTTCAATGATTCCGATAACGATATATCATCCGGTGAAGACAATTTGGAATTTGAGAAGAATGTGACGGAAGGAATTGAGTTGGGTTGTGATAGGGGTGCATCCAAGCGAGATGAAGGTGATTATGCTGTCATGGTACACGACGAAGACCATGAGGATGATGATCTGGAATGTCCATCGTCTGAAGTACTATTGTCGACAATCTCGTCTGATGATGAGGCTGGGTACCGCTTTCCAGAATTCATGGCAGAAATGGATATGCGAGATCCACATTTTCAGGTAGGGCAGTTGTTTAGTTCTGTTCAAGAATTTAGGAAAGCTATTCGGACATACGGTGCAATAAATGGCTACAATGTGAAGTGTAAGACGAATGATGAAAGAAGAGTTCAAGGCATATGTAAAGCAGAGTGCAAATGGCGAATATGGGCTTCCAAGATGAATAATTCAGAGACAGTGCAAGTCAAGTCATATACGCCCCAACACACATGCAGTCGGGATCAATATAATCGTCATTGCAACTATATTTTCATAGTCAACCGGTATATTGAGCAGTTTAAGGCAGATCCCGAATGGAAAACGAAAAGTATGCAAGCGACTGTGAAGGAGGACTTGAAGATAAATATTAGTAGAAATGTCGCATGGAAAGCGAGAAGATATGCGAAGCAGATGATAAACGGGACTATCGAAGAACAATTTGTCGCACTGAGGTCGTACGCGGCGGAGGTTTTGAGGTCAAATCCAGGATCAACGGTGATGATCGCACTTAATGGTCAAGTGTTTCAGGGTATCTATATTTGCTTCAGTGCTTGCAAAGAGGGATTTCGACTTGGGTGTCGAAAGATCGTAGGCGTAGACGGGTGTCACCTTAGGGGTGTTTGGGGGGGGTATACTGCTCACTGCAGTAGGCCTAGATGCGAACGATTGTATCTATCCAGTTGCCTATGCAGTAGTCGAAAAAGAGAACACAGTTGCATGGAGATGGTTCATGAGATATCTGGCTGAGGATATTCATATGGGGGATGGTACTGATTGGACTGTGATGACAGATAGGCAGAAGGGCCTAAGTAATGTGATTGACGAGTTATTTCCAGCGATCGAGCACAGGTTTTGTGTAAGACATATGTATACAAATTTTTTCAGTGCGGGGTTCAAGGGAAGGAGTCTAAAGGAGTTTCTTTGGTGGGCTACTAAGTCAACTACCGTTGCCGACTACAGACAGTGGATGCAACAGATTCGCCAACTAAGCGAAGAAGCTTATAAGTGGTTGATGGAAAGGCATCCGGCTGAATGGAATAAATCTCATTTTAAGACACATTCGAGGAGCGATATTTTGTTGAATAACCTGTGTGAGGTTTTCAATAAGATGTTGATCGAGGATGGAGAGAAGGTTATCTTAACGATGCTGACAGATATACAATTGGGGTTTATGAAAAGGATTGAGAATCGTCGTAGTACTATGAGTAGGAGATGTAATGGTCGATTGTGCCCAAGAATTAAGAAAAGGGTAGGTTAGATGACAAACATGTCTACAGAATGCACATTACATTTTTCAGGAGGCCTAGATGGCAGGTGGATTGCAAAACTGAGACTTTTGTAGTTGACTTAGAAGAACGGACTTGCGCATGTAGGAGGTGGGAATTGACGGGGATTCCATGCAGTCACGCCGTTGCCGTCATACGGGAATGTAGAAATGAACCCGAGGATTATGTGGAGAACTGTTATACAGTTGAAACATATTTGAAGTGCTATAATCACATCCTGAACCCGATAAATGGGATAAAATTGTGGCCCCAGATAAACACTCTTCCCATCATGCCACCTGCGTGGTCTGTTCCACAACGGGGACGCAAGCAAAAGAAAAGGAGGAGGCAAGCGGAGGAAGATATGATAGAACACTCACAAGGAAGATCTATTGTTAGGAGAAAAGGAAGGGTTTCCATGACATGCTCAGTTTGTGGATTACATGGCCATAATAAAAGATATCACACAAGGCGGGATGCACCTTCCCCGGTGAGCGTTGAAGAAATTTTTTCCCCAATTACTGTTTGTAATCAGATTCGCCTACGTGATTCCATTTTTTTTTTCAGGATTGGGTCGATGTACCTTTGGAGGCAGTAGAGGCTACAAGGAGATTTGATAGGGACAACATGAATCATGTAAAAAGGCTTCCATTCTCATACATGCAACCAATTTGTAATATTTGCTTGTATTTTTCCATGATTGTATTTTCTATGACGTATATTTATTTCATCCATCAGGGAAATCTTACGCCAGACAGAGGTGATAGTACTTCTTCTTGCCAAGCACGAGGCGAACCACAAACTTTCCATTTTATGCCCACTCCGCGGGTCGAACAGCACTCTGAAAGTCATCAAATACATGATGGTCCTCCGACTACATGGCCTTGTGGTGAGGGTAATGTCAATGCCCGAAGTCTTCCTCAAGTGACTGAGCAAATTGAACTTCAAGATAATGAGGAGGAACTTACACAAACAAATACCTCACGTCGTAGAGCACCGAGGGCAGACCGGGGTCGACGCTTTCCCACAGCGTGATGACGAAATGAATGGAAGATAGAATCAGTTTTTTGTAAAAGAGTTTCTTTATTACTTTTGATTTTTGGGTAGCTTGTAACTGAATCAAATGTGGACCCCCTATTTTTTGTAATCCACGATTCAGCAGCTAATATATGTAAAGGGTTCACTTAGGGAATCAGTTCCTCTGGTTTTTGAGGACATAGGTGGTGTAAAGCTCAACAGTTGAATCAATGATAAATGCTGTTTTTATGTTGAAGTTGTTGGTTGAATGTACTGTCTCTGTGTGAAGTTGCAGTGTTGGTTGATGTTATTTACTGTCTTGACTCTTGCTGGTTGGTCTGTTGAATTCACTGGTTTTCGGTTGATAGGATACTGCTGTTTTTTCCTGCCAATTTGTCCCTGTTTTTTCCTGTGTTGAACTAGTCATAGGTGCTGGTTTTTTGACTTTGTTGCAGCTGGTACTTTGTGTCCTGTTTTTAAAGTTGTCGTTCTTCCTCCCTAGTTGCGGTAAGTACTATCAACCCTTTCCTGCCAAGTTGTCCTGCTGTTTTTTCCTGTGTTTTAAAGTTGCTGTTCGAAGCCTCAAATCATTTAGATGAAATATCAGGCATAGATTAGGAACCTGCTAGCATCAATAGTAGAGGAAATTTTAGGCAGCAGGTCCGTTGAAATCAATTGAAAATTATCCTCAAAACCAGAATGACACAACTCTTTGCTGGTATTAGTCTGAGAAGGTTGTACTTCATCCTGGAGATGAGGAAACAACCATTAACAGAACTTGATCTTCAATAGAGTTGAAAACAAAAGATGCAAGACCCAGGCAACTGATTGTCTAAAAGCCACACATGCAGCTTGAGGGATCACGTTATCAGCAATCTTACTTGCACTAAACTGTAAAAGAGCCCTGCAACTGATAGTCAACGAGCCAAACATGTAGCTTGATGGGTCAAATAATCAGATACCTTACATGTAATTGTCTTTTTTAGGCAACAAATCCTTTTGATTAATTTTAGTCATTTACCTACAGCTATAGCACTCACATCATGCTCTAATCATTTAATGGTTTAATAAGCAAGATGTTGAAAGAGAAGATCACTTATTACCTACTTGAATCAACATCAATTACAGAGCCTACTGCTGAGGATAAAACCAACATACTATATAATCTGAACTACATATATATAAGCAACCAAATACAAGGCAAATTAAAGAGTCTACTACATCTCAATAACAATTTTAGACAACAACAGAGTTTAATACAAAAGAGTTTACTACAAAAGACACAATTACATTTCAATGACACACATAACACCCATTCAACTTAAGAGTCTACTACATCTTACATGACAACAATATTTAAAACTACTGATTCACGATTCACGATTCACTTCACTTATGTTCCCCATTATGTTCGATATCTTTTTTTCCCTTGCGCATGGTTATGTTGAGGGTTATCTCGATGTCCTTTTGTTCGGTAATTCCAGCGCAACGTTCCAACATACTCGACAACTCATCAATTGGAGGTGTCGGATTAGTTTTACCCACACAAATGCATCCTAAGCCACGTTGGTCTTTCACCCCACTAGATTGACCTTCATCTTGCAATAATATCCAGACGTCGGGTGCAACCTTACTCCAAGTGAAAAATCCGCAATCACTACTGCAACAAATAAATAGCTTTCCAATATTGTCGGTCTTTTTTTCTACTTCCAACCACCTCAGGAAGCCCGAAGAACAATTTCGACATCGTTGCTTTTTTGGGCAATCCCACAGTTGGTGGCCTGCATGTCTACAACTGTGGCAAATTCCTTTGTTCTTTCCTGTACAACAAATCATGTGGTAAATGGACAGTCGATTAATATGCGAATGTAAGAATCTTCAAATGTAACTTGGCAGGATATCAACAATATCAATTAACGAGCTTCGCGATTTCTCAATTCGTTTTCTTCTTTTTTCCGTTTGTACAGATCCCACTGAAATCTTCACTAAACAATCCTTCGGATCTACCTTTACATGTAGTTCATATACAGGTTATAAGTTAATTATTTGATGCATAATATACTACCACTTTTAGCAATGTTGGAAGGTGGAAGAGATCCCATATCAAGTGACCCGAATTGAAAGACATTAAACATGTTCAACACAACTTCAGATCAGATGGAAGATTATGGCCAGAAATTCGAGTGAAAAACCCGCCAAAGTTGCTAACCATCCCTAAACCACATTTTTGGCAAGAAAAAAATTTCGACTTACCTCCGTGTCTTGTATCCATGTCGGAATTGATTTTCTGGCTCACTCCTCGCGACTCCAAGCTTCGTGGTGACGGATTGCAGATGGAATTGATGGAGTCTTGATTTCGCGGGTTAGGTTAGGGTTGTCTGGATGTTGGATTTGTGGGGAGGTTCTTCAATTTGGGGGTTAGGGTTCTTCTCTGTGTTTGGGGAGGTTTTGGAGTTGAGGGTTGAATCGTGTTATGTTTCGAATGGTAAGACGCCTCAGTGTTTTGGTGTTTCCAGCGTGGCTGTTAACGGCCACTTCGACTCCGTCCTCCACGTGAGCAATTGTTAGAGACAGGAGCAACCCAGTGAGCGATGGAGTGTGACGGTGTAAAGTTCAGTGAGTTATGTGATGCAACTTAAAATTTAGCGAGTGAAACGTGACGTTACCTTAAGTTCGGTGAGTGTTCAAACAATTAACTCCAAAGTTCGGTGTGTTGAAAGAATTAACTCGACAATAACCTCAATATAATTGCCGTTAAATTACTGTCGCCTTTGTGAAGTCAGGTCAAGAAACTAGGGCTTCATTAATTTATTATTATCGCGTTTCCTCCATATCCGTCTCCAGTCTTTTCTCAATTCAATTGTTTTGCTAATTCTCGGTTCACTTCACTCTCAAATCAAATCAAAATCAAATTCTATCAACTACTGATACAGAAAAGTAGAATTACCAAATGGCGGAATCCAGCAAAACCGTAAGTTCAACTCTTTTATCGACACTTATCGACTGTGAATATAATATCGCGCGAACGTATATATTGTTAGTCTCTATTTTAAGAGTCTCAGGAGTAGTTTTGGCTGTTCTGTTAGCAGCCTACAGGAGTAGACAACACTTTTCGAAGGAAATTCGATCGAGAAGAGTATTTACAACGCGCCCGCGAGCGAGAAGAAAAGGTTTTCTAGCCATCACCGAAATTTCAACTTTTTATGTGAACATTTTTTATTTGAAAATTTTTGTTCTTCCCTGCTCGATTAAGCTTTTTTTTTTTTTTTTTCTATGTTGCAGGAAGAGGCACGGTCGAAATCAAAATGTGAGTCGTTTGGTTTGATTGATTTTGTTAGATATATGTATATAGTCATATATTAGAGCAATTGAAAATTAAATTGAATTGGTGTACAGTGCGTTGAATTCTGGTCTTCAGCTTTGATTACTAAATAAAATTGTAAGTTTTGGTACAGCAAGGGGTCCGCCAGTGCAAAGGAAACCTTTGAAGCACAGGGATTATGAAGTGGACCTTGAATCTCGATTGGGAAAGACTCAGGTTGGCTACCTTACTTTTCAGATACAAGATGCTTCACTTTTCATATTGCCACTGTTTCCGTGAATTTCTGTTAGATTATTGTCAATTCAAGGCATGTGTTTCCAAATGTATATTTATTTTTCCTCAGAGCATGAATGAAATTTATAGAAGCTTAAAATGTTTCTCACTTTCTCCAACGCAAAACAATGAAAGACATGGAACCTTAGATTTTTTTTTCGGGCTTTTAGATGAGGAGGATTTGAAACCTGTTTTGATATTCTATTTCCTATTTAATGTACATGTAATATATTTAGTTGAAACTTTTACTTTTAAGAACATCTCCAAGAAACTATTTAAAAGTGAGATGCTCTTTATTTTAAAGAGTTAAACCTTGAAATTAGGCTCGAAGAAACTCTTTATTTTAACTTTATAAAATAGAGTGGGTTTGATTGTCTATATTTGGAGCCAAACTTTCTTTGTATTTGTATTTTATCATGATTGTATTTGATAAAATTGCAAGTTGTATTTTATCATGATTGCATTAAATAAAAGTGCAAGCTGTATTTTATCATGATTGCATTAAATAAAACTGCAAGTTTCAATGCTCCACTACTTAAATTAATCATAGTATAATACTCCTTTCGTACCATAATATTGGCTTGCTTTTTTTTCTTTTCTTTTTCGTCTGTCCTAAATTATAGGCTACTTTCTTTGTTAAGGAAAAAATATATTTCCAACTACATTAATTACATTTTTTTAATCTATATCAAAATGGAAATAAGCCTATCTTTATGGGACAGAGAGAGTCAATATTTTAGCTATCGACTTCTAAATAAATTATACTAAATGAAAAATGAGGAAAAAAAAAAAAAATGATTGTTGGAAAAAGTAAAATAAAGAGTTTGTTGGAGTGTATGTACAAATGCTCTCTATTATGAACACGATTCTCTATAAACATAAAGCTAAATATCTAATTAGGAGCTTTTTGGTAATGCATGCAATTTTCTGATCTGCAATCTTACTCCCTTGTAGAGAAGCGGCATGCCTAGGCTAAGAAATTTTGCCTTTCTTTTTTTGTTTGTGGAGGGAGATTAGAAGGGAAACAGAGAAGATCAATCAATGGTTTCACTCTATTGCCAATTGAGACAGTGTTTCTTGTAGTTTTGAGTTAAAATGTCTAATCGTGGTTCTTGAAATTAAGGTCTCGATGGATTCAGCGTTGATGTATACAAATTGAGGTAAAAGTAATAGTAAATGTTTGGTGAATTATTAGGACTGCATCATAATAGGGAAGAAGGATTTTTGTTGTTTCTCTAACCTTTAGATATTGTTACTTGGTTGGTTCTTCTAGTATTTGCATCTATTAATGTTGTGTCCAAAATATTTTACTAGTAAAACCACACGTTAAAGACACTTAAGAGTCAGCATGAGAGCCATTTCAAAAAGGACTCCATGCAAGTAGTGAAGCGAACTAGATGAACACGTGATCAACAATTTGTTGATTCCACGAATACTGATTGAGATTGAAAGTTTGAAGAACACTTAGTACTTACTTTGAGTTTTATTTACCCAATTATCCTCCAAGAAAATGACAATGATTAAATACCATACTACTTAAAAAATAAACCCTATGCAATTAAAATACTAAAACACTCTTACTGAAATAATAAGACCAAGTAACTTAGACTAAGCAGCAGAAAAACCAGCCGAGCCCGACATCCGTGGCCTGCCTAACACCGTGGTTTTGCTCCACGAGCTTCGGGTGGTTGAGTTCCTCCATGTATGCAAGTGCCATAGACTCCACTGCATCAGGATTTTAAAAATGTGCCTTTGATTTTGTAAAATTTTCTATTTGTTAGTGATGCGTTTAAGGGTTGGTCCTATTTATTTGTCTCACAAGGCATATTTGCATGCCCTAGGTCTCACCGACACCAATCATGTATGATTGTCTGTGAAATTTTGGCTTCTTTTTCAGAAATCTTTTCGTTGCGATTTGTGGAATTCGGATGTTGCTTTAGTTGTTGGTTATTTATCACCATTACTTACCATACTAGATTATTCTTAAATTTTTTTGTGTCCATCTTTAGCAGAAATAGATAAGGATGTAGGCTAGTTTTTTGGTTGCATCGATTCCATTTTCTTTTGGCATATACTTATGTATGTTTCTTTATCATTTTTTGCAGGTTGTTACTCCAATAGCACCTCTAAGCCAGCAGGTATATCCTAACTGTATTTCTCTTATATCCTCATAATCTTCATATTGTTGGCTATAGAAGTTAGGTATTAGGTTCACATTGACTTTTGTCTCAATTTGGACATAATAATAATAATCTAGATTAAGATCATCTAATAAGAACTCATTGAGTTCAGAAAGTGTTTTTTTTTTAATTCTATATGAAGTCACTCAGTATTCAGTCAGAATTCCCTCTGGGGAATGAAGAGCACATTGGTGTTCTTTATGAATTTTTAGATCCTGTATTCCATCCCTACTAGTATATATGCATTGATGATTTCGTTGGCAAGTATTAGTCAGATAGGAAGAATTGAGTTTTCCTTGCCTGTGGTGTTTTCCGCTGTCTTTTTCTTATCTGATTCTCCCCGCCAGTAAATGAAAGAAAAAAGCATCCATATGACTTAAAAATATGCCTCTTTTATCTTTTACTTTGACCACAATATAACAATATCAATATCATTAATAGGGTAGTTTTTAATATAACAATATCAATATCATTAATAGGGTAGTTTTTATTATTTGGGAGATTATAAGTCAACAAGCAATTATGCCTTTCATTTGGAGCTTAGCTTATGCAGACCAAGTGAGAAAAATACTTCTTTAACTTTCGAAGTTGTCTTAAACAACCCATCAATTATATATTACCTGTAAAGATTTTAGAGATGATAGTACTTTTGAATATTTATTTCCTTTCACTATAAAGCTTGAAAATTTTAGTCACATATTTAATTGCCCGATGAATGCTCTAGGCAGGTTTGAGAAACTTTGACAAGTGTCTGACTAAAATTTGAAACCTGTGTAGTCAAGAGGATCTTCCATATGGATCCAACTGTCTAACATGTATTGGACTCTAAACACGTGTTGGACAATCTCCAACGCATGTTGGACACATAAGGTGGCATGCCCTTTTTAAATTATCGTGCTTGTCAGTTTGAAGAGTGTCGTTGTTCCAGAAGTGTTGAACACCAAGGAGTGTCTATGCTTCATAGGGAGTATTCGTTTGAGGAAAATTCACTGAAGATTAATATTCACTTTTGACTTGGTCAATGATTGTGACTTGGTTAAGTTTGTGATCTGACCAGTTGATCGTCAATTTACTTAATCTTGAATCCTACTCGCAAATACACGATCTAGAGAGCAATCCTCCCCCAACACAGGAATCGGGCTTCTGATGAAGACTCAAGATGTGTACAGTCTAATAAAATAACTCCATTTACCTTTTCAATTCTCTCATCTGGTATCTATAAATATCTAAAGCTCATAACCATCTTTACCTGTAAATTGTAAAATAAAAGGTGCAATGATTAAGGGCCTGTTTGGTACAGATTTTGAGAATTAATTCTCATTTTCAACCACACATTCTTCAATAAAATAATATTTTCTATCATATTAATAACTTTTCCTTCTTTTTCAACCACACATTTCCCATCATATCACTATTCAAAAATTAATTCTTGCCCGAAAAATCACTCCCAAACACCCTCTAAGATAGAAACCCTTATCAACCCCTTAATAACTGAAAAGCATACATTTTGTCCTATTGCAATCCCCATAATGTACAGAATTTTGAACAAAACCAGCTTAAAATTGAGTGGTAATTATTGCTTTGAAATTGTCAATCGTATCTTTTGAATAAAGTACAGAAGAGTTAAATTGATTTAGAATATCCGTTTTCTGTGAAGTTCTATAACTTCATCGCTGTAGCTGACAAGATCTCAATCATTTTTTCTGCAGGCCGGATACTTCTGCTCAGTTTGTGAATGTGTAGTAAAAGATTCTGCAAACTACTTAGACCATATAAATGGAAAGAAGCGTATGTCATCTGTGGATATTTAACATTGTTTATTTGTTACATGTAGTTTATTTGACGTCATCTATTCAACTGTTTTTTTTTTCCCTCTCTCAGATCAACGAGCTTTGGGCATGTCTATGCGGTCTGAAAGGGCAACTTTGGAGCAGGTAGGCCTGTAAAAGTATATCTGTTTGATTGCTAAATATCAAAGCTTGACATCTCTGGCAATTGATAGAAATGCTATGCTTTTAAATGTGAAATGAATCAAAGATTGTATGTTAAATTGATCAAGTGGTTGGTGAAGAACTGAAGCATTTCTAATGTGTAGTGGCACCCATATGTTACCACTGACAGAAACATCTGTCTTTATCCCTTCCCAAACATAAAGAAAAAAGCAAAGTAGATGGAGGATTAGGATGGCAATCCAGCTATTTCTTACAAATCTTCCATCAATGTGTTATTTTCCGTCGATTGCTGGAAACTACCAGTGCCTGTCGGCACCTGATCATTCTCTACTTGCTTTTGTAAATATACTCAAGCTCTTTTTACTAAAAATGTAAACTAAATCAAGGACAACTGAATACCAGTGATGCCATCCTTGCAAGGAAGAGGGTAGAGCGATTGAGTCTAAAAAACCTGTTTTGTCTCTTTTCTTCATTTTATAGATCGAAACAAATAACATGAATCTCTCATTTTGGGATAATCTAGCGTAGAATATTCATTTAAGCATTATAAACCAGTCCTTGGGTGTACACTGATCGGGTTATTGTGGTTCAATTCTTGTGAGACAGAGTGGGGTAATTTTGTTTGTGTGGCTGAATCCATTTGATGGGGCTTATCTTTGAGTGGAAAAATATGTGTTTGTATCTTAGGTTTTTTGCGCCGAGCTACTTGAGTTAAGATAACATTTCCATGGAGAAAAAATTGTTTTTTCGATAAATTCAAGCAATGTTATGTGGCTGTAACATTTCCCTACGGAAGCATGATTACAGACTCTATACTTAGTATGACATGACAGTAATAGGGAAAATGACAAATGACATAAAATTAGGACGTGACAAACTATGAGAACATACAAAAATTTAAGTGTGCGCACCGGTGAGTGTTTTATATAATTTTTGAGGTTATACACTAGTACATGGATAAGTTCTTTTTGCTATTGTTATTGTGGTATAAACAAAATGTAGACAAAAATATGCATTACAGGTGAGTGCATGAACAATTTCTTTTTGCTATTCTTATGCAGGTATTAACAAATGTAGACAAAAATATATAGGTGGCGGTAAAGTTTTGTTGAGGTTTGAAATCGCATTTCCAGAGTAATACGTTTAATCAAGCGGACATTTTGTAGCACAACTTCAACTAGTAGTTCAATTATAGTCAAATTTTGTTATAAGACAATTTATATCATTCATGACATAGTCCGTCCAATGGCCAAATTGAGAAAGGGTGGCCACTTCTCGATGTTGATACATACAAAAGAAAACCAAGAGAGTTCTCTAACCTCTGGGCTTAGTTAAAGTTTTCATACTGGATACGGTTGAAGAAGTGACAAACCTAGAGTGTCTTAGCATGGAGGTCCAATGTCTCTGGCTTGGAGATATTGATATGCTGTTTCTATGCTTGTATGGATTGGAAAGTTGCACATTATCTTTATTATGCATAATAAATGCAGTTTGAAAATGTTCCGATTAGAAAGTTTTTCCATCTCAGACTTCTTTTATTGGGTTTATGTGAAACAGTTATTTCCCTCGTGCAGGTTCAGCAGCGGTTTGAAAATCTCAAGAAGCGGAAAGATACTGGAGGCTTCACTGAACAAGGTAAGACTTTGAAAGTGAGGTGAATTAATACTCCCTAAAACTCCCTTCATCCCAAAAGGAGTCTCTCATTCATTTGATTTGATCCATATTACACCTGTATTAGGATAAGAGTACGGTAAATGCTGCATTTTCCCTCTTTAGTCTCCATTATATAAATTTTTTCCAGGCCATTATTTTCTTCGTTGAGAATTAACATTATAGAGTAAAAGTAATTGAGAAAGATACGGAGAAGATTAAAAAAATTTGTATAATTATTCTGTATTTCTGATTACACAGAGGAATACTCAATTTATAGGCACAAATAACCAAAGAAGAAAGTTTTGAATTAACCTACTGTAATTTCTCCTATAAAATTATCATAATATATCCCATACAAAGAACAAGAAACTAGTTCAACCCATGGACTAGAAATATGTGGAGTACTAGAAAATTTGTATTATCTTTCTCTCCTTTTATTACAAAATAAAGATATTCATTGTCGTACATAAAACCAAACTCCAAAAGTAGAAAAGTTAAATCTACCTACCATAATTTTCCTGTAAAGAATTATCATAATGTCATATATGAAGGAAAGGAAACTACAATAGATAGTCTGAATATGGAAAGAAATAAAAAATTCAGCTTGACTAGGATTTGTTTGGACGAAGAAAGTCAAATTTTCCAGAAAATAGTGGAAAAGCCTACCATTTCGGAAAACTCAACATTAGGTGTACTTGGGGATGAGTGACACTTAAGAAGTGCACAGCTCTGGAAAAAAAAAAAAAAAAAAAAATCATTCATTCTTCAAAAAAATTCAGTATTTCCAATTTAGCCCCTGTTTGATAGCCATTATTTGGAACTCTTTTTCCCGGATACTCATTTTTCGACCATACATTCACACAATAAAATATTTTGCACGTAAACCCAAAATATTTTCCTACTTTTTAACCACGCATTCTCCTAAAAATCAGTAGTCTCATCTACAAGTGAGGTAATAGTATTCTCTGTGATTATGGCCCTGTTTGATTCCCATTTTAATTCTCATTCTCATTCTTCTACTCATTTTCAACCACACATTCTTCAATAAAATAATATTTTCTATCACATCAATAACTTTTCCTTCTTTTTCAACCACACATTTTCCATCATATCACTATTTCAAAATTCATTTTTCTCAAATAATGCCTATCAAACACACACTATATAATGATATGATTGCAAGGATGCTAACACTCTCCTTTTTTACTGTTCAAATGTTTTATAACCACCCCATCTGGATCTGGTAGATGTTTTTACATGGGCTATTTCTGGAGTAATCAGAGAATCTGTTTATGCTATTTTTCATTTCTATTGTAGATTTTGACGAGCGGATCTTGAAACAACAGCAAGAAGAGGAGGAAAGAAAACGCCAACGTCGAGAGAAAAAGAAAGAGAAGAAGGTTAGTACAACTGGGAGCTAATATATTAGAATGTTATTCGAGGTCATACAAATGCATATCATGGGGAAAATGCTGAAGTTTGCCTGTCAATTCATCTAGAGTATAATTTGTTGTTGTTCCGGCTAGTTTACTTTCTCTACTCAAATTCCATGTTTCTTTAGTGTTTTCTTTAGATTATGATTGCCAATGGTAATCGTTGTCTATTTTTGTCACTCAGAAAGAGAAGGCTGCCGAGGAGGAACCTGAGATGGATCCTGATGTTGCAGCTATGATGGGATTTGGTGGTTTCGGGACATCCAAAAAATGATTTACTCTGAAAAGTCCTTCAAGGATAGCTTGATGAAATTACTAATTTACTGAAGCTCTCGTCACCCTTTGCATTCATTTAGATGGATATGCTCTCTACGGGAGCATGTAAGCCCTTGAAAAAATAGTTAGATACAACCGGATGGCGTTCATTTCTTGTTGACATTGATATGCTTTGTTTCTTCTGCATATATGCTCTGTAATGTTGTAGAATATATAGATAAGAGCAATGCAGTTCTTTATTGGTGAAATACTGCTTCAGTGATCTTACCAAGGTGTAAATGGTACTTTTCTTCCTCTGAAATTTTCTGGTCTATAAGAGGATGCATTTTGCACAGATATAAGACAGCCTGAATGTTTCTTAGCTGCAATATGTACACAAGTATCTAAATTTGTTCCTTGATAAGCTGTGTTACCTTGTCCATCAAAATCAGCCATAGTTCGATTATTACTACTCTTCCCTTTGAGCATTCTTTCGAGGTAATTAATTCCTTTGCTTTCATCCTGAATTTTTTATTTTTTTAATCTACGGTGTCTTTAGTAACCTTGGTGCTCAAAATCCCTGCTTTCACACTACTCGATTTGGGAGGAAATCTGAGAGTAGCAAGTGCATCATCATCTGATTCCATTTTGATTAGTCCTGATTTTCTCCTCTTTTCGAACCCTTGCATATTTCACACTACTTGATTTGGGAGGAAATTGTCGTCTTATTTGGACTTCTTAAAACTAACGCATTTCTTTGTTAGTCATTAGCTACTAATCCAAAATTGCATTTACCCTTCTAATTGAAATGAATGCAGATAAGAGTATAAATTTAGGAGTCTAGCATTGTTTTCAAGCCTTTCATTTCAAAATTTGGGCATGAATACGAGGCTCGCATGAAAAGAGCAAGTTTTTGGTCAATCATCTACTCGCAAAAACAATTTAAACACGACGTAAAGCTAAAACAATGTAATGCAAGTAATGTAGTATATGTTCAGAATCTAAACCTAAATTGGACAAGTCAAATTATTCATTTGTGTGCTCGAATACCATGTTACACTATCTTGTCTCATAATTCACATTAAATGGATTAAGAGCATCCCCTCAAATCACAACATTCGCAACACAAACAGCTAAATAACGTGGCAAGACATTAATTATGACATGTTTAGCGCGCAATATTAAATCAAACTGGATAGTATAATAGACAATTTTAGCTATCAATCTGCTTTACCAAACATGTTATAAAGACTATTGTCAAAGAGAAATGGATTTCATACAACTGGGGCAATGAAATAGGCCACACAATTTAGATGGTCACGAACATAAAGCTGATGTACAAGGAAGATATAAATGCATTTTTAGATCATATTCAATGCAATTGATGCATGTAAAAATTTAAGATTTAAGCATAGACTTGGAACATATTATTGAAGTTGTCCCAAAGATCGCGAGGAAGATGATACACTCATGCAGGAGTAAAATTCTATGTGAGAGAGAGAGAGAGAGACGAGACGAAAATTCCCATCTAATTTAATATTTTTCAACTATACTAAGATGCTACTAACCAAATACATATCAAGCTATACTCACTTAAAGCTAACGAGTATAAATATAACATTATTTTTCTGTCCTCATTTGTATTTCTTCCAACGTCCGTCCCTTGGTTTCTGGCACCAGCTTTACAACAAATATGATAGTAAAACCACATACAGCTGAAAATATGAAAAAGGTGCCTGAAATAACATAAAAAGAAAATCAACTTAATTTGTCCCGAATTTTCCTGAGATTTAAAGGAATCCCATGTTAAGTAATGGAAAAGTAATACGGGATGAGATGTATCACCTTCAGAGCTCCATTGCATTAGAAAGTTAAATGAATATGAAATAATCCAAGTACCCAACCAGTTGACCACTGTCACAAGGCTTCCAGCTAAACCTTTCACGTTTATAGGAAATATCTGAAACAATAACACCATTTTTAAATGCAAAGTGTATTTATGGTAATCAGTTTAGAATATTCAGTTTCTGAGATGAGATGAAGTTCACACCTCTGACATTATAACCCAAGGAATTCCTCCCATGCCTAATGAGAAAGATCCTGTAAAGACCTGATGGAAAGTAAAGAATAGATTAATCTCCAAGACTATAATACTTTTTTTTGTGAAGTTTTGTTGTGCATGACTGTGGGGGAGGTTTGGTGTTGGTGAAATGTTTTACGGTTTAAGCCCTAATCCCTGCTAAAGAAAGTAATTATAATACAAAAGAAACGTACACATACACAGTAGTACACAATTGATGTGAGAGCTACACGACCACATTGTTACTGACGTTTTTGTCATGACGAAGAAGGGTACAAGGTGATCTCCCGCCTCTCACACTCTACAACCGGCCTCTTAAAATTCTTTATACCAAAGGAATATTTAGGCGACCCTAATGGAGTATCCGATATAGCCCCAAAAAAAAATACGAGGAATAAATGTACAGTATGATTAGGCTCCACATTGTCTAATAAAATGGGGAATTTTTTTTTTTTTTTTTTTTTTTTTTTGGTGAAGTATAGAAAAATAAATACATGACCAAGCAGTCTATCCTTCTGAAGATTTGCTATTGCTACTCTGTTTATATCCAATTTGCAAGACAAAAAAGATGAATTACCAGTACACCGCCGAGTGCTAGCAAGGGACTCGATTTCCAAAGTCGAAGGTCCTGCACTTGGCACTCTAACTCATTCAGAAATATTCATAGATATTAGGATAAAATCAGATTTATGTAAGCAGAACCTGTAATAAAAATGACAGTCCGATAAGAAAGCATCCCAAGCAAGTTCCTGCTGCGGAAACCTGCAGTAGCAGAATACCCAAGCTGAGTGATGTAGGACTACACAAACTTAACGACGAAGCGTAATATTTACCAATAGTAGCAGACGTCTTCCAGATTTATCCATTAAGAGGACTCCCAAAAGAGTCATTGGAACCTGCAGAAAGCAACAGTTTTAGAAATGTGACCAGCAGAATCTATCAATCGATCGAGAACCAAATAACCTGAATGAAAACCATAGCAGTTGTTCCGGCCCTACTTGAAAAACCTGTTACAAACCCATTGTTAGTATAGATTTTTTTATTTTTTATAATTGGAATCATTAGTTCTAAGAACTAGCTTACCGGCTGATGAAAATATAGAACTTGCATAATACGCTATTGAATTGACTCCTCCAAATTGTTGCAGCACCATCAGCCCAACACCAACCTGAATAAATTTTAAATTTATTCTATGCTACTATTGTGTCATGAGTTTGAAAATTCTTCCCAAGCTAGAACCTATATAGAAACCTTACTGTAAGGGAGTGCGCATATTTCCTTTGGAACAAGTCTATCATTCTAGAGTCCGAGAATTGTCTAAGAGATTGTGTATATTCCTGTAAATTAACAATACTCGTGATAAGAAGAGTAAAATGAGATACTTCAGTACAAGCTAGAACTGAAACTAAGTCAAAGAGTTACTCTTATTTCAGCTGCTTCTTCAGAAATATCGGCATTATCCCCTCTAAGGCACTGCAAAGCCACTTTGCTATCATCCCACTGATCCATCTTAGCCTGTGGAATATAGAGTACTATTGAGCATATTACAGATTATTTTGTTAAGATTACTTCTCCAATAATAAGCCAGATTAAATGCGTTCATCTTATTAAAGAAACTGAAACAGTCTTAATGAAAATAATCTAGAACCCTGCTTCTAAACCATCTTTAACAACTTCTTTCTTAGCTTACCAACCATCTAGGAGACTCCGGAATGAAGAATAAACCGACAAGCTGTAGTAGACTTGGAATAGCTCCTGAATTAACATCAAACACAAGCACTTATTGTTTTAACTGATTTATGCATGCATTAACAAATAAGTACAAATGGAAACAAAATTACCTATCCAAGCCAAGGTACGCCAGGTGAAGACATTTCCAACAAGAAACATTACAGAGGAGCCACAACAAATCATCAACTAAAGCATCATATGCTATGGACTTAGAATCTATAAATCCAAAATGAATTTTCTAAACTTGATAAAGTTCTTTATATATACCTGGTTAACTGCTGTAAACGCTCCTCGAAGATTCTTAGGTGTTATTTCCGCTATATATACCGGTACCTATGGAATTAAAAATCTAGAAAATAATGAATCATCTAATAAGTAAGAAAATTTGGAGGGCAAAAGACATTGTATGCACCACGTATGAAAGAAGTCCGATTCCAAGTCCCTTTAACAGCCTTCCAATGTCAAGCGTCCAAGCACTCTGTTGACAACCATTAAGCAACCAGCAAAATGAGAGGAATCCAGAAAATTTTGTGACTCTGCATCTATACATCAGTGTGCATGTGGATAACTAAAATATAAATAAACAAACTGATGCTATGTAATGCACAATAGACAATCTGATTCATACTGATGTAGGACAAGTCCAAAGCTACCAGTGAAATTAATGTAGAAAATGTCTTTGAAAAATTACATTAGCCTGGAAGAAAAAATTGGTCTAACGTCATGGCAATGTGAAGTAGGTATGAGAGAAGATGCCATCCTCAAACCTTCAGTGACACAAGTATATACTCTCCTGGATCCTATTACTCTCTACAGAATCCAATTTTCTTCTCCATGAACAAGCAAAACAAGTGCTGAACACCCACCAAATCGGAATCATATGGCATTCCGTAATATGACATCAGGGCGACTCAGAAAGCAACATCTTTTGACGAGAAGCAATTAAACAAAAAACAATAAAATCATTTTTTTACATGAATGTAGGCAGTGCTATTTCTAAATTTATCAATAGTTTGAACTATCACATTTCATCATTTAAAGACATTGCATGCACCATTGAATGACAGGATTCTAGTCATTGTATGTTATACTACTTACAGATCCGGAGTTCAGCTTTGTCAACTCATCAAAAATAAAGCATGAGCAAACAAAAGAAGAGAGTACCTTTGAAAAGACAATTGTAAGCCAACCCGCAATAGTAAACAATTCTGCGAAACCCATCGCCTGAATATAAGACCAGTTAGCATTATGAACAAGAAATGTAAACTTTCCGACCATCATTAAAATCCTGTAATATTCTAAAGATTCTAGAAAAAAGTACAAACTTACTACTTTCCTCCCAAAGAAATCTGCAATCTTTCCACTCATTACGGCACCAAGCATTGCTCCAATCGTCATTATTGAGCCAAACAAAGAATACTACAAAGTGGAATCCAAAGGAAGAGACAATAACATAAGAATTAGAAATTCAACTATGTAACCTATACTTCAGTAATATACATAACAAATGTTTTCCTCACTTTATTGCACGCTTGATAGCTTCAACTTAAGAATTCATTGTTGATCCATTATTCAACACCAACTAAAAAGGTCATTTACTTAGTTGGCCACTTGTAAGTTGTGAGTCGAACATTTTTGTTTCTTGTTCAGTCCAATAATAGACAGGCAGCATGGTTCTTTATTTTTTTCCTTATTTAGGAGATTCAAATCTAGTTTCCTTTTCTTTGTATAGAACATATTGTTGTAAGTCTTAAAAAAAAAATTATGGTAGGTATCCTTGAGAAGATAATGGTACGTACTCATAAGGAAGATTCTGGTAGGTAGTTTTAAATTTCCTATATTTGTTATTTGGAACCCTATAAATAAGGTCTCTCTCTACAAATTCGGAAACAGAATAGTTACATAAATTCTATATTCCTCTTCATGTTTCTTTCTCAATTACTTTTCCTATGTATGCCTCATGTCTATAAACTGTTTATAAATACTCGAGCCATTTTTATCTGCACTCTTCGAGGATCCCACAAGTATCACACCCACTTATTCATCACTCATTTCTATCAATTCGCAACGCACCCAAAATAACATAAGAGTACACACACCCTCTCTCTTATAGTAACCACTGTCATGCAGAGTGTAATGAGGAAGACACCACAGCAGTGTCAATCATTTGAATTTTGTGCAGCACTAGCCATCTACTCTAATTTCTTTAATAGTTCTTCACTATATTTATTCTTCTTATTTAATTTATCCAAAGAGATCCTCTGACAAGACACTGACCTATTAATGAATACCGATTTGATCTGTTTGTTTCTTAGTACAAAAGAATTAGAGATCTTTTCCATCAATGATTAATGTAGATTAATTTTAGCTATTTCATAATCCAATAGTATGTCTGTCAGTATAAAAAGATTGTTAAGAAATTAAGTTACATAGTGATTAAGAATGAAATCAGTAATCAAGTTTGACTTTTAAGCTCGAACCAGCAATTCTAAAGACTAAAGTTCAAGTGGGCATTTGGATTAAATAAGCCAGAATCTATGTTAAGGGATTAATCCCATCCCGATTAAAGATGACATCAATTACCAACGTAAAATAACACAAGGGTTCTGAATTTTTCTAGTAAGTTGAAAATTCAAACATCTTGAAGATCATGTAGGCAAGTATATGAATTACCTGTGCCAAGGATAGACCAAGATCATCCAGAATTCCAGACTGGGCTGGCGATGAAAATCCAATCTGCATATTTAACATTCACCAGAGCTTGGTCACTAGCTACAAGAAAGTTTATTGGCACTCAAAATTAGTGTTTGTGAAACTTACAGCACAACCAAAAACATAGGAACCTAAAACCGCGACAAGGGTGCTGAGTACAACAACAATGGTGGCAGAACTTCCACGCCTATATCGCCATCACCACCTTCAGTTTCAATATCATTATCGGGCCTTAGCAAAGGACTGCTGCCCTCTTCATCTGCTATGCTTTGGGATTCCATTATGTGAACAGAGGAACAATTTGATCACAGTATGAAAGTCTAGGGATAGTTGGGAGGAGAGAGAATGAAGATATTTACAGTATTCATTGATGTCGTGTAGGTGATGATGAAAACGTAAGGATTCACAGCCGTCTGTTGCCGTTTCAGGTTTTGTCATTGTCTCTCTCGTGCAATTTCTGACAAGACACTACAGGTCAAAGAGATGTTTCTTTTAAGTGGCATTTTATTTTTTTATTTTCTGGTTTTGCTAGGTGTACGATAACTCAGAAGTTAATTTTTGATCATTTTTTATTTAGGTGGGCCCACGCTTTGTGAGTTTTCTAGGAGCGACCCTGCCTCCGTACAGAAGGAGTAATTGTTCTTTTTTTTTTTTTTTTTTTGGGCAAAGAGGTTCATCCATCAGAGCTGCCATTGCGATCCTTACAGCTGAATTGGTGATGTGGAGCTTTGGTCAAGATATTTATCATTGTAATTGCGAAGTCCAATAGCCGCAAGCCCACCTGACTTGTTATAGACTATAGTGTGATAGTGACGAAACGAGTTTTCGTGAACATCACAAAGTTTCACGCCTCAAAATAACTTTTTTCTCATTCTCAAATTGACAAGTTCGACCAATTGACACACTTGCACGCTTATAAATTGGATGTTAGGAAAAATTTAAATCATATGTCTAGTTGTTGATGATCTTATCGTGCTGAAAAAGAAAAAAAACATTCTTATTGCGTGATACTGGGACATGAACCCAATCAAAGATTCAAAATCTACTTTAATTGTTAAAAAAAAAAAATCAAACATAAAACATAATAATATTAAAAATTAGAAAAATAATAGAATTTTTGTTTCTCAAATCTAAGGGGGGCTGGGGCTCTCACATCCCTCTGCCGCCACTTTGTTGCTGCAAATTGGTCAAAAATACAGATCAACCTTCCAAACGGTCCGCATGGTTCTCCTGCCAAAATTCGTTAGCGGGTGATTCATTTTATTTCAGCCCAAAGAATAATGGGCAAATTGCATCGGAAACCACTTAACTTTCACTATAGTTGCAAGTAAGACACTAAATAGTATGACCAATCAAGTCACTTGTTTGGATTATGTCAATGAACTTTCTAATAAGTACCTTGAAACTAACAACTCGACAATCAATTTTTCGCTTCAATTCATCTAGAATTGCATTATATGTTTTTAAACTTCGATCTACTGCATTACACCAATGTACTCTAATTTACGAGCAATCATGTTACTCATTAGGTGGAAAAAGTGGGAAAGTTGTAAAGTTTCCTTCATGTATAATGTACTATTGTGAATAAATATTAGTACTTGGAAAATCAAGGATATATGTACCCAAATTTTTTAATGCAAAAAATTTGAGATATTTGATATTTTTATCCATTATTTTTTTCCTCAACTTTTTTGTATATTGCATGTTATAGGTTGATAGAATGATAGTAGACATAAATTTTTCTTATGTATTAACATACAATGCACTGTCAATTTAGTAGTACTAGCAGTAAGCACATGTATTGCACGTCTTATGTATCGGAAGAATGATATGCGTAATTTTTTTTTTTAAGTACTAATAATATATATTTTTTCAAGTAATTGATATTGTTAAAGGAGAAGATATTGAATTTAGTAAATGATTCAACTTTTCATTCGTACGATATGCCCCAACGACCTATACATCTAGAGCTCATAGTCACTACAAAATCTCATCTTCCCGATGGCTCTGGTTTAGTAGTAAATCCCTATTCTCGTATTCAATGAGATCTCCATCAATTTTCAAGTAAATGAAAAATTATATCGATCAATATACTATCTATACTGTAAATATAGTGATCATTTTAAAGATTATTTCTCCTCTAAATAATAACTGTTTCTTTTATAAAAAAAATTATAAATTAAATATTATGTACATTATTAGTTGTATATATAATTTTTTTTTTTTATATTTATAATTTTTTTATATTAATATTAATTGACTTAATAGTCTACGTCATTTCATGTTAATTATATATGTAGGCTCCGTTTGATTTCCATTTTTTCTCCATAAAAATGAAAAATATGATCATTATCCATCACATCACATCCAGCCATTATTTTTTTTTACTTTACATCTTTTTTTGTGGGGTCATAACGACTATATTTTTATTTTTCATTTAAAAAAATGTGTATTATTATAATTTTCATTTTGATTTTATATAAATTTTTATTAATCATATACTGATAATTAGTAATAATAGTGTCTAGTGAAAATTAATTAACTTAATTTTAAAAATAAATAATTTTAATTTTAATAATAATTGAATTTAGTTGAAATAAATTTAATGGTAAGGATATTATTGATCATAAACATAAAAATGTAAGGATAAAATAGAAAATTAAATATTTAAGAATAAATGAGAGTATATTGGACATATAGCTAAATATGTAAGAGTAAATTTGGTAATCAAAAGTTTCTCCCCAATCCACACTTTTAATATATTGTAGATGTAGGTAGATAATGTTAGATAGATAATGTTAATATAGAAAATTAATATATTGGAAACAGAATTAGCAAAGGAAAAGAAATGAAATGGAAGAAGATGCAATGTACTGTATTTATGTTCTTTGTTCATGTTTGGTGCCTTCAAAATAAATTGAATCAACCACTAAATTAATTATTCTTAAATTATCTAACTTTGGTAGACTTTTTGACATATCCAAACGGAGTGCCCAACTTGCTAGTAAATTAAAGTGTAGTGAGCTAATTGCACCAAATTGAAGTTTAGCAATCCAGTAATTAGCATAATGAAAATTCAGTAACCTCCAATATAATTTTTGATTATCGGAAGTTAGAAATTGATCGACATGTTGACAATACGTTGTTGGAACTTAGGACATGTTAGCAAGAACATTGATGAAACTTTATTACTAGTAAACAAAGTAAAGTGACCTAAATGCATCAAATTGAAGTTCAATGACCTAATTGTGAGTACGACAAAAAATTCAGTGCCTCAAGTGCAATTTACCCACCATGTTAAATTTTTAACTGGATAAACATGACTACTCGACTTGGAGGAATAAAGCAGTGTGCAATCCAGGAATTAGAATACCACCGACGTTGCCCACTTTCTCCAAAACCACCAACCGCCAACAGAGTTCAATCAAATGATTCAAAACACACACTATATATATATGTCTCATTTGATTTTGATATTATTCAAGCAATATTGAAACTTTTCACATAAATTTTCCCAGTTGAAGAGAGGGTTTTTACTTTTTATCTATGGCAGAAAAAGGGCGAAAATTTTTACTAGCAATTGATGAAGGAGATGAAAGCATGTACGCTCTCAAATGGTGTCTCAACAGTGTAATTAGTGACAATTCCAAAGATACCCTTATCCTCTGCTACGTCAAACCACCTCGAGCTGTCTACACATCCGTGCAGGGAACAGGTAAAATTGTGCAATATAAGCATTTTTTGAAAGCTCGCACATTTACAGGTGGTCATCCAAGTTGTCATCCGGTGGGTAGAGTAGTATTTTTCTTTTTGAAATGGATATATGAAGGGTGTGCTAAGAATTGAGTTTTCATCGTCAATGTTCAAATTCTTATAAATTATTTTATGTTTTCATCTTTATTCCATGTAAAATTATATACCATAACATGCCGACTGTTTTGAGCAGATGAATTTTGAAATCTTTATTGTCATTTTTTTAATCTTAATCAAATTGAATTTAAGGTGAATCTTGTTAGAAGAAGCAGTCTATATTTTCAGGAAAATTTCATTAGTACAGAATCATCTCACAGAATTTTGTACAGAAATTTAAATTTTCTCTCACAAGGAGGTGGTCCCACATAATTAAAATAATACCAAAAATTTCTCCTCACCCACCTATCTTGTGTGTTATCCGAGGAATTTAAATTCCTATACCTGTAGCAACACTCATATTTTCATGTGGTATTGTAATTTTTTAAAATTGTGCAGCATGGGCATTTTCTCCTGATGTAATGGCGAGCATTGAGAGGTACAGCAATGATGTGGCTCAGTGCGTGATTGACAAGGCCAAAAGAGCTTGCAAGCACTTGAATGATGTGAGTTGGTAAATTTGCAATTTCTTCAAAGGTAAAAAGAGTCATTTAGAAAATAATAATTCTACGTGGTTTGGTGCATGTAGGTTAAAGTGGAGACAGTGGTGGAGCAGGGAGATCCAAGGGAGATGATTTGTGAAGTGGCTGAGAAATTGAACGTGGATATGTTAGTGATGGGAAGTCATGGTTATGGTCTCATAAAGAGGTATAAGAATTTAACTATTTTTTTGGAAGTTGCTTTTTTCCAAATTTCAAATGGGATTTCGGGCAAAAATGAAAAAAACATAGTTTGAAAAAGAAATTATTTTATTTTATTTTGTGGGTTATGTGACAAATGATATTGTTTTGTGAAATAACAGGGCATTTCTTGGGAGCGTCAGCAATCACTGTGTGCATAACGCGAAATGTCCAGTTTTAATAGTGAAGAAGCCCAAATCAAATGGCGGCAATGACAAACACTAAAAATCGCAAGGCTATTCTTGGTTTGCATGTATAGAAGTAGAACCATAGATCAGGCGTGGGGTTTACTTTTGTTTTCCATTTTGTTCCTTGTTTGAGTTCTGTAATTTGGGTTGCTGTAATTTGTTACAAGTTTATGGAATTGTGGCTTTTGCTTACTTTTGCCCAAACAGAACAATTTTTTTTTTTATTTTTTTCTTTTTCAGTCCTAATGGTCGCGAGTAACATGAATTTGAAGCCATCAGCAGCAGCATCCTATCCTCAATTAGTTCCTTTTGCCTAATAAGAAAAGCCACAGCTAAAACTGAATGTTATAAAGGAAAAAATGTTGAGCACTAAGCAATTCACCGAACATCACTCGGTGCTTCCTGCAGTTCATCCTGCACAATAAGCGTAGAACAAGAAAATGAAGTAAGAAAAGGATCGCGCCACAATGTAAAGCATTTATGTAAAAGCAGCATAGGAAAGAGTCATACACGTACATCATCGTCCACTGAAGCATCGATATCTTCCGTCGTATCTGACTTGATGTCATCATCAGCGTCTGCATCTTCGCCATCGTCATCACCATCCTCAGCCTGAAAAAGAGCCCTCCGATCTTAATTTAAATGACACATTGTCTATAATTATAAGAGAAGTATGAAGGCTTACATCGGTATCAACTGGATTATCCTTTGGTTGCTGAACCAAATAAAAAATGGTTAGAGACGTGCAATTAAAGGCATATAACTTCACAGATTTTGCTTCCAGCCATCAAAATATTATCCCAGTAAAAAAACGTCAGAAATGATGGATGAAGTACCTCCTCTCTCTTTTTTTCTGCTTCATCGAATGCAGCTTTCTCAGCCTGCAAAATGGAGATGTATTCATGTCTCAATTTTCATATCCTGGGACTGGAGTTTTAATGAAATGGGAAGAGAAGAGGCATCTAAAGGAGAAAAAAGCAACATACGTCCTTGTGTTTGCCCAATGTTTCTTCAGCTACATTCTTGGCATACTCCGCATCATCGCATAACAAGATATTGTCAAACAGGGTTCCAGATTTCGCCTAAAGTTTTAATTAATTTACTCGGGTTGAATTTTGATTATTTAATGGAACACGGAATTAACAGAATTTCTTTTTATTTACACATATAGATCTGGGTCGTCTTTGAAGTCTATAATCACAAATAATAACATATTGGATAGAATAAAAGCTCGTACAAAGATGTACTTGAGTTCTGATAAGAGATGTTACAGGCAGACCTGGATTTATCAATAATTGGTGCTTTCCATTTACCCTTGTAGTTGGCGTTCTTAATTTTCTGGGCAATAGAAATATAGACCATTTAATAAATCACACGGATTCGCAAAAGCATCATTTACAACACACAGATTCAACAAACCTTTGGCTTCCATGGACCATTGTACTCGAGATAGGCAATAGTTGGCGATGTCCATTCGCCATCTTCCTCATCATCCCAGTCCTCGGGCTGCAATTGTAAACCATTGAGTAAAAGTAGTGTAGGAGACTACATGGATATGTAGCAAAACAGGAAAATTAGATTATATGCCTTCTTGGCGTCTGGATCAGGCATCTCCTTTGGGATGTCATCATAACCCTGCAGGCATCAACTCACAAGTCATAAACATGTGCTCTCGCATTAAACAGTGCATCATTGTAGAAAAGGAAGGCCATGAAACTTTGAAGTTCAGTTACCTCAGGCTTCTTGACTTCAGGGTCGGGAATGTACTCCCTGTCATCCCAATCTTCAGGCTGTCATCAACATACGGCAAGATCACTTTCGTTGAACCAATGGAAGTAAAAAATTGTCAAAGTATAATTGCACAAAGAAATGCCTTCTTGGCCTCTGGATCCTTGATTGTACTTGGTGGCAGAAGATCCCAGTCAGAGTACAAGCTACCAGACTGCTTCTCCACATTGTCAACGAGGATGCTGTAAGTAGAATCAGGCCGGATGACAAATGTATAGACATGAGTCAGTTGATCTGTCTCACATGGGACTTCCTTCTTGATCAAGTGGTTTGTTCCCTTGTAGGTGAGAATAGCATGGATTTTCTTGGTGCTGTAGCCACAGATATCTGGCCCAAACATGATGCTGCATTCACCCATATATTGCAACCAAATCAGCAACTACAACAGGGACAATTACCAAATAGGAAACACCTTCCAGATGGCTAGAGCATATGATGTTACCTGTATGGGGTATCACCTCCAAATTTCTTCTGATCAATGTCACCACTAAGCAATTTCATGTATCCACCACCACAGTCAAGTTTCTGTTCATGCTTGACGGAGAACTGGAAAACTAATGTCTTGTCCTTGTTGCTGAATTCAGGGAACTCGGCTGAGATGGCATAGAACCTGTAGTCTTCACTGGTCTGGATACCTACACTAAGACATAGAAGTAAATCCCATTGCACACCATATATTCAGTATATACAAAATCACATACATATATATTGCACAAACATATGTATGTACTTATACTCGTCAACCAATGATACGTTTACCTTTGTGGGTAGAGTCTCCATTCCATTTACCAGAGGTAAAGTTCCATTCTCCAGCCATGTTCTGGTCTTTCTTCCAGCCAGATTTGACCCACCGATTCTCCCATCCATCTTAATATTTCACAAAGCAATACATTCAATATGACACAACCAATCTAACAGCAGTTAAAGCTATCAATATTATAAAAGAGAGTTAAATGTCACCAATTTTTTATGAACAAAAGTGATCACTTATAATCTGAATAGAGAAGTATTGCTTGTCCAAGGCAAAAGGAAAGCTCCGTTAAGTGAACTAAATGACACATTATATGCATTGCTTATTTCACCATTTTTTCCCCATTTTGAAGTTTGTAAAGTTTCCGCCACACATACATTACTAAAACCATGCTTCTTCATTGAAAATTGAAGTTCTAAATAATTCAATTATCCAGCCTTTGTTTATAGAAGGAAATGCAATGTGGCAATGAAAATATCAGTTGGCATCATGTGAATATGTACTATATCTGTCCGATGTCTGTTCAAACAGATAGAATAAATCTTTAGCCATGAAATGTGGATCAACTATCCAAAATGAACGTTCAATGGACAAATTTTATGAATAATCATTGTTTACTTGTCAAATTGAACCTCACATCAATTAAAACAGTAGTTTTAAGATAAAAGCACTAAAACTTAAAAACGGAGTAATTTGATACAAAAAAAGTTATCAAAAATCAGGAAGTATAAATTTGCAACCTCAGTTATCAGATCCATTTAGAAAAAGTCAGAGCTGCATACGCATTGTTAAACTGATACTAGAATCCTTCAATCAAAAAGATAAGATCGACTCATAAATAGAAATCACGTCCCATTCCTTCACAAATTGTATCGAAAGATATTGATAAACCGAAATTTCATCGAAATGTTATCATTTTAATTAGAGTTGGCTAATTACAGCAGTAATTGTTCGAATAGAGAAAAAGCATAGCACCATTAAAACATTCTTCAATAATTGTTCGAATAGAGAAAAAGCATAGCACCATTAAAACATTCTTCAAAGAATACTTCCGCAGAAGAGATCGCGAGAAGAAAAGAGAGAACGACGGCTAGCGCGAGATAATTAGGGTTCGTCAATACTCTTCTTCTTTGTACTTTCGCCATGGCTCTGGAGAGTGTTAAATATTTAATGTTTGTTTAAGTTTCTGTTAATAATCCCTATTTGTTTGGGAAATGATTGCATTTGATCTATTCTTTAGGAATATCCCACTCTTCTAGGTCTGTTAGACGTGGGATTAGTTGTTGCAGATTTTTCTACTTCTATTTACTTCATGTAAGGCTATTTAGGGGGGTGTATTCAATTGAGACTTTTGAAGATTTTGGTGGATTTTTTTTAAGTGATGACTTTCGTGGATTTTGTGGATTTTTCATAGATTTGCATAGAATTAATGGAAGTCTTTCGTAGACTTCTGTAGACTTTCATTTTAAAACTTTTGTAGACTTCTGTAGAATTCAAAAGACTTTTAAAGACTTTCATTTGAAATAGAATTCACGTGGATCCTGTAGTTTCCACAATTTTCTTTCTACTTCCCCTCCTCTCCTCATATAATTTAAAAATATTTTAAAATTAATAAAAATTTAAGATCTTAATTAAATAAATAATAATCAAAAGTATACATATATATAGTAATTAATAAATTTAATATTCAATATTATTAATATAATATACTTTTAAAAATAAATAAAAATCAATATATTTACATTTAATTATAAATTTGTCATATAAAAATTTATAATTTAATAAAAAAATAAATAATTTTCACAAAAAAAAATGAATGAAAAAAGTTACAAGAATTCAATTTAATTTTTTCATAGAAAATGGAGATAAACGATAAGAGAGAGGGAGAGAGAATCAATAGAAAAAATTAATTTTAATCATACATCTAATGTTCGTAGAAAGAAAAAGGAAGGAAATATTGAATATATATATATATTTTTTGTAAAAGTCTACCAAAATCTTGTGATTAATGAGAGACAATTTTTGAGATTTTATATGAGTACTTTCTGCTTAAAAGTTAGTACTCCAGAGACTTTTATAAAAGTCTCCCGAAGTCATTAAAATTTGAATACCCCAAAATTTATAGAGACTTCTAAGAAGTTTTAATTGAATACACCGAAATTTTTAGAGACTTTTTAAAAGTCTATAAAAGTCTCAATTGAATACACCATAACTTTTAGAGAGTCTCTAAAAGTCTACATTGAATACACCTAAACTTTTTAAATCCCAAAAAGTCTACTTCATGTAAGGCTATTTAAGCTTGCTCTGAACTTGATGGAATAAGATGAAACATTCTCTCATCCTTTTATTTCAGAGTATTTAGTGCTAACAAGTGGTATCAGAGCCACAAGTGGTCTGATCTTCAAGGAAGCAGCTTTCTCACCTGCAGAGTCAAATGACATCAGATAACAGTTTTGTGCAACCAGCAATCCCTCGCTTTGATGGTCATTATGACCATTGGAGCATGCTGATGGAAAACTTTCTGAGAGTACTGGGTATTGTGGAGACTGGTTTCACAGAACCTGCAAGAGGAACAACATTGACAGATGCAGAGATTAAGGTTCTCGATGAGCAGAGACTGAAGAATTTGAAGGCAAAAAATTATATGTTCCAGGCAATAGATCGTGCCATACTGGAAATCATATTAAAAAGGATAATGCTAAAGATATATGGGAATCAATGAAAAAGAAATATCAATGCACAGAAAGGGTGAAACGTGTACAACTTCAAGATCTTCGCAAAGAGTTTGAGATCCTACACATGAAGGAAGGTGAAACAGTCAATGATTACTTTGCAAGAACACTATCAATTGCAAACAGAATGCGAATTCATGGCGAGAAAATGGAAGATGTGACAGTCATTGAAAAAATCCTTCGCTCTATGATTTCAAAATTTGATTATGTGGTGTGTTCCATTGAAGAGTCAAAGGACACTGATAGTCTTTCAATTGATGAGTTGCAAAGTTCATTATTGGTACATGAGCAGCGGATGACTAGTCATGTTGTGGAAGAGCAGGCCTTGAAAGTTACTATTGATGGAGCAACATCTCTTGGAAGAGGTAGAGGACGTGTTGGATTTAGAGGACGGGGAAGAGGTAGATGACGTGTATCAACATACAATCAACAATATGACAAGGCTAATGTTGAATGCTATCACTGCCACAAGCTTGGTCATTATCAGTTTGAATGCCCTTACAAAGAAAACGAGACAAAGATGAATTTGGCTGAAACTGAGGAAGAGATGATTTTGATGGCCTACACTAATAAAAATGAGATTCAATCAGGAGATGTATGGTACTTGGACTCTGGGTGCAGCAATCATATGAGTGGTAATAAATTTTTATTCTCTGAATTAGATGAAAATTTTAGAGAAAATGTAAAGCTTGGAAATAATGCTAATATCCGTGTAATGGGCAAAGAAAATATTAACATTCTGTTAAGTAAAAGTGTGCAGACAATTACTGGAGTATTCTATGTTCCAGAATTAAAAAGCAATTTGATAAGTCTTGGCCAGCTACAAGAGGATGGATTTGCTATAATTATTCAAAAGGGAATGTGCCAAATTTATCATCCAGAAAATGGATTTATCACACAGGTCAACATGGCAGGTAATCGTATGTTTCCTTTGCATTCCAAAACTCAACTTATTGATGGGGCATGTTATGCATCAACTGTGAAAGACACAACATGGTTGTGGCACTATCGTTTCGGGCACTTGAATTTTGGTGGATTGAAAGCTTTGCAACAAAAAGACATGGTCAGAGGACTCCCACAAATTCAACCTCCCCAAAAAATTTGTGAGGAATGTGTAATAGGGAAGCAGCATCGTGACTCATTCGCTAAGGCTAGCACATGGAGAGCTATTCAACCACTCCAACTAGTCCATTCAGACATATGTGGACCAATAAAACCAACATCAAACAGCAAAAATAGGTATTTTATCACCTTTACAGATGACTTTAGTCGAAAAACGTGGGTTCATTTTTTAATAGAAAAGTCTGAGGCTATTGTAGCATTTAGAAGATTTCAGGCACAGGTCGAAAAAGAATCTGGAAAATCTATTAAGACCTTGCGCACTGATCGTGGTGGTGAGTTCAATTCCCATGAATTCACTAATTATTGTGAAATGCAAGGAATTCGAAGGCAACTTACTGCAGCTTATTCACCACATCAAAATGGGGTGTCAGAGAGAAAGAACCGCACTATTATGAATATGGTTCGTTGCATGTTGGTAAAAAGAAACATCCCAAAGAATTTTTGGCCAGAAGCTGTAAACTGGAGTGTCTATATTTTGAATAGAAGCCCCACATTTGCTGTAAAGAACATGACACCTGAAGAAGCATGGAGTGGACACAAGCCTTCTGTTGATCATTTAAGAATTTTCGGATGTTCAGTTTATGCGCATGTACCTGACGAGAAGAGAAGTAAACTTGATAATAAAGGTGTGAAATGCGTATTTTTTGGTGTTAGTGAGGTTTCTAAGGCCTACAGGTTATACAATCCAGTAAATCAAAAGATTATCATTACTAACGATGTTGTGTTTGATGAGGACAATAGTTGGGATTGGAATAGTGCAGAAAATACAGAACATAAATCTGTCCCTGTTGATTTAGATGCTAATGAAGAAAGTCAGATTGATTTTGAAGTACAAGCTACAGGAGATACTTTGTTAAATGGTCAACCAAGTGAGTCAATTGAGGATCAGCCATTTAGATCACATAATCAGCGGGCTAGAAAAAGACCCTCTTGGATGACTGATTATGTAAGTGGAAATGAACTATCTGATGATGATACTATTGCTAATCTTGCATTATTTGCAGACAGTGATCCTATCTTTTTTGATGATGCTATAAAGAATATAAAGTGGAAGAAAGCTATGGACACAGAAATAGAAGCAATTGAGAAGAATAACACTTGGGAATTGATTGATCTTCCAGCAGGTGAAAAGACCATTGGAGTCAAATGGGTTTACAAAATCAAATTGAATGAGAAAGGAGATGTTGATAAGTTTAAAGCTCGGTTGGTGGCTAAAGGATACACACGAGTATGGAGTTGATTATGCTGAGATCTTTGCACCTGTAGCAAGGCATGACACCATTCGTTTGGTTGTAGCATTGGCAGCACAAAATAATTGGTCCATCTATCAGCTTGACGTAAAATCAGCTTTCTTGCATGGTGAGCTAAATGAACAAATCTTTATTGATCAGCCACAGGGTATGTGCAAAAAGGAAAAGAGCAGAAAGTTTATAAGCTAAAAAAGGCTTTATACGGATTAAAACAAGCACCCCGAGCCTGGTACAGTCGTATAGACGCATATTTTTCAAAGGTGGGCTTCCAAAAATGTCCCTATGAGCACACATTGTTTGTCAAATTTGGAAAAGGAGGTAAATTCTTGATTGTTTGTTTATATGTAGATGATTTGATATTCACTGGAAATGATGAAGCTATGTTTGCTGAGTTCAAAAGATCTATGATGGATGAATTTGACATGACTGATCTAGGAAAGATGCGATATTTTCTTGGTATTGAAGTAATCCAATTATCTTCTGGGATTTTTATGGGACAAAAGAAATACGCTCTTGAAATTTTGGACAGGTTTCAGATGACTAATTGCAATCCAGTTCTAAATCCAATTATTCCAGGTTGTAGACTTACAAGAGATGTTGATGGAGTAAGAGTTGATAATACTTATTACAAGCAAATAGTTGGCAGCTTAATGTACTTATCAGCCACTCGACCAGACATGATGTATGTAATTAGTCTTATCAGTAGATTCATGGAAGCTCCAACTGAAATACATCTCTAGGCTGCAAAACGGGTGCTTCAGTATTTGAAAGGTACAACTGACTTTGGTTTGTTTTATAAAAGGGCTGAAAATGCGAAATTAGTTGGTTTCAGTGATAGTGATTATGCTGGGGATACAGAAGATAGGAAAAGCACATCAGGTCATGTTTTTATACTAAGCTCAGGAGCCATTTCATGGTCTTCAAAGAAGTAGCAAATAGTCACTTTGTCCACAACTGAAGCTGAATTTGTTGCAGCTACATCTTGTGCTTGTCAAGCAGTTTGGTCAAGAAGAATACTTGAACAACTATATTGCAATCAGACAGGGCCTACGTTGATTTACTGTGATAATAGTTCAGCAATTAAGCTCTCCAAAAATCCTGTTATGCATGGAAGAAGCAAACACATAGATGTCAGGTTTCATTTTCTTCGTGATCTTACTAAAGATGGGGTTGTTGAGCTGGTTCACTGGCAAAGTGCAGATCAGATTGCTGATATATTAACCAAACCATTGAAGCAAGAAGCTTTTGTGAAGTTGCGTGGCCTACCTGGAGTTTACTCAATTTCTTTTATAAACTGATTGCTTGAATGGCATTCAGTTTAAGAGAGGGTGTTAAATATTTAATGTTTGTTTAAGTTTCTGTTAATAATCCCTATTTGTTTGGGAAATGATTGCATTTGATCTATTCTTTAGGAATATCCCACTCTTCTAGGTCTGTTAGACGTGGGATTAGTTGTTGCAGATTTTTCTACTTCTATTTACTTCATGTAAGGCTATTTAAGCTTGCTCTGAACTTGATGGAATAAGATGAAACATTCTCTCATCCTTTTATTTCAGAGTATTTAGTGCTAACAGAGAGAGATAGAGACAGAGTCAAGGAGGGAACTATTTGTATACGTGAATGATTCCAAGTGCATAAAATGCTCAGCCGATGCAATATACGGATTGACGTGGACCAGTAAAGTTTTGACAAGCTGGAATCAAGTCTCATGTTTTTGACGTGGCAGCTCTGATTGTGGATTACGAATAGGATAGTGACACTTGTACGCTTCTATATGACGAAATTAGCCTCGGATATTCGAGCTATTGTACCATTTTGCAATTGAATTCTAAGAAATGCACTTTGCATACAAATGACGTGGACATTTATTTTTCTAGTTAAGTCGAGCAAGCATTTACTTTTCAGAGCCCGTTTGATTTCTATTTTTATGAAAATATATTTTTCCCTCTCTTCTTTTCAATCACACATTTTTCATTAAAATAATATTTTACGTAAATTAAAAACTTTTATATATTTTTCAACCACATATTCTCCATCAATCTAATATTCTAAAATACATTTTTTCATAAAAATGGGAATCAAACGGGGTGTCAGTTAGAGATCAACACCATAGCAATAGAATTTCTATTTTATCATTTTCAAGTAGACTAGCTCAAAAGTCAAATTTACTAATTTGACAATTCAACTTTACTTTTATTACATGATGAACCAATCAACCTAAAAATATGATTGAGATTTGTTGTCTTGAATTCATTGTGTCGAGTGGGGGTATGACAACCTTATGTAATCCACAATATTCTAGCTCGCAACAAACTCTCTTGGATTACAACACATGGATGACTCTTAGTATTACAAAGATTATCAAACCTCCATATCGGATATTATCATTAATGTCATTTTTTCTAGTGCAGAGAATCATCAGAGAGGCAACTGCAGAGCATACTTTGATACTACTTACATCTTGCTCTTACTATTCATCTTGATATTATCACAGTCATCAAGACTATGGAAAAATGAGGGAAAGCTTTTAGAAAATCATAGGGATAGGAAACAAACTTTTTATTTAATAAAGAGCTGGGCTCAAGATGTCCTACAATGAAGGAGGAAAGTCATTTATATAGAAGAGGGGATACTTCATGCACAACAATACAATCCACATACAAGTACAATAATTTTACAACATGACAAATGACTCATTACTACTTTTAATAAAGTAGGATAAGACAATTGAGACAAAGACGGTCATTATACAAATGATGGCACGTCGTATCTTCTTAATACAGAACATTTAACTTGTACATGAAAGTATAACTAGTTGAGATATTAGATTGTCCTAATAATATCAACACATTTGAAGAGCACACCATAGTTAGGCTGCAAACTTCTCTAGGTAAAGATGAATTTGCACTGTACATCAAATTTAGACTAGGTTTTCACCAAAAACTGAAACTTGAATACTGGGAGCAGCTGTGTTTCCAACTTAATGCAACTTTAATAACACAACTAATTGGCATTCTAAAACATGGTGCTGAAACTCCAAATCATCAAGGACCTAGGAGACACATGATGGTTGGTTTCTGGACTCGACCAACCGATATAAATTGTTGTATGAAGAAAATGCAGCTTCTCATTCAATTATTTCGAAGATACAAAACTTTCACTTGCCCCCTGTGTGAAGGAGAAGTTCTTGCTTCCCGTTCCATCTCATTATCATAAGATGCATACGAGCTTCCAACTTCAAGACACGGGCACAGATAGCTATTAGATATTTCTTCATGAAATTCGTAGCTTGTGACCTGAACCGACATAAATTCCAAAGAGTTTAACATCTCTCATTTAAAGTAAATTACACATCAATCTAGGTAGTGAAATATGAATATGAGAATTAACGAGCAAAGGTTATCTTCTCAACCATCATTGATTAAGCTCTCAACTCATAAAAACGAAAACCACAATCCAATTACAACATTTGACATTATTTTCTGCTAACATACTCTTCTAAGAAAAAAAAAATACACAAACAGATCAGAATGTTCCATGACTCATTCAAACTTTTTTAAGCTTAAGTTTTAAATAAGATGGAGGCACCGTAGATAATCTATTCAAGAGCTTCTTGGAAACTGGCTAAATGAGTTAATGAAAAATAGATTTCACGGCAACCGCGAATGGATAATCTACCTAACCTCGAGTTTGGTAAAAGCCTTCACTAGCTTGGCAACCACTTTGTGTGACTTGGTGATAATCGTAACACCACTTGTGTCGCAAGTTTACTTGCTCCCCTAAAATGTTTAAAGAAGTGTAAATTATGTCCACACGAGTTAGAATTCACCATGTCAAGCAAATTACAATACAACTTTTTGTCTTTGTTCAGTGATAAATATCTCACATCGAATAAAAGCAAAAACATAGATGATCAGCTTATAAGGTCTTGGGTGACTCATCTTAATAAGGTTAACATTTAAAGATAGAATCACAAGTCCAAGACTTTATAAATTAATCTATATTTTCATCTTTATTCAATGTGAGATATTAATACCTTAACATGCCTTGCAAGATAGTGGTTCGTTTAAACAGACCATTCTTGAAATCTGTGAGCTCATTTTTTAGTCTTAATTGAATTGAATTGCTGAGTGAAATTTAATGATCTCTGATATCATGCTATCCTTTGCTGGAATTTGAGACAATCATGATCAACATGCCCGCAGAAGAGGGCCACATTTGAATCAGTCAAAGACTACTTGGAAAAGGATGCTGCTCGCATTATCCGAGGATCTTCTATAGTTCATTCTCAAAACATATGTGAAGGTGGTTTGCCGAACTCATGTTTCGAAGATTAATAAGTTACAAAAATTTCTATGCAGTGATTCATCATAATGTATTTACCCCCTAATTGCATAACAGAATGGAGAAGGAACATCATTTAAGTACAATTTTTATAGTTTTGTTAACTTGATGTACTCGCAACTAGAAGAATAAAAATACTGCTAAATCTACTTTATAGCAGTGAAATTAATATCAAAGAACATCAATTTAATACAAAACTCAAAAAATGCTCTGAATTAAATCAATTTTGTATCAAATAAAATGCCTGCTCAATTGAGTATGAGTCAATAGAATCATTCTTAAGTAGAGAACTCTGTAGGACGGATACTTCAACTAGGGTAAATGTCTGACACTCTACCATAAATATTTTTCATTTAAAATATTATATATTTTTAACTCAAAATTATTAGTAAATAACAAATAGATATTAATATTTAAAAGATTTTAACAAAAAAAAATTAATAACAACTATAAAAATAAATTTATACTATATGAATGAAGAATTTTAAAGAATTTAATCAACTTTTCGCAACATTTCGTGTCATTACTTTTTTCAAAAATCACTTGTCGGCGTATCCAACAAGTAACGTGTCGGACACACGTGTCCATGTCGATGCATCATAGGTAGAGAACAATAGCAGAGAGGACACTCTTATAGTAAATTCCTGAGACTTATTGATAGCAATAATCCACTCATCTTCAAAAAGAACATTATTTCTGTTAAGAGAAAAATTGATGATTTTGAAGAAGCTGACAAGTCCCTGTTCAACTCTGTCTTCTTGGATATGGATGGCAATGGTGGAGATGGTGGCACTGGGTAATTCTGCTGAGTTTTGGGGTGGCTACTTATTTTTAAGCACCATCCAATTTTTATCTTGTCAATTACTTGCTGTACCTATGCATAAGCTACGTTGTTTTGATTCTTTAAAACCTTTTAGAGTATGTTTTCTACATCATACATTAATGTACAATTCAACGTTCAAGATTTAAAAGTGAACACTACTAGCATTTGGTTTCTCAAACTTCACAAACTTTTGCCTCAGGCGTGGTACGAAAAGAATAGAGAGTTATATTGAACTTAAAAAGTCATAATCAAAACATTAACACCAAATAAATTGAAGCTCCTTTCCCAACTATTAGTTTGAACAAGAAAAGGAGCAGTTCTTTGGGTAAGTGCAAGTGTACAAGTAGTCTTTCACTCTGTACCATTGGAGGCATAACCTGCGATTTATCTCCCTCACGATACTCCAAAGCAGGGGTGGTGGGGGACCCTCAAGGTTGGAGTTCAACCTTTAAGAAAAGGAGCAGTTCTATTCCCCAAATGTTGGAAAGCCCAAAAACATGTCGGGACAAATAAGGGATTATCGCTAGACACTTATCCCTATAAAGCAAATTCCCTATTTTCAGCTTTCTTATGTAGATCTTAAGGCCAGCTATATGTTTTGCATTACATTTGGAGTCAAAAAATCACCAACGGGCAACACGTATTGATAGAACATGTTTTTCGGTGTTGGTTCCATCTTTACACTTTCATTGGAATCTTGATGAGAAAACCAAGTCATAGGCTCTGAGTGGAGGCCAACTAGCATTGGATTCTCAAAGGTATCTTGATTTACTTGTATATCTGTGCTTTGATAGTTTATATCCAACCGATCCGCAAATGATGCATTAAATGGATTCACATCCAATGGCTCAATCAATGGACACATCAGTTTCACACTTGTGAAAAATGTTCCCTCATTAGAGCCTGCGAGTTGATGATCTTCCAGCAAATGGTTCTCAATTTCATTTAGGGAACTCGTATTTGGACTAAATCCCTCAACATCTTCCACTGACAAAGAATTCAGTGGACTAAGAACATAATTGGCTTGTGATTCACCCCAAGCAACATTTTCTCCTTCACCGCAAACTCTATAGCTTCTTTCTTTTTCATCCGAAGAAATTAGTCTTATTGGTGACCTTGTCATTGTTTTGAAATTCTCAATCTTGCCAGGGATGGAAGGAGCCGAGTCTGTTCGATGAGGATACTGCATTCTAGGATGAAATTCTGATTGATATCCATTCAAAGTGAAAAAAGATTCTGAGCATCCATAGACAGCTAAGTCAAAATATAGGGACTCCTGGCTAGGGAAGGGCTTCTGGCTTAATGAGAATAATCGTTGATCACATTGTAAAAGCTTCTCGTAGTGTTTATCAAGCATCCCCGGAGCAAAACTCACATAATGTCTCCTTGTAAAAGATAAAAGCAAAAGCAAGAGAAATCACCCATTAATAACATAAATCTGGTTTATGAATGTAGGGTCGGCCCTGAAAATTCTAAGGCCCTAGACGAAAAATTATAATGAGACTCCTACACATAATTTTTACTAGCGTATTTGTATCAAACTTGGTCTAAACAAACAATTTTCCATGATGATGAACATTATACTTACGGTACCCACTCACCATTTGATTCGTCTGAGACCAAGAATCAATTTTCGTGTTAAAGAAGGAAAAATCATATTTAACCATTAAATTAAAAATATTTTATGATATACTATAAAAGTTTTTATATATCATATATGCTACATACTACATATAATATAAAACAACACCAAAAATATCTTATTGTAACTAATTAGTCATTTTGAAATTCCTTAAACAGCCCGTTAATTTAGTCTTGAAATGTTCGATAAATCAAGCTAATTTATGATATTTTTATTTTATTAAAAATTATTCATTTTCCTAAAAAAACTAAATTTACTTTTAGAATTAAAAAAGGTGGGTAATAAAACTGAAACTAGAATGTATATGAGTACCAAATGAAATTTGCAGATTTCACAAGGATAATTATTACAGGCTTTTCAAAAAAAAATTGAGGTCCCCTTATGCCTTCAGGCCCAAGGCCACTGCCAAGGGCCAGAACCGGGCCTGTATGAATGTAAACTTTGACAAAATCTTGACACATAATATAGATATTATTTGTGACACAAATAATTCAATAGAATACGAAAACGCAGAAAGGGTTAAGAAATGGAAGTGAGGTTATATAATTTTGTAAATGAAACTTCAAATTATTCGAACAGATTTCCCTCTCTTAATTATAGTGACGTTGAACACTGCCTTACACTTTCTTGCTAATTCTGTAAAAGAGATTGATTTTAATTTTTTCCAATTGTATGTGACTTACAATTAAAAGGCACTTTCCATGTCGAATATGGGACTATTTTCTTTAAAAATCAGAAATAACTCGAATTTTCTTACTACATTACAGTTTATTTCTTGGAATATCAGAAAAAAGAAATTGTAATGCTAAACATCTTAAACTTCTCCAGAAATGGGCATGCTGCACTTACAGAAAGAATTCTCACAAAATAGACGCAGTTGGGTGGGGCTCAATTTTTTTTTTACAATATTTAATTCATGACCGTGGACCCACAGCCCTTGTGATGATTTGTACACATTCTATGGGATTTTTCCTGCACGTGTGGAATTATCCTATAAGAAATCTTTGAAAATATCTACAGAAAGTGGAAAAAAGGTTGAATACCTGAAAATGGAAGCTTGGCCTCCAGTAAAATCCAATGTTTGGTGCCAAAGAGTATGCTTGCGCGGTTGGGGATTTGTTTCTCCGAAGAACAAAGGTGGTTTGTTCAACTGCATTCAATTTGAAGTAGCATTTAGCTGATTATCAACTAAAAATTCTTTGATTTTTCTAACTTCCTTGATATCTTTGAAAGCGAAAAAATAGATTAATGCAGAAGGGATTTACCTCAATCTGGAGAATTCCTGGTTCATTATCACGGACAATGGCTCTAATCGCACTAATATCAGACCATTGTATCTCAATCTTACTCTTCAGTGCCCCACCCAACACTTCCCAGACCATTTTGTGTTTCAGCATAGTATAACTTTGCTGTCAAATCACCTTCATGCTCAGAAATCCACTGCTCACATTTCAAATACGTTAAAAAAAAATGCGATTCTGGCTAAGTTTTCAAGAAATTATCGTGAATAGAAATCATTGCACAAGAACTATATACCTGCCAATTTCCAATTCTAAGTAAAATTGCAGGGAAGTTCGTAGCCTTTAATTTCTCCGAACATTTTGTTTTAGGACTATGTCGTCCCAATCTGGTATTGCTCTCTGATGAACAATCTTCATTCTTCCATTGGGATAACTTCATCTCCAATAAATTCATAAAAGATGGCGTCTTGCGCAGTTTCAAACCAAGAGGACTTGAATCTTCAGACGAATCAACATCTCCTTCCTGCGAAATCAAACAATTAAATTGCAATAAAGGCACAATCAAATTGAAATTGGGCTAAATATTTGCAAAAGCAAAACAATAGCTAGAAACAGACATCAAATAACAGAGACTAGACATGAATAACAAGGCATGTAAAAAATTAGGGAGAAGCTAAAAACCTGCAGAGTGGATTCAGGTGACAGCCTCATTCTCTTGGAAATGCAGCATTGTTCTAAACCCAGAATTCCACAGTTTTCATCATTTTCTTGATTTACATAGTCTACCAAAGGATGATTCTGGAAATCTTCAGCGGAGAATCCTACACAATTCTCATTCCAAAATGCAATTCCCTCATCCATTTTGGCTTCGAATGTTTGTTTCTTCAATTCAATTTCCTCACGTTATTGCTTTGGGTATATATAAGAGAGAGATTTGGCAGAATTTTGAAGTAGTTTGAATTTAAAAATGGACTCTTTTATGTGGGACCCTCACCTAATCACATAATCTAATGGAATATTTATTTGTGGGACACATTTTCATTTGGCGGCTACACTCGATTGTGACAAACCTCTGGATTCCTGGTTATTAGTTTGCTAAAACAGGGTAAATATTAGGTAGAATTGCAGCACTGGTCCTCAACTTATTGATTATGAGATAATTTCATCCCTGATGTATGTGTTCTTTTGCAGCATAGTCCCCAACCTGTGTTTTTTGGGACCTTGCTACATGAACCTCGCGGTTGACCGCGAGGATAACATCATACACACACTTGGGGGTGGCTTTTTTTTATTCACGTGAGAACCAACACATTCATGTGAGGACGCGGTCAAGTAGGGTTCATCCATGCGGGTTAAGTGACTTTACCTATATTTTTTGTGCCATTGGTCCTGGTCCTCAGTGATAAATTCCATCCATTTAACAAATTTCTAAATGTTAAAAATCGTTTTTTTTTAACGAAAAAGCTATTTTGTCTTTATTTTGAATTAAATAACTAGGAGAAAAAGAAAAAAAAAAATTCCTATCTTCACCAACCTCAAAACCCACCATCTACATGGAAAGGAGGAGGAGAAAAAAACATTTTAATAATCAAGAACGAAAGAGTAGAATTTTCGCGAAAATTCTTAATCTTGTACTCAAGAACACACTTACATCTTGGATAGATCTCTCCTGCAATTTATACTATCCCCTTCTTCAAATGAACAGTCAAAATTAGTTCATGTATCATGTATGGTTCAGCTAAAAAAATTGATAAAAATTAAATAAACCACATATTTCATGGTAACGACACCTTTTCAACCACTCGTACTATTAACTTTTGTCAAAAATATAGTAAAAATCTACTTTTTATTTAAATCGAACAAGAACTTAATTTAGAGCCCGTTTGATGCACATTATTTTGAAGAAAATGCATTTTTTTTTATGTAATGATTGTGAATATGTGGTTGAAAAGTTATTGATGTGATGGAAAATATTATTTTATTGAAAAATGTGTGGTTGAAAATGAGTAGAAGAATGAGAATGAGAATCAAACAGGGCCTTAATCCAGTGGTTAAGGAAACCTCTCTAAGGCATTCTATCATATTATCTAAGATAGTTACAAATAATTTTCGTAAGTTTTCTTAAAATATATTGAAAAGAATATACAACATTGACATTGTAAACTTTTGATATTAACGAGTTTTTTTCCCCCTAAAATTAATTTGAAGAATATATTTAAAATATATAGTAGAAAAAATTAAAGAATTTTGAGCATTAAATTAACAAAGTTAATATATATCTTCACGCACGCCAAAAAAAAAAAAAATAGAAAACCTTCTACTTCCACGATTAATTTTATAATTCCTCATTCTAAACTTTTTAAAGTTTGTATGATAGCTATTTCCTCTTTCATTTTGAAGATAATTATAAAGCAATTGCAATTTTATATTGCGGCGGCTTTTGAAGTGATTGGTTTGAAGAAACTCTGACACATGATTGAAGTGCAAACACGTGATATGACATATGATCATTGGATGTCATTTTCATAAATTGTCTATGTACTATTTAAAAACCACTTGTACAATTCAAGTGGACTGTACAAGTCACAGTCTTTTCACAATGAGGAGGGCCGCTCCAATAAAAAAAAAAAGCGCGGCCCTCCCTCATGTGAGGGGGTTGTCACCCTTGCTGTACAGCAAGGACTGTCCCTATTTATAATCCATCCATTTTAATACTTTTCATTACATAAAAATTGACACAATATTACAGCTACAAGAGTTGATAGATTTTGGTACATTAATCTTGATTATACATTTATCAATCAACTGCCAAATTTTTGACACAAAAAAAATCAATTAAAGTGTACACTTTGTGGGTACAAGTAGTTTAATAATTTATCTAAAGATCAGTAACATTCACAAATATTATTTACTTATTTATTACTTTTTATATATAATTTAAATTATTTATAAGCACTTTCCCTTCAATTTGTAGAAAGGAGACAAAATTTTTTTATCAAGGTACGTTAGATATGTAGAAAAAATTATCATACTTCTTCGATTTTGGAGTTGTTGGCAGAGAGGAAACAAAGATAGCAACAAAGAGAACAAGTCGAACAATAATTGGGGAAGCATTCCAATCAATTCTCTCTAATTAGGGTTTATGTTTAAAATTTTACTTTTTTGATTTACAATATTACTTATTGTTATCTAGTTTACCTTATCAATAAATGATGATAATAACATATGAAACAATCCCACTTTTAATTAGTCAAAAAACCCTTTTATAGAGAAATTTAAGTTATTGTTTTATCCTCGAACTTACATTTATTTTTTTTTTTTAAACATGAAGTTTAAAATATTTTGACATCGATTGTTTCTTAGCTTTTCCCATTTCCCATTAATTATCATTTTTTTTTATATTTTTGAAACGACGTGGAATATTATAGAGAAAGATTGAAATTCTTTGTATAAATAAAATAAAGTGCAAATGAAAGAAAATGTGATGGGGCAGAGAAAATCTATTCATATCATATATATAAAAAGGTATTTTTACCATATGAGGATTTCTAGGAGTATTGGATACCAAATCTTTATGTGTAGAATGGATAATGTTTAGGCCTTGAGGCTTCATGCGCACGAGGGATCCTTTTCTCTCTAATCTAATATTTTCAAAAGTGATGGATGGTGAGTTTTTGACTAATGATATATAAATAGTTATGATGATATGAAGATTTTGGCTCTACCCATTATTGAAAGGGATGGTTTCAAGTCTAGACAACAAAAAAATAAAAATAAATAAATAAACAAAGAGATCATCTCAGTGGAAGGATAAGGACCTGCGATAACGAAGAGTTAGATACTACTGACAATTTTCTTGTTTTTAATAGTATATTACGAGTCTCAAGAATTTCGAGAAATTTCGATAGGAAAAAGAAAAAAAAAATTATCCACTACTAACATCCTCACACTATAAAATAAAAGAGGGAGTGTTATAGCGATTTATATTCTTTACATTTTTTCTTGGTGGAAGTGTGACAAGAGCATGGTCCCATTTATTTTGTAAGTGTGAACAAGATTATCACAACCCCGATCAAGACAAACATGCTCCCTTTTTCTCCACAACCATCCTTCATTTCGAATTTTAGGATATTGTTCGAATCTATTGTTCTCGTCTCTATGTTTATTTGACTATTCTATCAATTAAATATTGAACATCATATCACAATAATTTTAAAGTGTTAATTATAGTGATGTATTAAAATTTGATTGGAGAGACAGTCAAGAAAACATAGAGATAGATACAACATATCTAGGCTTATTAATTTCTATAATATTTATGACATCTTATCAAAATATAGTTATGGTGGGCCGATTTAGGGCCAGGCTGAGCTCCAGCCCGGCCCCTTCAGCCCAAATACTAATAAAAAATTGTAAAAATTTGTTTGTAATTTTTTTTTCCATATTAGCCTGTGTTAATTTTGTTTTTCCTGTATTAGTTCGTGCTAAATTTTTTCCTGGATCCAGAATGGGCTGACAAGCATGATATGTTCAACTTTGTCTAGTCTCGAGGTGTCTTCTTGATATCCACGACATGTCGAAACTAATTCTTGATGCCCACATCATGCTTGTCAGCCCATTCTAGATGAGTTTTCATTGTTTTAAACTATAACAGAAGAAAAAGAACACATGCAAGGTCTTGATGGCCTTAAAAAGGAAGGGCCGTATTAGGCTAATAGACGATGAGCAGTCACTTTATCCGACTAGAACATCAACATCTGAAACTATTAGGGAGTTACAAAGCTTGCCGTGTTGGAGTATGAAACAACTCTTGACAATATTTTTATTTTGATTTTCTAGTATCTTGTATTTATATCATTAAGATCAGTTAAATATCTGTATTACTCTGTTAACAATCTGACTCTTCTAACATAGTTATGTATCATCATCGTATCAAAGACATTCTTGCATGAGAAGAAAAGGACTAGATTTTTTGCATGAGAAGAAAATAGTATCACGATCTAGATGAATCACGCTCATAATCTTTGTAGGGTCCTTACAAGCTCGATTACTTTCGATCATATGGCCTAAATTTTATCCATTAACAAGTGTCATTCATAACTCTATTCTCCTAGTGGTTGTGTATCTAATTGCAAATCTACTCATCTCATAGATAAATCTCACTCGTGGGTCCTACTTTTTATATGATTTAGTTTAACTTTTTTTTTTGTTTTTTTCCTCCTCTCATCGTCATCATAATTAAGGTAATCATATATTACTTCCTTTTTCTTCTATTGTCATCACTAAAGTAATTATAAGTTAATCTTAACTTAGAAAATCACGTGTGAACATTTCTTAAATTAATATTTCTTTAGAAGAAGAAGAGTGGATGAAATCTTAGTGGGCCCTTTTCACTGGAATAATTTAAGCCATGGAAGATTAGGTTAGGGATTTCTTTTCAAATTCGAAGTCTACAAAAAATAATGTAGACAATGAACTTGCTTGGAAGATTATCTCCTTTTCAAAAGAAGATGCAAAGCATAGTTTTTTCTAATCTTATTTGATGCGGACCGCATCGATAAAGAAGTCGATGAATCTAAAAATTAATAATCAAATAATGGCATATGTGCGAGGTGTTTCCCTTTTTATCATCTTTGAGATTTTGAATTAAACACGATTGAATAAAATTGAATAATAAAGGTATATATATATATATATATATATATATATATATATATATATATATATATATATGAGACCTTTGCATATTATCGTGTATACGTTCGACCCATCTTACAAGCATAAAATATTATGAATTAGTAAATTTTTTGGTCTAACAAGGTACAATTGTTTTTTACTTGAAGGGATAAATTTTGTTCAATTGACATTTGTCCCTATTTTTAATTTATTTTTTCATTAGTCAAAATTTCTGCTTAATAAATCATAACTTTAATTTCCTTTATTTGTTCATAACTTTCTTGAAGGAAAAAATAAAATAAAAAAAGATACATTGAATTGACTGATGACACCAACCCACTAACATCCACTTTAAGACCAAATTTTATAAAGAAGTGTGACCAAATTAAGAATTTTAAGGTCCCTACTTCTGGAAACATGGATTTAAATACTAGAGTGCGTGACGAAGTTTAAGAGCCTATAAAATATGTAGTTTCACTGCGGTTATAACCTCAATTTAGGTGGCATTAGATGATAGATTAAATGAAATGTGGAATTAAAGGACCTTTTTAAAATCACATATCATTTAATGTCATGTTAACGTTACTGAAAATGAGGTTGTAACTCTAGTGTTACTAAATAGTATTACTCATAAAAGATGGAGTTAATTAAGATAGCATGTTTGGTACTAAATATGGAATATGATTGTAATGTATAAAAATTTAATATATTTGTTATGTTAGATCGAATATAATCGAGTAATCTTCGATCTATAAAAAGTTTGATATGTGACGGTTTCCCATTTTGTGTTTACATTTTTTTATTATGATCAATATACCCTATCATTCAATTTATTTCCAAAACAAAAAAATTAAAAAAAAAAAATTATCATTTATGTTTTAATTTTTAAGATCAGCTTATTGACTGGCTCCATTTTGTAAGTTGTCTGTATCACAGACGAACAAGATAATTAACTTGATTAGAAATACTTATATTTATTTATCCTTTTTTTTTTTTTTTGGATTACGTCTCATTATTGACGCCCCCACTTGCCCTGCCCTTGGCCTTGTTGAATGAGGTAAATCGCAGATTATGCCTCCAATTATACTTATTTATCCCTTTTTTTATTTACATGTCTGCCTGCTTGAAGAGATTTTTATATCATAAACGTTTTTTTTTCTTATTTACATCGTTTAAATTTTTTTTTACTTATTTCATACTTTCGTAAAAATTGTATCAATAGACGACTAAGAACGTTGAATGCATTTGATTGAGATTGGAATATTAAGTTTTGATCGTTCGAAAATGTTCTATCAAAACTTACAAGAACATGATTCGTGTCTTCACAAACTTGTGTATGCGAAGCACCAAAAAATGGACTGTGTTTTCTTATTCTTTTGTTGTCAATATTATCTTCTATGTAGTTTTAACCATGGACGGATTCAGGATTGGATCTGAGACCGAGCTGTAAAATTTTTGATCGGACTAACATGTGGGAAAAAAAAATTTACACAAATTTTTTTTCCTTAAAAATATTAAATGGGTTTGGGGAGGGACTGAGCTACAGCTCGGCCCTCCCTCAATCCGTCTATGGTTATAACATGTCAATTATGATTTGTCGAGGCACATTATACAATTAAGTGAAAGTTCTTAATTTCCTAAACTAAAAATTAGGAGATAATATCGAGGGATAGGTATTTTCATGGCCAGTTAAAAAAGAGTTTTGATGTATTGAAATTCTTAAACTAAATTAGGAGATCATATTCATAATAAAGATTGATGCATAGGGCTAGCCAAATTAAAAGAAGTTCTCATGTACGACATTTCTCTCCATCTATGATGTGAGATCACACTGGAAATAGCCCTAGCCTCTTTTTGTAGGTAATCAGGTTGCAGAAGTGGTTGGCACGACATTGTTCCACTAAAGAAGTTGAAGAGGTGGTCCTCGAGCACATCCGAGTTGGTGGAACAATTGCATTGGTGGGCTCGCAATCCCAGTGTGGAGAGTTCGATTCCTGGAAGGCACGAGTCTTGAAAGCAAAATTTATTTCGAAAGTAAAGCAATGACTGGAAGGCAATGAAGAGAGCTCTCTTTGAGACCAGGAGTATAAACGGTGCAGGAACCTGAGAGCCAACAAGGGCATAACCCGCGGTTTACCTCCTAGAGTCGCTGAGAGGCCGATGGCTAGAGGTCCAGGAATTAGTCTGGCTAAGTTGGGATACCTGGGTATCAAAAAAAAAAAAAAAAAGTTGAAGAGGCGTATTGGAATAATTTCAATATGTTCTTGATTGCAATTAAAAAAAAAAAACCGCTAAAGAAGATGAACAAGAGCATGAAGTACCATATTTTATAGTGGTTGGGAAAGGCTCTCTAGGGTGTTAACTACCTAGAATTTTCCATAAATTTTCCGAAACTATTTTTCAAAACAATATAAAACACTGGCAAGAATTCATGTGCTTGATAGGGTGGAAAAGTGGATGGAAATAGAAAATTTGTGCAATTTCACCCAATTTGTAGTGTTTGATTGTCAAACAATTCTATGGAATTCATTTTCACCCAAATTCTAGGTACAACCAAGTGAAACATTATTTTCCATCTTTATTTTCCCATGGTTTTGGTGGGAATGTGATTTTTTTTTTTTTTAATGGAAACATATTCTAAATCTAATGGTAAAAATATTTATCCATTTAATTGGCAATTTGCATGAAAAACAAAGTCAAATGAACACCAAAAATTTATGAAAATATTTTTTAATTTTTTAATTTTTTTTACTTTTTGACAATCCAAACAAATTTTAATATAGGTTATAAAAAAAAATTATCCCAAAAAGTAATAATTTGCATGAAAAACAAACTCAAACGGATTAAGTGAAAAATTATATCAATCAAACACCATTAATTACAATTCCCTCTAAAATAAATTCTAGACAATTTAATTCTTTACAATTTCTTTTCTTTTCACACAAATTCCACCCATACAATCAAACGGAGTGTAAATCCCACTACGTTTTTGCATGAGTCGCCTCAAAATTGTAGTGAATTGTCAAAATTTGAATGAAGTACAATTAAGAAGACGATGTCTGGAATCTCAACTCGATAAAGCTATGAATCTAGAAAATTTTAAAATTGGCCTTGAATATGTAACTATAAAACATTGGCAAGAATTCACTAAACCCCACTACATTTCTTCACTAAACCCCACTAAATTTGCTTATAACTGAAAAGTAAATATTCGTTGTCCAAAATATTTGTGTTATCGATGTCCAATCTCACATGTACAAATAGTATTGAATATGAACTAATCAGAAATAATTTAATCGTTTAATCTCTACATGCAAGATCCAATCTCTTTACATAATCATTAGAAGGTCTTCAGGGTAAATTGCACAATTTTGTCTCCAACCTTTGTGCATGGTAGCAATCGTGTCCCAGTTTTTTTTTTTTTTTTTTGCAATTTTGTGCCCAATATTTCTTTAATTAGTAGAATTCTTACCTCTTCATGGATTCCATTGATTTTTCTATTATCTGATTCGTCGGTTGCACGTGTTTTTCAAGCGAACGGCATATATTTTCTCTTTTCAATTTTCCTTTTTTCTTTTTGTAAAATCGAAGCTTAAAATTGGTTTGTTAACAAAATATTGCTTCCAAAAAATGCTGGGGATCTAAATGATACTTTTAAAGGTTGAAGATCAAAGTGCAACAATATGAAAGGTTGGAGACCTCTGTTGCTATATTCTCAATTTTTTTTTTTTTTTTTTTATAAAAATAAAAGGGGGGGTGGGGGGGGGGGGGGTCGGGGGGAACAAATCAAAACTGCAAACTTGTTCGAATAGGAACCTTTTTCTTGTGTTTTATTATTGGGATTTTGACCCAAATGGTCCCTAATCTTCGCCCTTGCATTTTTGGTCTGTAATCTTCAAATTTTGACGGAGATATTCTGAAACTATCCTTCAAGTGTTCCAAATGGCCCTTTTCGACAAATTCCATCTAAAGTAGCCTTTAATTTGGAGTGAATTGCTCAAATTACATTATGCTTCCACAAGGTCACTGAATTTTAAAAATCACCCAACTCATTACTGAACTTTTCAAAAGATTTACACGGGGTCACTGAAGTTTAAAAACTACTACATTCATGACTAAATTTTGTAAACAAATTTCACGAGGTCACTGAACTTTGCAAAAGGTTTTTCATGGATCACTAATTTAGTGATTCCTCGGAAATTTTTTGTAAAGTTTAGTGATGAATGAGAATATTTTTTAAGTTTAGTGATCCCATGAAAATCTTTTGGGAAGTTCAGTGATAAGCTGGATGATTTTTAAAGTTCAGTGACCTTATAAAAGTATGGTATAAAGTTCGGTGACTATTTGAACAATTCATTCTTTAATTTGTACTTAAACTTCACATTCCTTTTTATTGCAGGGACAAACTTTATCTTAAAATAAAATAAGTAGAAAGTAAAATTAAAATAAAAAGAATTTTAAAAAAAAAAAAAAAAAAAACCCTTATTGGAAGAAAAAATTTTTATTCTTTCATTTGTTTAAATTTTTTAAATTTTACTTCAAATTTTTTTTTTTGGTTCGACAAATTTTGTCTCTGCAAGAAAATAAATAAACGAAATGTGAAGTCTACAGACACTTAGGGTGTGTTTTATAGAAAGATGGAAAATGAATGGGCAGGGAAGTGATTTGCGAATTTGTTTTAGAGGGAAAACGTATTAATGGTGTTTGATACTATAATTTTCCACCTAATCCGTTTGGCTTTGTTTTTCATGCAAAACGTTTTTGGGATAATTTTTTTACAATCTGTATTAAAATTTGCGGTGGATTGTCAAAAAAAAAAAAAAAAAATGTTATTTTCATAAAATTTTTATGTTTGTTTGGCTATGTTTTTCATGCAAATTGTCAATTAAATTTAAATTTTTTTACCATTAATTTAGAATATGTTTCCAAAGCCAAAAAGTAAAAAAAAAAAAAAAATTGAAAATTTGCAAAAAAAACAAACCCAACAAAAAATAATTTCCCACCAAAATCATAAAAAAATATATCAATGCTTTTGTGCTTCAAGGGATTGTACATTAGAAATGTGGCAAACATTTTCCAAGCAAATTTGGCTAATCAAACAGCCATTCATTTTCTTTCCAGGAAAATATTTTCCTAGTTCCATTTGTTGTATCAAACAGAGCCTTACAGCAAAACTAATGGCATTTTTGGATGGAATCGGTTCAAAAAGACCGTTTGCAGTTTGCTACGTCTTTGCTAAAATTTAAAGATTAGGGATAAAAAAAAACTCATGAAGAGAAAAGGTTAGGGACCATTTGCGCTATTTTTTGGGGGACGAAAATACTGATTTGGGCTTGTGCTTCTGTTGTGAGTGGTTCTCACTTCTCAGCTGACCGGGAGAAAACTGAAAAGTAAACAAAAGCCCGCTCTGAAACGCGTCTGGAACCCGTTCTTTGTTTCTGGGTAAAAAGATGTTAAATATAAAAAATTTAGCCTCTTCAAGCTCATTGTAATTATGGTTATACTAAACAAAATATATGAATTAATTTGTAATAGTCCATCGTCATGACGATTCTTGAGAAAAAGACAGTTCAGTTTTTGCTTTTCATCGTCGGAGTAATTGCCCTCAAATTCACTGGTAAGCAACTTTTATATTTTTATATATTTATTTTGCTATTTTGTGGTTTAATTTTCAGTTCATTTTGTGTACAATTTTTGCAAGTCTTAAATGATTTGTTCCTTTTTTGTGTTTGGGAACAATAAAATGAATTATTCCATGCCTTAGTTGGAAAAATTGTTGCCGGTTAAATTTCTCTTTGATTGAAAACGTATTACAAAGAAATAACAGCATTGGTCATTGAAAGAGATGAAACATGATGTGATTCAACTTTTAAATGTAAAGTTATCTTTTGAGGATATCTATGTTCTTAAAGTATGCTTTTAAAAAAAAATTAAAATTTTCCAGCTATTGTCATTTGAGAATGTAAAGATGTGAAATGTAAGTGACATAGAATGCAATGAACAAGAATGAGATTTGTAGAAGAAGGGGAAAGAGAAGGAGAAATTAATGCATAAGCCCTCTTTAGATAGGTCAACAATTCTAATTTAAGTAAGAACTTAACTCTAAAAATAATTTATAAATACTAGAATATTTGAAAAAAAAAAAAAAAAAAAACGTAATGACTTTTCCTTAGAATAAGTGCCTAAACTTGGAAGGTATCATATCGTATCTCATACATTATCTCCATCAATCCATCATTAAGACTTGTTGAGTGAATCATAGTATAATTCTATGAGTCTCCTTAATGTATGTTATTCATCAATCATATAGGTTTAGTTGTGAGAATGAAATGGGGTTAGTTAAATTGTAAGTAAGAACTTCATAATAGTGCCTCGGAATCTGAAGGTTTTAGGTTAAGTAGAACCAAGACAGTGTACATGCAATGATACTTTTATAATAGTAGGGATATGGATAATAATAAGTTTTTGTGGATAATTATGTATAATAGTAGGGATATGGATGGTAACAGAGCTATTTGTGGACAAGGAAGACATTAATTGTATGAAGCAATTTTCCTCGAGTTTAAACTAATTGATTCTTTGCATACTCTGTAGGTATTTCTTTGTAATATTTAGTGAGTTAGAAGTGTCCATTATTAATTTATTAGGTATGTTGTGAATGACTTACTTTATAGCATATGCATTCTTGAAAGTAGTCATGTATCAATTGCTAATGACAGTATTTCTAGAAAATCCTATTAAAATAGACATGCGAATAGAGGAAAATGGTGTCGGATCTATTTACAGTTCCCCTATTTCTTTTTGTTACGTAATTAGTACTTGTTTCTCTTACTGTCTTCTTTTCTCTAGCATTTAGTTAAGTCACATTTTCCTGCATTTATAGCTGAAAAATGTAGGGTATTGGTTGGTGGAGAGGCTGCATCCAAAAGAAGCTGTTTTGATGGGGGTTATGGAACCCTTTCATGCATGGCGAAGGAGGGTGTAAAACTCTATGTATACAACATCAGATCCATCCATGTACAGAGTGTGAGGAACAAGGCAATTGAGACAGCTCTGTCTGATGCATTAACACAAGGCATGCCTACCAAAGATGCAGTCAAACTAGCCCAGAAAGAAGGAGCTAAGGCAGCAAAACTGGCTACTCAGAAAGCCAAGCACATCCTAGGTCCCATCATTTCTTCAGGCTGGGATTTTTTTGAAGTTCTTTACTATGGGGGTACAATAACAGAAGGGTTCCTTCGTGGTACGGGGACATTGTTTGGCACCTATTCTGTAGGTTATGTTGGAGAGCAAAGGTTTGGACGGTTTGGTTATTTGGTTGGAAGTCATCTGGGTAGTTGGGTTGGAGGACAAATTGGGCTTATGTTGTATGATGTGGTCAATGGAGTTGAGTACATGCTGCTGTTTTTTCAACTGGACGAACCTAAAGTTTATGACAACGCATCTCTGATGTTTCCTACATAAATGAAATGCCGACACGTACTTCTGATGAGTCCAATGATTATGAGATTCCTACTTACAAGTTCCCTGATGACGCGCACGAAGAATTTTAGATTAGGTTTAGTGTTGATACATGTAATTTACAGACGTGTGAGTCTATTATGTTTTCATTAATCACTTGTTTCACCTGTTGAAAAATTAGCAGGATACGTCCATAGTTGACTTTTTTAGCCTATATGCTCCAACTATAGAGATTCCATTGAATCTTGATTGTGCTGATTGTATTTTTCTGAGAGACTATTAATAAGTTGTTCTTTCATCATATGGTTTCTCTAGCCTTTTGACATTCAATGACTTCTCAGGATCTAGGAATTTTGTTCAGAATGGACAAATCAACGGAGAAATTGACGACAATCAAGTTCCTACATTGAAGCAATCCTAGAAATTCTCTGCAAGATGACGAGTTGAGAAGGGGTCGATAACTGGAGTTTGGAAAGAGCAATAACCAACAAAAAGCTTTGCGCCAGCGAGCTGATTTTAGTTGTCTTAAGTTCAATATTTTCTTCGTATCATGTTTTTTAGAAGCTAAGCCAACTTCAGTATACAGTCCTACGCTACTGGTGCCATTGCGTAATTATAAAGGAGATGAAAACACGCTGATACTGTTGTCTTCTTGAAGATTAGTGATATTGTTTTCTTTACTGGTTAACTGTGATATCATGATTGAATCTTGATTTGAACAGTGTGACACTAGACCCCACCGATCCCTGCTAAATTTGCCACGGACTTGTTTTATATTGTTCAATCGGCCTTATTGAACATGTCATCAATATTTTCAGTTGCATACTATTCGAGTTGGAGTGAGCTCGTTCAGAAAGCTGATCCTCTCGTTTGCCTCTATGAATTTAAACGAAGGTACAGACTACGCCTATTTGGTCCCCATTTCTTAAAATTCATTTACAACCACATACTTTATAAGATCCACCACTCTTATAACTTTTCCACTACATTTTTCATAAAGTTTCATCAAAATCTACCATATTAGATCAACTTTAATTTGGTAGTCTTAGTCCAAAATAGAAGACATTATACCTCGATGTTTTTGGGTATCATGTTACGAATTCTATTTAGTAATTCATTCTTGACTAGACACGAATCAATACTCCACGAGAGAAAAATGTGAACCATGGAAGAAAATATACTTGAGGGGTAAATTCGTCGTTTGACGTCCAATTTTGATTGTGGTGGATAGAGTGATTATACTACCACACAATAATAAGTGTTTGGGTACACCACAATTTTTCTTATTTACTTATATAACGAGTAAAATGATATAAATATCATATTTATTATTCACTTATATACTTGTTCATTCCATCACCGTTATCCGCCGCCACAAAAGATATATAACTCCTATTTAAAGATACAAATTCGAAGATACATACAACAAAAGATCCAAAGATTGAACAAAAGAACAAGAAAAGCAAGAGTTTTGGAAGTTTGCTAGATACCACTTGATAGTTCTATTTAGCCAATTTAGTTTGACTTATGTGCGGAATTATAATATTTAAAGCAACAAGTCACTTTTTAATAATTTTTAAATGATTAAGCATACAAGTTAATTTCCCTGTGTTTAAACACCGCAATTTGTAATACGAAAGCAGTAAAGAACACAGTAATTGTTGACGGAGAACCTAGGTAAAAATTCCGAGACCAAGTCAGTTACCTCCACTATAGACAATGAACCTTACAGTTAGATGCTGCCTTGCCAACATTACTAAACTTCCCGATCTACTTCATGTAATCTCCAAAATCTACTAACTCCACCAGCTTCCCGATTATCTACAATTGTCTCTTCCAAGTGGATACCCAAAAATCATCAATTCTTGTTCTTCTTCCTGCGCTTGTAGTCCAACATTCCTCAATTTTCAGCAGCCTCTGAAATTTCAATTGAGAAAGTACCTTCCTTGTTGTACAAAGAAAGTTGATGTTTTGGATTCTAGAACCTTCATATTTTTCTCAGTTTGTGGTTGTATAATCTCAAGAAAGAATGAATTGAATCAAAGGTTGAAAATTATATAAATATATTATCAATGAGATGCACAATGAACAACTACCCCAAAAACATGCAAATCCTGGGTATTTATAGTTGGAGGTATTTCGGTAGTATGAGCCATGTCAAATTTTCCAAAAACGCAAACTAAGGTTTGGCGGATAACACCGGCGCTCGAGCGAAGGGGCATCAACAGGCAAGCAAAGGGTTTGTCGCTCTAGCGAAGCCAGGGCGATAGACGAGCGAAATTGTGACAACTCCTCTTTTCTTATTCTGATCTCGAACCCTAACCTACCTAATTTATCTATACAATATTACACCTAACTCCTTGACTTTTACACATGTTCAATTTTTTTTCATAGAATCTCCAATTACATTAAACCTAACAAATTTGGTGGTTTTTTTTTGTTAAACATTTTTAGGTTTTTGGTTAAACATTTTAGTATTTGCTGGGCAATAGTTTTTGGTTAAACGTTTTTTATTTTATTGTGCTTTCGATCTTTCTCTTATTTCCCTCTTCTCCTCATTTATAATTATAATGTAATTGTAGGTTAAACTTGTGAGATGGAGATAGAGCCCTAAAATAATTTGGGATTACTAAAAATTTATTGTACTCTTTTCTCAAATTTATAAGCGAATAAAATAAACAGTAGATTTGTACTTTCTTTCTTCACATTTTTTATGTTAATAAATCTAAATTCAAATTAGAAAATCAATGTTCTTGCTCACAAAAGTTGGCTTGCCAAATGGCCTCCTGCCATTACATAGCACAGAAAGAAAGCGACTACGTGGAAGAAAGGGACTTCGTTTGGCTGAAACAAAGGAGAAGGACCTAGCACAGGTTTGAGAAAATTGGGAACCTTATGCAGTATGCACCTGAGGTCACAACATATGTTGAACTGGACAAGATCAAGAAACTGACCGTGAAGACTTACGAAATTTTTATTATGGTTCACACTCGATGAAATGTGGACGACCCACCCACCAGAAAAATCACCTTTAAGACTCCAGCAGGGCTGTCAAGGTCTTTTCCGGTGTCAGCACCGCGTCTGGATGGGCGGGCGGAATGGATGAGTGAAAGGTGTCATGCTGTGTAGTGGGGAATATCCGCTTTCGATATCGAAGAGGTGAAAGATGTAAGCAAAGCAACCAAGGGAGTTGAAGAGAACAGTGAAGTGAACTCAGCAGAGGAAATCAAGGTGGTGTAAAACAAAAATATGCATCCCAAATGAAAATAGTAAGAAGTAGCACAACTTTAGAACCGATTTGTGGTTTCATGTTTGTTATTAAACCCTAAAAATTTCTAATTCAGAAGTTATTCCCTACTGAATGCAAAGAATTCCACAGGGCAACATAACACCAATAGCAAAGAGAAGCCAAGAAAACATTGTTCCTAACCTAGTAACCTTCTTAACCATAAGTTTGATGTCGTACAATGAATATTTCAGCTAGGGAGCAGGGATATACACCATCTGGAAAGGATGCAAGTTAAGTTATTCAGCTGTCTGGAATCTGCATTTCTTTGGACACTAAGGCTTCAGATCCTAGCAGAAAAACCAGTCAACCAAGTCAGAAACATTCTCAAATGGAGTATGTCTAAGAGATATCAATCAAATATTGTCAGCGTCATACCCGTGAGGAGGCTATCACCCATTTTCCATTTATCCATTCCTGATGCTGCCGCAAATCAGAATGTTTAAACTTTAAATTCTCATTGGTGCCCCTGAAGTACACAGTGTACTTATTATATTTAAAAACTTTGGAAATCACACCCACCCACCAACCATCGTTATACAGAGCATCAACCTCATCCAGGACTTCAAAACGGTCAATTTGTCCAACTTCAGGTGGACATGGCCGTATATGCAGAGTATCAACCTCTTCTTTTACAAACTCAGTATCGTCATCATTTCTGAGGTTCTGATACTTGATTAGATATTTTCTTTCATCGAGCTTTTTTATCACAGTTGCGGCAAACCAAGCACCTTCAAAACCATCTTCATCGCTGCTTACTTCCACTAGTGCACCTTGGCCAAAACCATCCTCAATTATCTCTTCATTATTGAGCTTCAATTCAGTTGGGGCTGAAACTTTCTGCAGTAATAAGATAACTGAGATGAGCATATGCAACAAGTACTTTTCCACAGGGAGAGGAAAAAGAATCGAAACAGCAGGTGTTATGATGGATTTATTTTCCTATCTTTACTGCTTGGATCAGCAATGTTATTATAAATTTGTTAGAATTTGATAAAGAATCCTTCATTGCATTATGGGAGAAGATTTAATCACTGCGTATTATTATTTGGTGATTTTTCGCGACACAAAGGAACCAATACATGAGCAATGCTACTAATAGAAACTACTCACATAATTTTTTTTTTCCATGAAAGCTAACTAGCTTAGCAACATGATTCACAACCATAGGACTCAAACACTGTCAGAAGTTCCATTATTCTAGCTGTTTATTGTAAAAGTCACACAATTTCCTAAAATAAGCCATCAACTATGCAGCATCATATAGATAATAAATTCAAAATAAAAGACAGCATGCATCTTAAAATCCCTATGGACAAAATGTTCTATGAAAAGCTAAGATCTGTCAAACGATCACATTAAGCACATTGCATGTGGCTAAAAGAACAGCCACACGTGGCCAAAAATGGGACATGTATATAGCAAATTAAGAGCCCACGCCTAGGAGCAATTCTGAAGGCACGATGCTAGCTTCTTCACCATATCTCATCCTCTGCTTTCTGCTATGATTAGCCTCCTTTTCCATTCAAGACATGCCTAACTTCAAAGGGAAGTCCTGCTTGTGATTTTTAGTCTTTAGAGCATCTTCAAGAGGCTCTTTAAAAATGAAATGCTCTCTATTTTAAAGAGTCAATCTTTAAAATTTTACTCCAAGAGACTTTTCAATTTAACATTTTAAAATAGTGAGTGAGTTTGGCTCTGCAAATTTAGAGAGTCAAACTCACCTCTCTATAATTTAATGCTTCAAAGATTCCAACTTCCATTAAATAATTAAAGAATGATATAATTATTGGAGGGAAGATGGTAAAAATAAAAGAATGAAAAAAACAATAAATATATATTGGGAATGGTAAAATTAAATGTTAAAAATAAAGAGCATATTGGAGCATTTTAAAAAATTTACTCTTTAAATTTATAGATACTCTTTAAATTGTAGAATATGCTCTTTAAAAATAGAGAGCCTCTTGGAGATACTCTTAGTCTCTAGTTGTATTATCTTTGTTATTTTCTTTAGAAAAGGGTACTTGGTTTCTAGGTGAGTGTGATTAGGTTCTATGTGGTGAGTGGAGTTTGCCGATAGCTTAAGTAATAATCACTTCCTACCTAATTAAACTTTCTCGATGCTCTATGACCATAGACATAAGACATTTTTTCCATTTAGTTTCTTCATATCGCCATTCTACTTTAACAAACTCGTATAGAGCTATGGCTACTATAAATTTGATGCGAAGAAATTTAATGAAGAAGAAGACTATAGTCTAGGGCAAGTTAAGATTCGGCTTCTGCCGGTACATCAAGGCATAGCAATGCTTAGAAATTTATTGAAGAAGATAATTGCAGTCTATGGACTATGACAGGTTAAGATGCTGATCGTACATCAAACGATCAAAAGCTATGCCAGAATTTCTATTAGACAATGATGAGAATATGGAGAAAACACACAGTTAACTTTTATTGTACTCATGTGATAAAGTCTAGCAAGAAGTTCATGAAGAAGACACTGTTGGCAAAGTTATGGTTGAAGCTAGGAAACTTACACATAACCATTTGCTCACTAACCAGCTATATTTTGAGAGAAAAATACTGATACTTTAAATGAAAGGCAAAGCCATCAAACAACACTTGGATTATTTTAACAAAACTATCCTCAGGGTTAAAGAAGTTAAGAGTTGATGAATACCAGGCCACTATACGTGTTATTGATGCTAATATTTTGTCGAGTGACTCTTACTATGAAAAAAGTTAAGGCAGCTCTATACACTAAAGAGTTGAGAAAAAGAGTGTCTGAAAACAAAAATGAAGGCTCTAGGAGAGTTTGGTTACGACTGCCACAAGGAGGAAAATGAAAATTATGGTGCAGAACTGAAGGCAGTAAAGAAAGATCTATCTCAAAATATAAAATATGAAATTAAAAATGTTTTCACCGTTACAAATAATGGAACTTTAATAAACATTCCCCAAAGCAAAGATGAAGGAAATGCAAGGCCAGCAAATCTACAAAAAGAAAAGACTATAGATCCAGGAGATGTAGCTATAGAAGATGAAGACGGTGCAAATGACCATTCAGTCTTTGTTACAACTCATGTGATTGTTGCATTCTTGATTTGGGGTGCTTATATCTCGTGTCCTAATCAAGATTAGTGTATGGTACCAATCTTTCGATGGAAGCATGATCCTCATAGAAAATAATGCAATTGGTATTGACCTAATAAAGATTAAGACGTTTGATAAGAATGAAAGAACACTGGCATATGCTCTTCAATTGAAGAAGCACTTGCTTTCCTTGAGTACACTCGACTTTACTGGTAATAGCTTTAAAGCTGAAGGTGAATTATTCAAGCAGCAAAGGGTGGTGATGAAAAGAAAGACACTAGCTACCAATTCACCTTGTCCTAGTCAGTTAAGGATTGTTGTTTTCACACCCTTGAGATCAAGGCTTCAAGGATTGGTACCTCCCTCTCCTTCACTTCCCCCTCAAAAAAAAAAAATAATAATAATAAATAAATAAAGGAAGAAGCTACCTCCCTTCCAATTTGGAAGGAAGCACAGTTATAGGTGCAGCTCCAGCATCATCAATATGTGACTCTTACATCACAAAATTGTGGAATATGGGATCAATCAGAGGGGGTTATTTGGTTAAGTGACCAAGTAATGTTTTGAGGACAAAGAACTGGGAAATTAGGTTTCTGTCAACACTAAGGTTTTGTGAAACAATGCAGGTTGAAGTTTAATACTACTATTCCACAAGATCAAGGACACATTAGATGTCTCTAACAGGTATTTTACAAATTCAAATGTTTTCTCTGTGTCAGTTTATGAGCTTATACCTACTCTCTTTATCTCCATAGCAGAAAACGAAAAAGGATTTGTTTCAATTTCTCATGCAATCTTATGCCCATCCCACCACCTCTATACACCAGCTCCAGATGTGCATCCTTCGCCAAACCACCTCACCATCAGAAATAATTAAATATAGATGTGCATAGCAGCCTGATACTAGAGAAGCATAACTTTTATGCATTCAGATTTATAAGGTCCTTGTCCTGTTGCTTCTCATGGTGCCAGCTACATGCTAACATTTATCGATGACTACTCAAGTGATTTAAAAGCTAAATTAAGTGGGTAGATTCAAATGAAAGGTATAGGAGTTAAAGGGCAACCTTTCGAACTGCTGTTGAATCCATAGGCAAGCAAGAGACAGCGAGGCGAATTGAAACATCTTAATAATAAAAGGAAAAGAAAGCAAAAGCGATTCCCGTAGTAGCGGCAAGCGAAATGGGAGCAACCGAAACCGTGAAAACGGGGTTGTGAGAGATCAATACAAGCGTCATGCTGCAAAAATGTGTTCATTCATTTTGACTAATTTAGCATATTTTCTCATAGTGATTTCGACTATACCTTTCCGGAGTTCATTCCGGTGGATTGAAAAGATGTTGCAATGCTTTAGTATGCAAAACTGAAAACCTACCTGTACTCCACTAGCAGCTCATTTAAACTTTCAGCAACGTTTTCACTACAGACTCACAAGACGGTGGAACCCATGTCCAATGTAACATAGGCTAGTATTGCTATTAGAATCATCTATGTCAAGGTTTGCACTAGGCCATAGATGTCACACGATGAATTCTAGTAAGCAAAATATATGAAAATACCTAGAATAATAGTAATGTGTCGGCTTCATTTATGGGAAATACAAGGACATCACGAGAAGTGTCATTGAATATGTAAGTTCAGACAGTTGGAATATCTAGATAAGAAAAGGTCCTTAACAAGTTCTATTCTCACTCTTTTGAATGTACGATCACTCTGGAATAATCAATTGTTGCTTTGTTTCTGCCACAGAGGTAGAAAACATTGCAGCAATAGAAGCAATTAAAGAAGCTATTCGGCTTTGTGGTTTGGTTGGTAGTTGGGTAAACAAACAAAATAAATAGCAGTCTATTGGGACAGTCATCATACATCTTATCGAAAATCAGATGTACCATGAAAGGACCAAACACATAGATATCATGATGCACGTAGCACAGGGTGCCATGAAGTTAAAAGGATTCCAACAATAGATAAAATAGTAGACCTGATTACAAAGCCAGCTCCAACATCCAAGTTTAGGCACTGGTTAGACTTCAATGTGCCCACCATAATTAAAACTTCAAGAGCTAGAGCAGCAACAAAAGTACCACAAAGAGTAATGATGCCTTTCTAGCCAACATAATGCCACATGACATTCTATCAGTGGACAATTAGAACACAGGTAGTTTTTTCATCCAATCATTTCCCTCCAACTCATCTTTTGGCACTGGCCGTCCTTTTGTACAAACAGCAAAATCCTTTATGGACCATGCTACATTTTGGAAACGTTGCATATGGCTAAAAGAACAGTCATGTGTATATGGCAAATTAAAAATCACATCTTGGAGAAATTGTGAATCCACATTGGTGGCTTTTCCACCATATCCTATAAATAGCCCCCTCTATTTCCATTTGAGATACAACCAACAAAAAGTGAAGTCTCACAAGTCATTTTTAATTTTGTCTCTAGTTCCTAGTTGTTTCTCTTTTTGCTCTTTTCTTTAGAGAACTACGGTTTGCTTCTAGAGGAGTTTTGAATGAGACTGTTCTCGAGCGCAATTCGATTTCGAGCTATTGGTCAAAGTCTTAATCTCTTCTTATGTAATGAAATTTTCTTGTTACTCTGTGTATCTTAGACATAGGATTGGGGTTAACCACATTAAATTTTTTGTAACTTTTTTTAAAATTTTAGCCTGCCATCTGTATCTAGGCCTGTCCCGACCACACCAATCATTGTATCAATTTGTAACATACACAGCAACGTTAAAACCCACGTACCTCATCGTGTTCCAGTTCCAAAGGAGGGACCCATTTCCCTTTAACCCACTCGCGGTGCAGCCTCAGCTGGGAGGCCTTAAAGTCTATCTGCTCCCTATTACCCCGAAAGAACACCGAGTACATATCCTTCCCCAGCACCCCAGTGACTACACCCTCCCACCACCCTTCATTGTAGTACGCATCCACCTCCTCGTTGAATTTGAAGCTCTGGAGCTTTTCTCGAGGAGGAGGCGGACGCACTTGCACCAAATCCAACTCCTCTCTCAGCCTCTTCGTGCCTGCCTCATCCTCCATCAGGTTCTTGTACTCCACCAGCACCCGGAGGGTATTCTTCTTGTTCTTATTGTACTGATTGCGAACGGAATTCCTCTTAGATCTCGATGATAATGGGGTAGTTGTTTCCGAGGGGAGCCGTATAACAGTGCCCTCGAACCACGAGCCACGAAATCCTTCATCGTTGCTGCTAATTTCCACGGCAGCGCCTTCCTTGAAGAACTGGATGGTGGTATCTTCGCCTGTGCTTGCCATTGTTAATCCTTTCAAAGGTTAATAGACGAGAATTGGCGGGACTGAGACTGTATATGTATTTGTTTAGGAGGAAAGGGAAGGCGAGATGTCTATGCAATTCAGAAATTTTGGAGCTTCCTGAGGGGAGTTCAGAAGAGTACAACAAAAGGACAAAAGTTTTATCGAGATGAAAACCAAAGGTCATATAAAAAAAACTATATTGCTATATGTACATTCGAGATGATATTTCAGATGATATTTTTTTCACAATAGAGGGTCATGATTATTTTATTGGAGCGTAGACCCTCTCTTTTTATGAAGGAGAATGTCATTCGAAATGTCATCCCGAATGTACAAATAGCGAAAATCCTAAAAAAAGGGAATTCAAATTATTATAAAATATAATTTATGGAACTCAAATAAGCCCTTGTCAATCCTCCTTTAATAAATTAAATTGTTTATGTTTATTACAGTAAAATTTATCATCACACATTCACATAATAAAATATTCTACAAATAAATTAATAAAGTTTCTTTAAATTTTAATCACACATTTTCCAAAAAATACTATAAACCCGTTTGATACACATTTTTGGTAAAAATGAGAATGGAAAATATAGTCGTTATGGATCCCGCACAAGAATGTAAAGTCAAATATGGTGGCTGAATGTGATGAATAACGATCATATTTTTTATTTTTATGGTGAAAAAATAGGAACCAAACGGGGGCTATTTAAAACTCTATAGTTTCATAATGGAAGGCAAACATACTCTAAATGTTTGGTTGAAATTAAAATCATTTATTTAGTAAATTTTATAAAAGTTAATGAAATATATGATTGAAAAATTGTACATCCCTGAAAACATGTAATTAAAATTAATTATTGATTTTGACTTTAATTAAAATTTATATTTTAATCCCTACTAAACTGGGGATAATATAATCTTGTTTGTCTTCATTTTTGTTTCTATTTTTACTTTTTTAGAAGATTTTACTAGTAAAATTATCTTAATTTTTGTTTAAAAATTAATTTTTAAAATAACTTTTTATTTCAAAAGTACTTTTAAAAAAAATCACATTTGACCAACTTCTTCTAAAACCTCTTCTCACTAAAAAAATATTTTCATAGAATTAATTAAGTCGAGCCCAAAAATGACCCAAAACCTCCTTTCAGTTTCTCAAAAGTCATGCCAAAATGGCACCATCAATGGCGGATCTAGAAAAACATTGGTGATCACTGGAATGGCCGTTAATCGTCGATCATCGACAATGTCAATAACGAAATTGTTTATTAATTTTTAATTAAATAATGCTGAAAATTCTTCAAGCAATATATAAATACATTAAAACGTAAAAAAATATATATACATATTAAATGCTTATAAGTTGTGAATCTTACGAAATATATGAATAATAAGTAAAAAAATACATTGTGAAATTTACTAAATGTGTATATAAATCGTATATTTTGACTAAAAGTTAAACACTGTCAAACAAACCCTACGCTGTGAATAAATTATCACTCTTATCCACTAAGAAGCATACATTTTAAAAAGTGAATTATTGGATATGCGTGTACGTATGAACTCTGTGTTGTTTAAGATTGTTTTATCATAATTCAAAGGTAATTAGACTCCAATCCAATAGCAACTTGGACATATCACTTATTTTTCCTTGACTATGTATAATGCAAACTTTCGTCTCTCAGCACGAACAAGTCTGTCAACTTCCTATATGCACAATCTCTTCCTATGTGTACATAATCTCTACCAGTTTTATGTAGGGCTGGACAAAAGTCCCGAAAACCGATTGAATCGAATCGAGCGATTCTTCTGAAATTAAATACTCGAGCGGGTACCCGAATCTAGAACCAAAAGTTTTGATTCGATTCTCGGTTCTAGACCAAGAACCAAAGAATCGAACAAGAAACGAATCTTTTTAATTTTTTAATTTTTTTATATTATCTAAATTAAATTATTTAACTTTTTCTAAATAAATTAACAAATTAACAAATTATTTTCAATTAACAAATTAATAAATAGTTGGTAAGTATTAACAATACTTTAAAGTATTTTTTATCTCTATTGCTTCTAATTTATATTTCTTTATTTTATGTAAATTTAAATGTTTGAAACAAATGAATTATTGATATGGAATGGATCGTCGATGTTTTAATATTAATATATATTTTTTTTTTTGTATTTGTATACATTTGTAAATTAATCTTTTTGTACAACTTGTTATTTATATGTTATTAAATTAAAAACGTCAATTTATAAAATTAAGATTGAACGTGTTATTAGTTATTTTTATTATAAATGTTAAAAAATTTAATAATGGTACGGAACCGAACCGAATCGAATCGAACTCGAACTCAAACCGAATCGAACTCGAACGGTCCATAATTATATTTAGACCCAACGGTTCCATTTACTAAATACCCGAAAATTTTTGGTTCGATTTGATTCTTTTCAGAATCGAACCGAATCAGACCATATCCAGTCCTAGTTTTATGACAGTTGACTTTTGAGAAGATCGTATAAAATATTGAGGGGTCTTTTCTCTATTCTTCCATACCTTGTATGTTTTTTAAATTAAAAAATGGCAAAAAAAAAATAGTCCTTCAATGGAACTAGCACGGGCTGTCATTGGGCTTCGCCGGGTGCTAGCTTCTCGCGGTGAGCACCATGACTTCCTAAGTTTGATTTCAATAAAATTAGATTTTAAATAAATTTTGTTAAAATGTGTAGAATATATGTGATTTAAAAGTTAATAAAAATTGTAAATATCATAAAATGTGTGGTTGAAAATAAGTTCCAAATTTTTTTTAACAATGTGAGCCAGATAAGGACTTGTAAAATGTAGCCGCTAGTTGAATTTGAGATCTAAGCCAATGTATAGCGTTTGTGAATGGTAAAAGAAAATTGCACCATTTTAGCTCTTGTTTGATTTAGGGGGGAAATCAGTAAAATTTGATAAAAAAAATTGATGAAATATGTTATTAAAAAGTCGTAAATCACATGAAATATATAGTTAAATTAATTAATAATTAATAATTTTGACGTAAATTTTAATTTTTTCCACTTTCTGGACTCCATTAAAATTATAATACATTGTTATATCTCTTCTTTTCAATCACATATTTTCTAATAAAATAATATTACATATAAACCCAAAATATTTTCTTCATTTTTAATCACACATTTTTTTAAAAAAAATACTATTCTAAAATACATTTTTCCCTAAAATTTGATTTTAATGGATCTCAAACAATGACTTATTTTTTAAGTTGAATCAAACAAGAGCTTAATGTTATTATTCTCATTATGTTAGTTTTGTGTCGTGGATAATAATGAGAGACAAATTTTATCCATTTAATTATCATGTAATATGATTTATACACTTCAAACCACTATAGTGTTTTCAAATTCATTCTACAATATAATCTACGGATTTCAAATTATTATACATTACAATTTATTAATGGATAACATCAAAAGCTATGTTAAAAATAACCTATCGATGTCAAGTCATTATATATTATAACTTTAGTAATGCTATATGTACATGCTGAAAATTAATTTCATGTGACATGATATTAAATGATAAAATTAATTAAATGAATATCATATTTACATATAACCTTACATTGTCAATCACATCGCATTTGAAATGATTCTGCTAAGGACATATATCATTATTCTTGTAATTTATTGGTAGATGATAGTGAAGCTATACAATATAACTTACTTGTTTCAAGTTATTATATATTGTAATTTATTAATGGATAACTGCAAATCCATTCTATATAACTTATAGATTTTAAGTTATTATACATTATGCTTTATTAGCATATAACTTAAAAGCATGAAAGAACCATCGCAATTACTTTAAATCGGGAACAAGTATTCTGATTGTTCTCTCCAGCATACTATTTATAGTTTATCTATTGAAAAACTCCTTCTCTTAACAGCAACGTCCAAGTAAACTAATTAAGTTATTACCTACAGAACTATGTATGTTCTATATTATCAAAAAATCCATTCCATCGAAATAATGGTGAATCCTACGTCCATTCAAAAAGACACTAAGACATCCAATCGAAGAAAGTGGAATTGTAATTTATTAGTATATAACTTAAAGTCTAGCAATTACATTATTAAAGGAAATGAAAATTTGCATCATTATTCTCCAATCATTTTTTTTTTTAATTTGGTCTCCAAAATTTATTTTTTTAGGCGTAAATATGATCGCTAACACATTATAGTTTTATAGCACTCTTTGTCCCCAATGCACGAAGTTTTATTCATTTGATTATTAACAATGTAAATTTAATGATGAAACAATATACAGTTAACTATAAAAAATAAAAAAATAAAAAACTTAGAAAAACCTTCCACGTTGTACCCCGACTACCCTTGTTGTCATTAGGGATGACAAATTGGCTTGTCAGCTCGGACTGCCTGTGGCTCAGCTCGAAAAAAGTTCGAGCTGGCCTTGCTCGAGGCTCGGGCAGCCCACGAGCTCAAAAAAAATTGGCAGCAACCTGCCTCCTTACTGAAGGAAGAAAAAAATCGAGCCAAAATCTCGGGTCGAACCTCTTTTTTTTGGTGAGCAAAAACTCGGCTTGGCTCGAAAAAATGCCGCACCTCGAGCCCGTGCCTCAAATTTCAGCCCACGAGCCGGTTCCGATCGACTTGTTAACATCCCTAGTTGTCTACGAGTATTTCTAAGAAACTTTCAATTTTTAAAGAGTATATTCTATCATTTTGAGAGCTTCTAAAAATTTAGAGAGTTAAAATTTTAAAGTATTTCAACGAACTCTTTATATTTAACACTTAGAGTGTGTTTGATGTTAATTTTAATGAGAATAGAATTTTTGAAATAGTAATTGATGGAAGAATGTGTGGTAGAAAAATGATGAAAAGTTTTAGATTTGTGTTTAATATTATTTTATTTGAAAAATGTGTGGTTGAAATGAATAAAGAGAAAAAAATGAGAATGAAAATGTAAATGAAATGGGGGCCAAACAGGCTCTTAGTTTTATCACTCCAATTTTTTTTTCTCTATCTTCTACTTTAACTAAATTTTCTCTAGATTATTTTATTATTTTCCTACATTGAAAATTAAAACACTTTGAATGTATTTAATTATAGAGAGTGGGTTTGACTCTCCAAATTAGAAAGAAATGTCCACTCTCAAAATTAAAATGCTCATTTAAAGGGTCTGTTGAAACATGATTTTAAGGATCGACTCTTTAAAATATAAATCATCTCATATTTAAAAAGTCCCTTGAAAATGCTCTAACTCATTAGTCCTCAACAACATATTAATAAGAAAAAAATACATAACTACAAATGTTTCAAAATATATTTTCAAAAACAAGGAACTCATGGATAAGTTTCAAGTGATCTCATTTTGTGACCATGTGATAAACTTTTGTGCTCTACTTATTAATTAAATTGGTAATGGTCGTGATAACACACGATTTATGATCTCACAAATCACACAATGTCACAATTACAAGCAGGGTACATATTATGGCTCATAATTACAAATTTAGTCATAAATCACAATTTTAAAGGTTACAAAATTATTCATCGATCACAAAACTACCAAATTAACTTTTCATAATTACTCACTTAATTTGTCACAATCACTCTTCACCCCATCCCATTATATTCCACCACAAATAGCATCACCCAAATTGATATTATCACCTCAAATTCACAATCCACCACATGTACCTCCAACGCAGCACTACCACTAACTGCGACGCACCACCTCTAAAAATCCCTACCAATTCAAGAACCATAAATCGATTAAGCTCTAAAGACGTCACCACCACCTGTTCACCCCTTAACCACCACAAAAGTTGTTGGATCCACCCATCACCGCTGGCGGAAACATCTCACCAACACCCCCCTCACCTTTGAGTGGAGCCTCAACCCTTCATGTAGATCCCACATCCCAAAATCTACAAGGAGAATCGCACCCAAAGGACCCAAATGCTACAAAAATCCATCTCCATTGTAGGGACCAACACCACCCATGTCATTGACTACCTCAAACGCACCTTGGGCTCCCTTTCAATTCAGACCTAATCAAGAATAGAAACCACAAGTGCATCGGGTCGCATGTAACCCTTTGATGGGAATCAATTCGTGGACCACTTCCATTGACTATAGAACATTAAAAAATCCCATGACCACCTCTACAACGTCCAATTTGAACCGAATAATTATTTGAAATTGCTAGATGTACATTCTCCTTCACACATTCCTCGACATCTCTCGTGTGGAAGAAATTAGACAGTGATGTGATAATTGTGGTTAAAATAAATGGTGTAGATATACACGTGAAGTACTGTAAACCTTGATGTCAACCACAATGTACATTTAGTATGATTGCAATTATTTTTACAATCATGCTACTTTTACAATTTGACCGAGTGTGTTTACGCACGAGTTTTCATCATACTTTTGACTTAATCACAAGTTAAATTTTATGAAAAGTGAACGTTTTTGATGTGTTTATTCATGTTGTTTTGTAGAGGTGGAGATAGATTTGAAGCAATACGAAGACAACGAAATGGAGTTATAAATCAAATAAGGAGAAAGAAATGGGAAAAAGGGCAAAACGGGAAAAAGGCACAAGGAGTGGCGCCGCGGCGCCACAATCACGGCTGCGGCGCAGTATGTTCAATGCAACGCCACCAACAGAAGAAGCGGCGCTGCGGCGCCGCGATGCGGTTTTCATGATTTTTCAGTTAAAAAAATAAAAAAGAGTAATCCTAGGGGCAAAAACAGGAGGAGGAGTATAAATAGACTTCTTGGAGACCATTACTAGGGTTGGACAATATTGGAGAGGCACAAGAACACCAAACAAGATCTACAAAGAAAAAGAAACAATCAAAGAGGAGATTGGAGAAGATTCAACCAAGAAACTCAAGGAGGAAAACAAAAAAGGACTCATTTTTTAAGGATTGACAAGAACAAGAAGGGATTTTGGTGCAAGATCTATTTTCTTCTTCTCTATCTTTACTTCAAATCCGATGATGTATTCTATAATTACTATAGCTATTTCCTTGTGTATTATGAATAGCTAAATTCATTGTTAGGGCGAACATGTAATCTATTTGGGAACCTTTATGTTTTTAATACAAGATTCTAGTTTTTTAAATGGTTATGTGTTGAATTTATTCATGTTATCAATGCTTTGAATCTTTTGGCCAATTATTCAATGATTTCGTGGATAATAATTGCGTAGAGATGCGGATTGTTATTTAGACCAAGTAGTAAATTCCGGTAAATTGGCATAATGTGTAGAGATACCTATGTTAATTGCTGCGGTCATAATTGAATTCCTAGAACCAATGTTTCGTTTAATTAAATGTCAATTTGCATAGAGATATGGAATTGAATTAATTAAATAGGCTCAATGAGAACTCGAGAGGGGTAAATTGAATACAATAGGAGAATTCGATCGAACACTACTTTAGATTGTATGAATCTTGATGTAAAATATAAAGGTGATCAAATAGGTGAAATGTTCTGCCCTAACATTTCTCCATTATTTAACTTCTCGTTTTTGTGAACATCACATTTTAGTTTGAATTTGATGATTTAGATTCAAAACAATCAACAAATTTCGGGTTTACTTTCATCAAATAAAAACTGAAAAAAATTGATGTCAACCACATCCTTGTAACATTTATCCGTATGATTGGTCAATATATTTTTGACAATCATTCAACTAGAAAATTTCACAACACAATTATTTTTACAATTTTAATTGACAATCACATTTTACGTCACATCGATCAAAAATTTTTTTTATTTTTTTTTTTTAAATCAATGTCCAGATTTTAAAAACATCAATTTAGTCAATATCATTGTCGACCACATTTTAAGCGAAATCAAACGTGATCTCCACGGGTTCAATATATCTATTGATACCCGAATAATTGAAATGGTTCTCTGCGTAGAACTTGAGACAATACATACATAGAGGGCGGAGAAAAGATCATAGCAGCGTAATTTTTCCAGAAATGGATCTGAACCCCGTAAGTTCGTCATTCATTGCTTTCTCCGCAGATTATGACCGACACAATTTTAAGATAAAATTCATAGTATATTGGTTTCTTTATATCTACCATGCATGTTAAAATAAACCAATTATTATAATCACTTTGAGACGTTGCGTAGAATGTCATTGACTTTGGTCTACTTTATAGATCTGTTTTTTGTATCTAATTTCATATGTTAAATCTAATTTTTGAAATCGAATAGTTCTCGGGCATTGCATACTGTTGGGTTTGGATTTCAAAATTAATTAAAGGTTGGGTGTTGGGTTCGTGGAGAAGAATTCCAATTCGTGAAGATATGATGATGCTCAGATTCTAATGCGCCTATATTCTACGAATTATGGTATTTGAGAAGTGGGATTGGTAATTGAGAGATATTTGAGAGAATATTGGTTTAAGCAATTAGATTCATTGTAGTTTTAATTTACAGGGAAAAAAAATATCGTGTTTCAGTTATCAGTTTATTGATTGAGAAAATCAGACTCCCCCCCCCCCCCCCCTTTTTTTTTTTTTTCTTGTTATTGGGATGGGGGGGGGGGGGGGGGGGGGGGGGGGGGGGTAAAATATGGACAGGGTGTGAGTTGACGATCTTGATAAGTACTTTGGTGCAATAGACTTAGCCATAAAATTATCTTTTGGGATCGTTTGATACTATGCAGCTCATAGTCTATCAAAAGCATTCACTGAAATTTGATAAAAGAAAAACAAATAGTTATATTGATGCCATTTTGCTGAGGATAAATTATACAAGGACATAATTTACATGTCGGTTTTGAGCAATTGGTTTTAGTCTTATTGAAGACTTGCTTTAATTTTTAAGGTGATTTTTTCAGCTTTGTTCATGAAATTTACCCGTCACTGTCTTTACAAGTTCAAACAATTTACATGATTAAGAACATAGTATTTTAAAGTTATGGTTGAGGTGGAAAGCTACTATGATTAGGATTATAGATTTTTTATTTTATTTTATATATATATATATATTTTTTTTTTTTTTTTTTTTTTTTTTTTTTGAGGTTGTGGGGAGGGTGGGGGGTTAAAAAAAAGGTTGTTTATGTTGGTTGGAAATATTAATGAAGTGGAATGGCACACACTCAATGTTGTCCTAGGTTGAGGATTGGTTTGGGACAGTAGACGGACTTAATTTGGTTTTTTTGCCCTTCTCAACTTTGCGGTTTTCAGTCTATGGTGGTCTGATAATAATTATAGAGAAATCCTGGTTTTTACTACCCTCTCTGGATTTGGTTAATACCAGTGCCCAGTGGTTGCTATTATACTTTGTATTTCTATTGGCTGGAGCTAAATTACTTGAGTTTAAGGCTATGCAGCACTTGAAAAAGAAGTAGCAGCGTATGCGATAAAAGTGTAATCCCTGGTTTCTTGTTTGATTTCTGATGTATGTTAACATGTTTCTTTGCATGTGGTAAAATCCCAGGTGTGCTACTTAGTTTTACATCCAGTGGTTTTCTCTTCCTTGCCTTGATGGTTCTGTTTCCTGCATATAATTAGCCTCTGCTTGTCTTTCATTTTATCATTAAAATCCAATTTTGCATTTAATGGCATCCTCTGGTCCCCTTCCTAAACCCCTTCGCCTTATTCTCCGAATGGTTATAAATCATCTATTTACTGACTCTTATGCAGCATTGTAAGTCAGGCCTGGCACTTTCTAATATTATTTTCTTAATCAAACATATTTTTGTCAATGCACCATAAAGTCATCCTTTTAAGTACACCGATTTTCGTATTATTTTCTCAATCTTCTGCAACTAAATTGCATAGTATGGAATTTTAAGATCCACCGTCACTCTGCATCCTTGATCTCCTAAACTATATTTTCAATAAGTCACCGTAATGGTGTGGATCTTTTAAAATTTAGTTCTATGTTTTAAAATTTTTTTTATACTCACTGTATACGTATTTTTTACTTACTTTATATTTTATTTTTGATACGTATCAGATATGTTAGGACACTTTTATTGGTTTTAAACTCTTTTAAAGCTCATTATTATTGGCTATAGATTGACAAAAAAAAATTACTTATCAATAACTTTTGTTACTATCAATAATTTATTGAGAATAAATAATGAGGGTGTTTGGTGGGGATTAAAATTAGATTTTTTAGTAGATTGTGATAGAAGTTTTTGAAATGTGTGGTTAAAAAGTTGTGGGATCCATGAAAGACGTGGTTAATATTGATTGTTTGACTTTGACTTAGATTAAAATCAGATTTTAATGTGACTTAGGCTAAATATTTATTGGAAATACACAACTAGAGTTTTAATTTAATTGACAGTTAAATTTTTTTTTTTACTGAAAATACACAATAATATTAAATTTTTTAATAAATGTAATATCGTGTTAATAGTTGACAAAATATTTTTATTATTGAAAAAAGATAATATTATATAATCTATATTCAAAAGGAGAATTCAAAATGTGGGACATTGCCGAAGATTCATTTGATACTTTTGAAAGTGTTGAGTTGCTTAATATTGCTAATCTATCATTAGATGAGCAATAGTTGGAAGGTATTATTTTTAATGATAATGAAGTAGCTGGTGTTGGTGATATTCAAGAAAATGAAGTTGGGACAATTAAGGATTAAAATAAAATGTTTTAGTATTTTATTTTATTATCATGCTTTTGTTTTAATTTTTTTTTTTTTTTAATAATGAAATTATGCTGAATTATATATATATATGCACGTATTCGTGCATCCTAATTAAAAAAAAAAAGTTGTATCGATGTATCCGTATCATATCATATTTGAATTACACAACCCATTTTTGTTTTGTTTTTTTGGTTCATTATTGTAAACAATTGGTGCATACCGGCCACAGGATTAACTGTGGGTCAGTATGCTGAGAAGTGTGACCAATTAGTCCCATACCAGTAAATGAAATGAAACCTGTTGCAGCCTGAGGGACTACCGCTGGGCAAAAGAATGTGTAGAATAGTAACATATATACTTATTTTTACCACTTCAACAGTACAGGTAGAATCATTAGAACTGGTTTATATATAAAGTTGGCATTTTGAACCCTATATTTGCTTGAAGAAAACTTTCATCTGTGGTAGTGTAATATCAAGATAGGTAGGAAAATATAGGTCTAGGTAGAAGAAGAGGGTAAAAAAGAATTAGAATTAGGGAATTCTATTATTGGGAATTTACAACAGGGCTAAAAATCAGAACTCTGGATTTTCTGTTGCATCTGGATGGGGAAATACCATAAGGTTATCTAATAGACCCTCCATTGATTTGTCTTCCCAATATCTCTCTCAGACACACAAAATAACAAGTGAATAGAAACATTGCTTGATTGCTCATCATAAATTTCTTTTCTCTCTGTTCTCAGCCTGCAGGGGAGAATTATGCTCATCCAAATATATGTTTCTTCCACGTGATATTCAAGGTCTTTTATTTCTTATTTTTTGATGTTATTTCTATTTTGCAAATTTTATATATGGATAACATTATATTCTTCCATTGGGCAGGCTGCAGCTTTGGCATTTTACATACTTTCAGCTCTATTTTTTGATAGCTTTGTCATTATTTTTGTCGTTACCGTGCTTCTAGCTGCTCTTGATTTTTGGGTGGTCAAGAATGTGAGTGGACGCATCTTGGTCGGTTTAAGATGGTGGAATGAAATAAATGAAGAGGGTGAGAGTGTGTGGAAATTCGAATGCCTCGATCAAGAGGTGGGTAATCATGTTTCACACAACCGTAATTAGCATATTTACCATTGTTGATGCCTACAATATATTTGAAGGTCGTAGATATTTTCGGTCTCTACATCATGAATCCTTATGTTGCTTATTTGACTTCTTCTGACATATATTTTACCCAATTTCCGGCTCTCTCCTGCTCAGTCCTTGGCTCGGATTAATAAGAAGGATTCATGGCTGTTCTGGTGGACCTTATACCTTACTGTAAGTATAAATCTGTATTAAAGCATATGATAGGACCTCATATATATATATATATATATATATATATATATTTTTATTTATTTATTAGAGGACCTCATATTTTTAATAGTCAACACAATTAATACATAGAATTCTTTAAAGAGTTATGCTAATACATGCTATAGACATGCGATTTCTCTGGAAAGATATTTGCCTCATAGCCATCTTTGTCAACTAGAGTCATAGTGCTTGTTTGATAAAACTTTGCTAAAATTTCATCAACAAATCAAACTTAAATTTTAACTACACATTTTATGGGACCCACATTTTATCAACTTTTCAATTCATCAATTTTTATCAAAATCTGCTAAAAAACTCATCAATGGCTTTGTCAAACCCCATAGTTTCTTTGACATGCATAAGTCTATTTCAGATTTAGTTACAAACATTTCTTAGATTTGGACACTGAGTTATCATATCGGGTGGTTCAGCTAGATTGACCCCAGTTGTTTCTGTAAAGTTGAAAAAAATTGAGAATTGTTTTACATATTCACAATCTTAGCTAAATGATCTTGCTTGTGCTTGTAGGCTGTTTTGTGGCTCTTTCTTGGGATATTTTCCCTCGTAAGGTTTCAAGCTGATTATCTTCTTGTTGTTGGAGTTTGTTTGACCCTCAGCATTGCAAATATTGTTGGCTTTACGAAATGCCGCAAAGGTGTGTAGACTTAATGATCTAACCTTTAAATTTCAGCAGTTTTTAACATGTTATCTTCCAGATATAATGTTTGATATACTGGTTTATACCCTATTATTTATGACCATATGAAGAGTAATATAGTGATGGCTGCAAATTATAGTTTGTCAGTTCCATCTATAGTACCCAATCACACCCACTTCTGCACTACTGGGTCCATTTTCTCTCTTCTATTCATGCAAGAAGAGATCCCTGTGTAGGTTTCAAACATTCAAATACATTAAATCTTATATTGTGTAGTTCACTTTTGTATAGGTCGCACAAGTATGTTAATGTGTATATATATCCTTGTATGTGTCTGTGTATTGTTAACTTACTTTAGTAAGGAGTAAGCATTACTGATTTTTTTCTGACATATTTTGCCTCTGGTTAAACTTATCTTAGTATCTTGCAGAGCATCTTTGAGGGTGTTTATGTGATTCAAATTAGTAAGTAAGGATGATCTTTCTATATTCCTACTAGACATCTGCACTATCCATTGGGCATCTATGACTCGTCAGGGGTCACATCCTCAAGTTATTAACCTGTGATATTGACCCTGTTCTTTTTAGGAACATTGTTACCCTCTTGTGGTTCAAGTTAATTCTATGGTATGATAAAATCGAACTCCACATCTCCGCCTGCCCAAACCCCAGCCAGCCAGCCTAGCACCAGTAACCTTTTCACTAATCTATCTTCTTCTTCGCCTGTCACAAACTCACGATGTGCATTGTGAATAAATATTCACATTTTCCCCCCCCTTATGGAATTAGCAGAAAAGTGTAGAATTTTGATATTAGTTATGTTTGGAGCTAACACATTTTTTTTGTTGCAAATGTTGTCTTTCTATCTTTATTGAATTGCACAATAGCCTTTCGGCACAAAAGTTGATCTCCATTGGTGGAGACATGCAAATTCTCTCGGCTAGTGGAGAACTGAGCACATAGATGAATGCAAAAGAATTCATACAAAATTTTATTTGAAGCTCTAACTACCAGTCGGAAATGAGAATTCTTCCAAAATTTCCCCACGTTTTTATTTTTATTTATCATGCCATTATATTACGCCTCAGCCTCAAGGCAATATTTTCATGGGAAAATGTGTACGTGAAGTAAGCAAGACAACTAGATATATAGCAAGACACCTAGATATATATTTGTGTATATGTGTGTCTCCTTGAGCACTAATATTTTCCATTACGTTGATTCCAGACGCTAAGAAGCAGCTTCAAGCATTTGCCACCGAGACCCTTGCTTCTCGGTTCTCTTCTACCATACAATCAGCATTCACTGTCGTTTGAATGTGGCGAACAGTAGACAGAGAAAGAAGAAAACTGCAATGAGAATCTTTAAGAAATGCTTTCCTTTAGGTGATCATTATATGTGGTGATTTGGAGTTTTCTTTTGCAGTCTTGTAGAGATATAAACAGCATCTGGTAGAGGGTTTTATATACGGGCAACTTAAAAGCTATTCCTCGTAAACGTTTTGGAAATCCAACTGTTTGGTTCTCTTTGATTGCTTGCCAACATTTTGCTTGAAACTATTAAGCTATTGATGTCGTGAAATAGTAACCTGCAGTAAGCGTATAACTTTGTAATTCTATTTTCTAGTAGAAATTATTGAGTTTTTTTTATACAGGCCAAAAATTCTTCTAGATAATATTCTTTGTTTTGTAGAACTATTATGACAATTATCATTATTAGTTCTTTTCGAGATAAGAAGTTAGTCGATGAACATTTGCTTTTCACTTCCAAGTTTGACACCTTAATGGCTGTTTCTCGTTTGACTTCTAAGTCGGGAAGAAATTGAATATCAAGACAATGAAAACTCAGTTGAACTTGATCTTCCTTGTGAACCCTTTCAAGTTTGGAGTATGATGTGTCACTGATTTGAGGTATTCTTTCTTTTCTTGTTAGAAAACTTGGGGGCGATATTCAAATTCTTAACTGTTTGTCTAATCTCCAATTATCCACCAAATCAGGGGAAAAGTATAATTATATTGAACAAAATAAACACATAATACAGAAAGTAGTACACAAGGCCTTTCGAATCTACTTCACAGTAATCTCAAATCTCTATGAGAAAAGAGAAGGCAGATTGCTCTAGTAAAGCAAGATGGACATGACAAAAAGCCCTTATAATGGGAAAGAATTTCCTCTTCAACAAGCATTCGGCTATCAAAAGCACTGAAGAAAATGCCTTGTTTAGGCCTGCATTAGGAAAAAGGAAAAAGATCATAAGGGCTTGCAATCAGCTTAATAAGAACTAAGCCAACATAATAAGCTCTTTGAGGGCAATCAAATTGGCCGACCTTGTTAGCAATGTTGTTGGAGAGCCAGTCAAGACCCTCGTAAAGCCCCTCCCCGGAAGTCGCACATGTGCTTTGGATATACCTGTGGGAAATGTGGAAAAGGGATGCCCTCAGCAGTTGAAATAATCCATGTGGATTTACATGTAGATCAAGTTGCAAAAAACTTCTCTTATTTTCAAATAGGTACACAAGAGAGAGTACCAATGACGTTGACGGAGGGAGTGAAGTCCAAGCTTGTCGGTTATCTCAGCAGCATTCATAGCATTCGGAAGATCTTGTTTGTTTGCAAATACCAGCAGCACGGCATCTCTCAATTCATCCTATACAGGCATTAGTTCAAAATCAGGCAGTATAAAACCTACAATGATCCATCTTGATTCAGTTAAGTAAACAGGCTTTATAGCCTCTACTAATACTTATACCTCAATCAAGCAACTGAGAAAGTCATCAAGGAAGTGATGAATTGAATAAGCAATTCTTACATTTTCTAGAACCATCTCCGAGTTCTTGTCTTATATTTATCAAAGCCTTACTTCAATGTACTAAATACCAACAAGAGGCACATTGCGTAGATTAGTTTGATTACCTCATTCAGCATCCTATGCAGCTCGTCCCTAGCCTCAACTACACGATCTCGATCATTACTATCAACCACAAAGATAAGTCCTTGAGTGTTTTGAAAGTAATGTCTCCACAATGGTCGAATCTGGATCAATGGAGTTCAGAGTAAACTCAGACAAAACAGTTAAATTTTAAAAACACGGAACTTTTAGTTAAACAAATGACAGCACGTATGAAACAACAGAAAAATATGATGACAAAATTATTCGTGCATATGCATGTCCCTAGTACCATCTAAAATAATCATTCAAACATCACGGATTGATCCATGTAACTCTGTTCAATCTATTTATTTCTCATCTTCCATTTTTAATCGAGTGTGGGGCTAGGATCAGGGCAATATTCAAGTATCAACTTACAGTACAATGCCCGTCAACTGGCATCTATTTTATGCTCCCCAAGCGGATTGTATAATGGGAGGACAATAATTGTGTTTGGGATATGATTGGGGAAGGAAAAGTAGTAGCCACTTGCATAAGCAGGTGACATGTTACTTTTGATAATGTTATAACTATAAGCTGATTGAGCAACATTCAAATAGGAAAGGTAGACCCAAAAATAGTTACTGTCTTACCGAGTAGTGAAAATCATCTATCCTTGTTATTTCTCCACGAGATTCTTAATTATGTTTATTGTAATGATTACTTGCTCAGTCCCATTGTCGTTACTTCATTTGCTACAATAAAGTCGAACTGTCTTTTTATTATAACAAAGTTTTAATATGATAAAACAGTAAAATGGTACAAATTTTAACATAGTTTAACATTTCTGGGAAAACTAGTGTGGCTACCCAACCTTCCAAGTGTGAGATTTGGACGTCCACATGACGGCTCTCATCACATGGGGACCCAAATCCACACTTTTCAAAAGTTAAATACTAAAAATTAAGTAAACAGCACGCAATAGCATTTCACAAAAAGTAAATTCAACTAGTCAAAGATAGTAGCGTATCTCTATGTTGCTCAGACTTCTCAAAGGATAAAGGTATGGGATCATTGCTAGGTCCTTAGGATCCTTTTTGTACCATTTTTGTTATTTTGGTAGTGTAAGTAAAATGATTTTTGATGTGTATTTCACATTTCTATATATATGCGCGTGTGCGCGTGTACAGATTTCATCTCCCAAGCATCATGTGACATGGCATATTACAATAGGTGGTGTAATAAGTTTTGTAACTGACCATTATCTCTCACAACCTATTGTAGTCTGCCATGTTACCCGAGTGTTTAGGAGATCAATCTTGTATGTGTATATATATGTACACCCATAAAAACGCATCTAAAATTATGGGTACATAAATTTCTATAGTAATTTTAAATTTATAAGATGTATCCATGTCCCAATGCCTAAATTTTGGATTATTTTTAGCTGCATCCCCATACTCTAGATTTTAGAAGGAAAAAAAAAAATCTTACTCTTGCACCCGAAGTCCAAGCAACACGTGTAGCTATTATTTTGAAGAGGGAGGACTAGGACTTCTTAACTAGCATTGAGGCAACTTGAAAAAAGGTCACATATATAAAAGATTATATGCTTATTTCTTTCAGTAAATACCACAGATGAAGCATATTCCCCAGTATAACAAAATGGTTCTAGTTAAGACACAAGAAATATTATGTCAGATGACATAATAGAAAAATGAGTAAGAACATTCATGGATGCCATTGTCCAGGTCTATAGCTTGATACTTAACTAATTTTTACTATTGAATCACAACTATCTCAAGACATATAAACTGACTGCAGTGGAAGAAGTCAGTGCAAGCCAAGTAGTTTCTTTGAATCTGCAAGCACAGGCTACGAGAGCCCAAAGCTTTACATCCAGCCACCCCTACCCCTAAAAATGATCCTCCTGCACACATTTATTACCTTATCTCCAGTGCACATGTATCTTTGCTGAATGACTTAAACCTAGAGCTTCAAGCATTTAAAGTGGTTCTAAGCCATTATTCTAATCTCTTTACCCATATTTCTGTTTTGAAAGCACACATATAACTTAATGCTCATTTTCCATAATGTTATTGCACTCCAATTGATCTGAAATATGCCAAGACATTTAACAAATTACCCTGTAGTAGTGATGCTTATTTAGAGCATCAAGTTCCCCATGGTAACATAAAAGAACAAAAAAAAAGCCTAAAAAGTTAAGATGAAACTACAATCAATAACATAACAAAATAATATATTTTAGAACTGATTTTCTGAGAGCTTCCATGAAGGCATAAATAAATATTGTTATTCTATCACTCTCACATAGTTGGCCCACTCCATCAGGGAATTTTCAAAAGTAAAGACTGAATTAATATTGTATACCTTGTCTTGACCACCGACATCCCAGACAGTAAAGCTGATGTTCTTGTATTCCACTGTTTCCACATTGAATCCTAGAGGGAAATTTAAATGAGTTCCTTTGTAACTGAAAATAAGTATTATACTGTATCTTTACGTGCTTTGATGCTGGGGTGAATAATTACAACAATGGCTAGAAACTACATTTTCAATATCCGACCAAGTGAATGTCAGGTTAAAATTGTTGGAATGGAGTATAAAATAATTAATGAAGAACATCATATTGAATTGGTCTACTAGTTTTGTTAATAATTCACTGAATTCTCAATTGCCTACCTATATGACTAGAGCACTGGGAACTTAGAATTTTGGTTCTTCCCCACCCTTTTGATAACAACGAGTCATCTCTCTGTGTGGGTGTGTTACACTCACCCATAATCACACACAAAAATACATGCACATTGCACACTAATGAATAGAATTCAAGTGGTACAATGGAAGCCAGAGGAATCCTTAATACAAGCAAAGAAGAACAGAACATTAAACTAGGTATCAAAGAAGAGGACAACTGAACAGAAAACATATTCAAATGGCCATTAAGTACATGAAAGAACATACCAATTGTAGGAATAGTCGTAACGATTTCTCCCAGCTTGAGCTTGTAAAGTATGGTGGTCTTACCAGCAGCATCAAGACCCACCATAAGAATTCTCATTTCCTTCTTAGCAAACAGCCGGCTGAAAAGTTTGGTAAATGACAACCCCATTTCTGTTTTTTTATCTGTACAAAACAGAAATAAAATTCAAATGCCTGCATACTGTAAACTCGAAAAAATATTGGAGTTCACTAGAATTTTCATTGTTTAGTAGATGACACAAAGAAGTGGAAGCAACAATAAATAAGAGTCAGTAGTTCATATGATGAATTTAGAATCTAAATAACCCTAGGAATAAGTTTCTCTTGTATTAACTTAATTTTCGGCTTTAGCTTCTTCCTTTTTTTTTTTTTTCCCAAAAAGATAGTTTACGTTCCCAGCTGAATATTAAATTTAAATTACTATACATTTTCCATTTCATAAAAGAAAACCCAGTAATCACTGTGTGTATAGTTCATTTAAAATGAAACAATGAGCATCCTGAGAACCCCAGATCCTAGGTACATGGAATAGCCAAAACAAAATCAACATTGCAAAAAATGCATTAATAATGAAGGTGGATCTGTCAAACTAATAGGTCATCAAGCATAGCAAAAGACAATTATAAATATTAACCACGAAAACAATAGGCTTCGTGAGATGTAATAAGAAATCAGAAAATAATCATTTTTATCTATTATTGAACATGAAACTCGCATGTTTATATATGACCTCCAGATTTAGCACAATGATGACAATAGAAAAGCACTAGCACAAATAAGAATAAAATGCAAATTCAAGCAAATTTAATTTCGATTAAAAAACGCATATCAAACAAAGAAGATCAATTAATTCAGACCAATACCCACACAACTGCATCGTAATAAATAATTAAATAATTTACTTTACGAAATCTAATTCTAAGTCCAGATCTGAAATTTCATACGCGTATGTATTATAAATGCATACGTAAAGAAGTCATATACGCATATGAAAGATGAGAGGTATTACGCGAGAGAAGGCAAAGTTGAAGGGAGACGGCAGATCTTCTTCGAACACACAGCCCGGGGAAATCCAACGTCGCTTCGAATGCTAATTTCAGCTAAAAATCGTGTTAGCATACCAATGGCATTAATTTTGCTTTAATGTGTTTGTTTGAAAATTAATTTTTTCTTTCAAAAAGCTTCTTGTTTGAAGACTTATTTTAAAGGAAGTCATATTTAATTAAATTTTTTGAAAAACCTTTTTAATTACTTGTATAAATCGAATGAGTCTAAGAACTATTTTTGAGTCTCAAAAGCTGCGTTTAATTTTATAAAAGTCGTACAAAATGGTCCGTAACCAAGATAAAAACAAGAAGAAAAAGAAATGAAAATTAGTAGGAGCTCCTCAACCATTTACGTAGTCTGACTAAAGATTTTCGATTTTCAAATATAAGATTCCAAGAATCTTCGATCTATTTAAAAATAAATGAATTTGGACGTCATGTATTGAAAAGATGTCCACTTTGTGAGTGGATCCCATTATAAGTCATGTTTCTTTTCTTTTCATCGTACGATGATTGGGGTCGTCCTTTTTGTATAACGATCTTTGAATTGATACCTTTTGATATAAAATATTATGATTTCTCATGTTTACTTTCTGATTTGTGAAGTTGTTTTAAAATTAGGATAACCATTCATTTTGGTCGTATTGTAAACTTTACCCACATTATGAATTGACTAGAGAGTGGATTGTGTAGAAATATACAATTAACGATACATTTTGTTCGAGTTGGAGGCCTTCAATGTTGTTAGGTTGCCAACATATGTGAGGTTTTTTTGTCAAGAGTTGTAACCGATTTATTTACGAATGATGAATTGAAAATAGGATTATTCTTATTGTACATAAGTCCCTTTTGATACACATTTTTTGTAAAATGAGAATGAAAAATATAGTCATTATGGACTCCATACAAGAGATGTAAAATCAAATATGATGACTGAATGTGATGGATAACGGTCATATTTTTCATTTTTTTGATAAAAAATGGAAACCAAACGAGAGCATAATAAGAATGTGTTTGGTAGAGATTTAAATTGATTTTTAATTGAAAAACTAACCATTATGTTTGACTTTCATCTCACGCATGAAATCCACTAACAATTAATTTTTCAATTAAAATCAAATTTAAATCTCTATCAAACACATTTTAATTTGTACATAGGGATGTCCACACCCTCACATGTGAGGGTGTGGACATCCTACATATAGCACATTCCTTGAAAATATTTTGATGTACGCTTCTTGGGAAATCTTTTAAAATTTCTATGAATAAATAGTAATTCAGTGAAAGTTAGGTGGGCGTTGGTTAATTTTATCATGCTGTTAAAGATATTAACCATTGAGTGTCCACCCTTTAACTTTCACCAAAATAATAAATAATTTTATAATAAATAGCAAATAAATCCAAGATTATTGAGAAAAAAAAATATTTTTTATTACAAATAATTTCTGAACTCTCATGAATAACTTTGCTCAAAGATAAATTATTCAAAATTTAAAAAATAAAAATAGATAAAACACTCGATTTTCAACCAAGCATTCACACAATAATTTTTTCAACCACGTATTCATACAATAATTTTATTTTGCACGTAAACTTAATCACGCATTATTCTAAATATCATTATTCTAACAAGGGCTAATATTCTTAGCAGAGTTCCGCTAAAGAGAAAGATTGAGATCCAATCCCGAGTCCCCACCTTGATCTTCATCTTTAGGCTCTTCTTCCTTTTTCCCCTTTGAATGGCCACCGGCAGCTAATTGAGATGTATAATTAAGAGGCGTTTGCTGCGGATCATCCACGAAATCTTCTGGTTGAAACAAAGGATTCCAAGCCACCACGGGCGCCGGCGGCTTATCTTCAATTGGTTTTAAGTTGTCTTTCTTGTTCGATTGATCTCGACCGCTCATCATACTTTGACGAATATCTCGTATGTTTTTTATTGAAGCGAAGAACGACTCCATCTTTTCTTCTTCGTTTTCCCTGTTCTCCATCTTTCTCTTGTTTCTCTCTCCATCCATTTTCGCGAGAGAAACGTAGAGAGAAGGAGGGGCGGGTCTATGATTATATCCTTGCTCAGTGACAGACTGAGGCACTGAGCCAAAGTCTATTTACTTTCCCAATAAGGATATAAAGAGAGAAGACAAAAAAGGCTAAATAAATAGTGACCTTTAGGGGCCGTTCTCTTTGACATTTTGAAATTTTTTTTGTTTTCTATTTTTCAAAACACTAAAAACGCGTTCTCTTTAATATTTTCGAAAACAAATTTTTGAAAATGAGTTTAAATTTTACAAAGGAAACGGAAAAATGAAGAAAACTCATTTTGGCTGTTTCCAGCACAAAACATTAAAAACGCGGAAAACGCATTTTAAAGCAAATAGTGTATTAGTCTAACTGGGAGAGTCCCGAATTTTTGAAGGTGACGAGTTCGATTCAATTTCACTGCAATTCAATATAGATGATTTTTTTTTTTTTTTTTTTGTGGTTTTACTCCCACTCTCTCCTTCAGCCGTTGCTCCTCCACATCCTCCCCTCTGTTGCCGTCCTCCGCCCCAAACATTCCATTTTTCTCCATCTCCCCCTCCTCAATCTCCTTGACTCTAAAAAAAATCTGCCCTAACAGTAAGTCGCGTTTCTCGTCTCAGGCAACTCTTCTTCTCACTTTCTCATCGTAGAACTCAAGCCACAGAGATCTGGTAAAATATCATTGTTCTTTCATTTATGTTATATTGGAAATTATCCTCAAAATCCCATTGCAGTTGTCTGGTTAGGTTTGTAGGGTTTAAGTTGAATTAAATCAGTGAACTCACGACTTTACGTTTTTTTATTCAATTGGAATATTATGGTTTCCTTTATATTTTTTTATTTTTTTTAAATTACAGGAGGAGTATCAGTAAAGATTTTTACATTAATAAAAATGGGGATAGAGTGTACACTACTAAGGTCTGCCTCTTCGTTTTCTTGATTCTTCCAGCTTTTATGTAAATATGTAATTTTTCGTGCTATTATCGCAGCGTTTCAAGTTATGGGCATAGTTTACATGATTAATAATTGATTCCCACTCTAGGTAATTCTGTGATGGTAAACTAAAATTCACTATCTATTATACATAATTTTTGAATAATTACAAATCAGTTTGTACATTTATTTTAAGTAATTTTTCCTTGCTTGTAATGCCCAACAAGAGTGATATCATGATTTCCCAAATTTGATTATAGATGGTTGCAGAATATAAAGGTGTTGGATGTGTATGAAGCGGTGAGGGATCTAGTGCCTGAATTTGAGGTTTTTTTTTTCTGATCAGTATTGTATGCCTTTAAAGAATGAATCAATAACCATATGTAAAAGACTAGGAGGGGTTATTAGAAGAATACTTATGGAATTAAAGAATTTGATCCGTCGTGACCCTGCCAAAGCTGCTGTTCCCGTGGCGGGCTGCATCCCATCACTCGATATGTGATGAATTATCTTTGCGCTGCAAGTCGTTCACGACAAACCTTAGAACAGATCTTTGGGGAGAGTATTGCACCACCTGGTAGCAATATTGATTACAGGAAAGGGGATGATAGTGCCTTGTCCTCATCCTTGCGTGTTCAATTGGAATGGATTATGGAATTATTGGAGAGTAATTTGGTGGCAAAGTCAAAAATTTATAGGGACTTTGCTTTATGCTCTGTGTTTATGATGAATAATGGAAGGTAAGGTTGAGTGAGATGTGATTTGTTAAGTGAGATGAAGAAGATGGATTGGGGAAATAAGGTTGGTGTGGTTGGATTTTACTTCCTTGATCTTGCAACAAATTATGAACCTCCCAACAAATTATATGTTGTAATGGTATTTGTGCTCTCTAGTTTTAAAGATATAAAAATATCTTTAATTCCATTATCTTGCTACTCCTGTTTTCAGCCAAATAGAGAAGATGAATACCAGAGGATTGAGGCTGCGGGAGGCAAGGTCATTAATTGGGATGCTATGTTAAATAATTTTATTTTCTCTTAATGTTAAATATTATGTATGTTTGTACGAGTTGATACTAGGAATGTCTTTAGGAGTGTATTTGTTTTTATGACAGACTAGTTTTGCACTTCGTTCATATAAATGCCACATGGGTTTGCTTTATATACTAAACCTTAGATTCTATTTTTGTATTGTTCTGCTTGCTTCTTTGTGCCAAATGGAATTCAGCATCTTGGTTGCCTTAATTTCCTTTGTTCACTACATGTAAGTTATTTCCTTTGTATTTTAGAAAGATTGAAATAATCGAAAAATGAATGTATACTTGACCTCTCCGGGAAATAATTGGTTTCATCATTTCTTCATATCTCAATGACAATTTGATATACATCTTGTACAAATCTGTTTGTACTTTGTTAGTTGCCTGGTGTTTGTGGTAATGACGTTATGATTTTCAAACCAAGCAAAGATCACGATTTTCTGAAAATGCATAAATGCATAAATATTTTCTGAAAATGCATAAATATTTCACACTTATATGTTATTTTATACTACATTAACATTAAACTATTAAAATTAATTGAATAATCAGATTTCTAGAATAAAATAATATTAATAAAAAATTTCACAAATTTATATGTTATTTTAATATATGGAAAAATATTTCATGATTCAAGGATATTTCAAAATTCAAAGAAATTTTAGGTTTATAATATATTTAATAATATATTAACATTAAACAATTAAAGTTAATTGAATAATCAGATTTATTGAATAAAATATTATCAAATAATATTCTAAAAAAGTGCAAACAGAAGGCGTTTTCTGTTTTCTGTTTTGAGAAACTGTTTTTCAAAATGACAAAGAGAACGCATTTTCAATAATCTCAAAACAGACACTGAAAACACAAAACACAAAACAAATTTCAAAACTCAAAACACAAAACAGAAACACGAAGAGAACGCACCCTTAGACTTTTAGGGTTCGTTTGATTGCAAAGGTGAAAAATATTAAAAAAAAAAAAAAAAATGAATGACGGTAAATTAAATTGATTAGAATTTATTTTAGAATGAATTGTGATTAGGGTCCGTTTGATTGCAAAAATGGAAAATAGGTGAAAAAAAATGAATGGCTAAAAATTGAATTGAATAAAATTTATTTTAGAGAGAATTGAAATTAATGGTATTTGATTAGTATAATTTTTCCACCTAATCGTTTGACTTTATTTTTCATGCAAATTGTTACATTTTGGGATAAATTTTTTCACAATCTGTATTAAAATTTGTTTGGATTGCAAAAAAGTTCAAAAATAATTTTTAAAAAATTTTTTTTTTGCATTTTTTTTGTTTGTTTGGCTTTATTTTTCATACAAATTGTCAATTAAATGGATAAATTTTTTTTACCATTGGATTTAGAATATATTTCCATTGCAAAAAAAAAAGGATGAAAAACATGTTCCCACCATACCTATAGGAAAATAAAAGATGAAAAATGTGTTTTAAATGGTTGTGCCTAGAAAATGGGTGAAAATGAATTCCATGAAAAAATTATGCAATCAAACATCAAATTCAAGAGTGGAAAAGAAAAATATTTTCTTTTTCCACCCAGTTCTACCCTAATCAAACGGGACCTTAATGGTGTTTGATTAGTATAATTTTTCACCTCATCCGTTTGACTTTATTTTTCATGTAAATTGTTATATTTTGGGATAAATTTTTTCATAATCTGTATTAAAATTTGTTTGGATTGCAAAAAAATAAAAATAAAAAATTTAAAAAATAATTTTTGAATTTTTTTTGTATTCGTTTGACTTCATTTTTTATGCAAATTGTCAATTAAATGGATAAATTTTTTTACCATTGAATTTAGAATATGTTTCTATTACCAAAAATGAAAAAAAAAAAAATGAAAAACATTTTCTCACCATACCCATAAGAAAATAAAAGATGAAAAATGTGTTTTAAATTATTGTACTTATAAAATGGGTGATTTTTTTTATAATTAGGATAAAATTTGTTTGGATGACAAAAAAATAAAATAAATAATTTTTTGGTGTTCGTTTGACTTTGTTTTGGATGAAAATTGACAATAAAAGTGATAATTATTTTTATCATTGAAACTAGAATTTGTTCCATTGCAAAGAATAAAAAAACTAGAATTTATTTTCTCACCAAAACGGTGAAAAAATATTTTCCTCAAAAATCAAGAAAATATACATGGATGAGCAAAAGTAGGAAAATCAATTTTATGGAAAATTTGTGTCATCAAACACCAAAAAGTTAGAAATGGAATTTGAATTCCTAGTTCTAGGAAAAAAAATTGGTTATCAAACATACCATTATTGTTCCGTTTCGATAAAAATTAGATTATTAGTTAATTTTGATAAAATTTTATAAAATATAAGCTTACAAATGTGAGTGGATGTAAGTTATTGTGTACACTGTACACATAGCTTTATCCTACTAATTTAATAAAAGGATAATTAGCAGAAATGGTCCCCAACATTTACACTCATTACTAAAATGGTCCCTATTGTTTTAAATTTGGCATTTATACCCTTATTTCAAATGTTTGTTGCGAAATTGATTCTTCTATCCACTTCCGTTAAGTCAGCCGTTAAAAATTCAATGAAATTTACCAATAATATTAGATAATTAGAAGAAATGGTCCATAACGTTTACAATCATTGCTAAAATGGATAACCACTTGTTTGAATCTAATCAAATTTCATTCCATTACATTTCATTTGTCTCTTTATTATTTTCAACTACACAATTTTTCATAAAATAATATTATGCGTAAATAAAAAAAATTTTATTCCTTTTCTTTTTCAACCATTTATTTTTTTAAAAAGCGTTATTCCACTTATTTTTGTTCACAAAAAATGGGAGCCAAATGGGGGCTAAATTAGTCAACTTCCCATATTTGTCTCCTCTTAAATTTTTTTGTGAATATCATTCTTATGATTTGATGTAATTTACAAGTTTAGACCCCAACTCAAAATATTGTCAGCAAATATCATCCTTAACCCTTTAACCATTTAGCACAAATAATCATTGATGAGTTATGTAGTATAAGTTCTCAATATTAACGTACTACAATAGATACAAAATACCATAGTAAAAAGGAAAAAATTGTTACACAATAGATAATTACATTGTTAACCAACTAAATGGTTAAAGGATTAAGAATGATATTTGCCGACAACGTTTTGAGTTGAGGTCTAAACTTGTAAATTATATCAAATCATAAGAAATATATTCACCAAAAATTTTAAGAGGAGAAAAATATGGAAAATTGACTAATTTAGCCCCGTTTGGCCTCCATTTTTTGGAAATGAAAATAGGTGGAATAACGCTTTTTTGAAAAATGAATGGTTGAAACAGAAAGAAAAAAAAATTCGATTTACGTATAATATTATTTGAATTATGTTATTTTGCCCAAATTAGATTACAAAATGGGGGTGCTCAAGTGATGTGGTGCCCCCTCATTGAAAGAGGCGGCTGGTGGACTAGTCGAGGCCAACCGCCTCGGCCAATGAAGGGGCGCCACATCACTTGGGCACCCCTTCTTTTATAACCCAACTTGGGTGGTGTATCATAGTTCATATTATTTTATGAAAGATTGTGTGTTTGAAAATAGTGAAAAGAAAAATGAAATGTAATGAAATTTAATTAGATTCAAACAAGTGGTTACCCATTTCAGCAATGAGTTAAACGTTAGAGACTATTACTGCTAATTACCCAATATTATTCACAAATTTCATTAAATTTTTAAAAGTTGATTTAATGGAAGTGGATGGAATGACCAATTCCGTAACAAACGTTTGAAAAAAAGGTACAAATGCTAAATTTAAAACGATATGGACCATTTTAACAATGAGTGTAAACGTTAGGGACTATTTTTGTTAATTATCCTTAATAAAATGTAGAACCGTACAACTTGTACAGAAATAGTTTGACACCCTCCTTGATAGAACATTCACATTAGAAGAGGGGAACATTTTTTTACACACGATTCCACGTGGGTTCCATACGACTTGTGAGTATTTGTTAAGAATGTGATAAATTATTTTTTATACGAATGATTTTTTTCCTAAAATGTATGATTTAAAATAAGTTTTAAAAAAATGAATTTAAAATGAAGTTTGGCGAAGGTTCATTTACTCATCAATAAATTCTTTTGAATATTATTATGTTTTATATCATCATTAGTGCCGATTCCTTTTAAATAATGTTATTTAAAAGCAATATTGTTCAACACCAATCACATGTCAAACACATGATAAGACCACTTAAATGTGCCGTATATTCTTACATTTTGGAGGTATATTTAATGAAGAAATTTTAAAACGCTGTAAAAGTCTTATGATATTCAACATAGACTTTTTAAAAGTTCTAAGGTAGTATTAGGTTGGAGTAGAATTGGGTGGAAAATGAAATTTTTTTATTTTTTATTTTTAATTTTGATGTTTGATTGTATAATTTTTTTATGAAATTTATTTTCACCCCTTTTCTAGATACAATCATTTAAAACACATTTTTCACATTTTATTTTTCTATAGTTTTGGTGGAAAAGTGTTTTCCATCTTTTTTTTTTTACTTTTTGGAAATGGAAACATATTCTAAATTTAATGGTAAAAAAATTTATCCATTTAATTGACAATTTACATGAAAAATAAAGTCAAACGAACACAAAAAAATTTCAAATTTTTTTTTTAACTTTTTTGCAATCCAAACAAATTTAAATAAAAATTATCCCAAAAAATAACAATTTGCATGAAAAACAAAGTCAAACGGATTAGATGAAAAATTATACCAATCAAACACCATTAATTGCAATTCCCTCTAAAACAAATTCTAAACAATTCAATTAACTGTCATTCATTTTCTTTCCACCCATTTTCCACCCTTGCAATCAAACGGACCCAAGAAATTTTTGAATATCAAATCAATATTTTTTAAAAATCTCAGAAAGTCATGAAATATTAAAAATGTCAACGATTTCCTTCACCGATAACTTTTAAGCAGAAGTACATATGTAAGGTCTCTCGTTCACTTTCAAAATTTTGAAAAACTTTCACCTAGAAAATAAAATTTAGCCCCTGTATGGTAGTCATTTTTTAGGAGAAAATATATTTTTGAATAGTTGATTGATGGAGAATGTGTGGTTAAAAATTAAAGAAAGATTTTGAATTTGCATGTACTATTATTTTATTAGATAATGTGATTAAAAAAATACATTTTGAGAAAAATTACTATCAAACAGGGACTTAAAATTATTTTCCGAAAAGCAATATCTCTACTTCAATATTTCTCTATTCTCTTTCATTTTACAAACTTTAGAGCATGATACAAAAAATATTCCTCCCATCAACCTATTAATATAATCTCTTTTTAATATTTTTTTTCCCTTCTTTCCTCTTTACTTTTTCGTCATTTTCTACCAAAAAAAAATTATAAATAAAAATCATCTTATTTTCATCATTTCTCCAATTGTAGCAAGCTTCAACCCTTTAATATCCACAATTATTAGGTTAATAGAGACTAGAGAGGACTGATTTCAAAAAAAAAAAAAAGAGACTAGAGAGGACTAACAAGTACCACCCCAATCCAACGAACCAACTTGATATTTTTCACAAATATGAGGGACCATTTGTGAAGTTAACTCTTATTGTTTTATTCAATTATTGTTCCAACACAACTTTCTTTCTTTAAAGTTCATCATCACCATTACAATAATTGTGTTATAAATCATTTAAAACTTATAATCGTGGATCATTAAAACCACGGATGAGAACCCACTATTTATTTAGGGCTTTTTTTTTTTTTTTTTTGTAGAATATATTTTGGAATAATAAATTGATAAAGAATGTGTAGTTAAAAATGAAAGAAATATTTTTTTTATTTGAATGTAATATTTTTTTATATAAAATTATTTAATTGAAAAAAAAAAATATATATATATATATACTGAACAAAATGGATATCAAACTATTGAAAATGGTAAGTTAATTAAGGTTTGCTTGTGAATGATAATTATACCCTTGCAACCCTATAAATTATTATTATTGTATCCATAATTCTTACCTATAAATATAGGATTTTGGTTCTTAATAAAATATACACACAAGTCTATTGATTTTAATTCTGTCTTCTTCTTTATCTTTCTTTTCATAACACGTTATTAACACGAAAATTTAATTTTTCAAAATTTAGTTAATATGGTCATTTTTATAAAACATAATTATTTCTCACGTGTACCAAAATTACTTTTCTATTAATACGAATTTTTTTATAAAGTATTAAATTCTCTGCCGCCAACCACTGTGTTAATCTATCTATTTACGGCACTCAAAAATAAATTCTTAGCAGATTTTGGTTTTACAATTCAGCGTCCAAGAAGTTAAGCATATACAATCATTACGTTTTCTTTAATTCACAGCACTCATAATTAATTTATGTATGCTAATATTAATCACAACAATCATTATGTAACCACTTGGGCAATGTACTCAAGTCGCTAATTTACGTATTGTCTGTTTTAAATGGATCTATGCTCACTTACTTTCTCACGACTTTCTGTCACATTCCTTAGAATTTGAACAAAAGATCTCTACTTAATGAGATACTTAAGTTAAATCCTAGTACCAATTAGGTAACTTGTCCTTATAATTACCTAAACATAGACGTGGACGTGAATGTGGGCGTGGACGTAGACACGAACGTGCATGTGGAATAAATTATGGACAAAATAATCAACCAAGTTATCGGCAGCAAGACAATAATTTCAAAATGCACAAAGTAAACGAAAATAGTACATCTAAAAAGAAGCACGAAGAAAGTTGTTTTAGATGTGGAATGAAAGGGCATTGAGCACATATATGTCGTACGACAAAATATTTTGTGGATCTTTATCAAAAATTTATCAAGGAAAAAGAAAAAGTTGAAACAAATTTTGCTGATTATGATAGTGTGATGAAAAATATAAATTCATTTATTTTCTATGTTTCTAGTATTTCTATTTATTTTATAAATTTAGTTAGAAATATATTTATACTTTTCGCACAAAAAAAACTTTATTATGCATCGTCAATTTCATAATATTGAATTATATTTATTCTTTTAAATTTAAATTCAAGTTTTTTTTTTTTAAAATATATCTATTTTGTTATATTTGTAAATTTATGATGGATTTTCAAAATACATGTTTGATTGATAGTGCAACTACACATATCATTCTTCAAGACAAAAAATATTTTTTGGACTTAACATTAGTAAAAAATAATGTTAATACGATATCTGGTGTATTGAATATAATTGAAGGCTTCAGAAGAGCTTGTATTCTTTAACCAAATAATACAAAATTATATATTGACAATGAACTTTATTTGAGCAAATCTAGAAGAAATTTGCTTAGTTTTAAAGATATCTGCTGCAATGGATATCACATTGAGATGATGCAAGAAAATAATATTGAATATCTTTGCATAATTTCTTTTGTATCTGGTCAGAAGTAGATAAAAGAAAAACTTCATACACTTCCATCTGATATGTATTATACATTTATAAAAATGGTTGAATCAAATATTGTCACGAACCAAAAGTTCGTTGACTAAAATAATTTTATATTTTGGCATGATCAACTTGGACATCCATGAACTATAATGATGCATCGAATAATAAACAATCCACATGAACATTCTTTAAAGAATCAAAAAATTCTTTTATCTAATGATTATCCATGGGTAGCTTTAGGGTTGGGCATATCTCCTGAACCGAACCGAACCGAACCGAACCGAACCGGACAGGAACCGAGCGATTTTTCGTAACTGAAATACCCGAACGGATATTTAAATCGAGAATCGACGGGTTCGGTTCGGTTCTCGGTTCTAGACCCAGAACCGAAGAACCGAATAAGAACCGAATTTTTTAAAATTTTAAAATTTTTATATATGAGAAAGATTAAATTATTTTAACTTTTTAAAAATAAATTAGTAAAGATAGAATTTGCATTGAAAACATTGAGTTCTATGAGGGCATTGAGACAAGTAATAAAATATATATTATATTTTTTCTTATTATATTTTTTCTTATTAAATCTTATTAGTTGAACAATTTTTAGTTTATTTATGTTAGTTAATTGTGATTTTTCAATTTTTCTTTTAGAGTTTCTTAGTATCTAGTATGACAAGTCAAACAATTGATGGTTAAATTAAATAGTTGGTAAGTACTACTGTATTAACAATATTTTAAAATATTTTATCTTTACAAGTCTATGACTTCTAATTTATATGGATCACCGATATTTTAGTATTACTAATTTACTATCTACTTTTTGTTATTTGTATACATTGGTAAATTAATTTTATTGGACAACTTGTTATTTATATGTTATTAAATTGGACTACGTTAATTTGTAAAAGTTAAGATTAAACATGTCAGACTGTAGTATTGTTATAAATGTTAAAAAAATTAATTAAAGTATGGAACCGAACAGACTCGAACTGAACTGAACGGAACCGAACCCGAACGGTTCAAAAATTATATTTAGACCCGACGGTTCCATTTGCTTACTTTCCACTGGAATATAACATTTGCTAAACTACTTGCTCAAATCATAAAATTACGAGGCAATTTTTCGATTACTCAATTAAGACTATTTATCTTGACAATATTGGTGAATTTAGATCAAAAGCATTCGATGATTATTTTATATCAATTGAGATTGTAATTGAACATTCAATTGCACATGTTCGTACCCAAAATGATTTAGCGGAGTCGTTTATTAAACGTCTACAACCTACTATTAGACCATTATTTATGAAAACAAAACTCTCAATTTCTATTTGGGGTCATGCTATATTACATATTGTATCACTGGTTCGTATAAGACCAATTGCCTATTATCAATATTCACATTTGCAATTTGCATTTGGTCATGAATCTGATATTTATCACCTACGAATTTTTTATTGTACCATTCAAGTCCCTATTTCACTTTCACAACATACTAAAATATATTCACAACGAAGACTTGGTATTTATGTGAGTTTTGATTCACCATAAATTATTATGTATTTTGAACCTTTAATGAGTGATTTATTTACTGTACGTTTCACAAATTGTTATTTTGATAAAATAACTTTCCCAATTTTGGGAAGGAAAAAATTACATTCTGAAAAATAAGATAAAATTTCTTAGAAAGAAACAACTCTATTTCATTTTGATTCGCGTAGTAATCAATGTGAACAAGATATTGAAAAAATCATTCATTTGCTAAGAGTTACAAATCAATTACCTACTGTACTTGTTGACACAAGAAAAGTGACAAAATCATATATACCAGCAGAAAATATTCCAACAAAATTTGATGTCTCTGCAAGAGAATCTATTGTATTAAATGAATCTCACATATTCTAGAGGTATGTGATCGGACCGAAAACGATTGCCGCAAGCGTACGGATCAAGTAGTATAATAGAGCTTTTAAAGCCCAAGTCGATCCCACGAGGAGTGTTTTTCCAATTACAAGTTAAAGTGTTTCAAATTAACGATAGACACACACATTTTAAAAATTGATTTTAAAAGCTAGAAAATAAAATAAAAGACTTGATTTAAATTAAAAAAAAAAAAAAAAGTAAATTACGAAAAGGGTTTTTTAATTTGGAAAATGTTGGAATTTATACTTTCACTTAACCATTGTTTCATTAGTATTAAAATCGATAAAATAAAGATGCTAGTATTACCAAAGTGTCAGATTAGATCCGATTCTCCGATTTTAGCTAACAACCTCTTCCGAGCGAAATTAACCCTAATTGATTAACCTATCCACTATATCTCTATGTGGATACAATTTAACCAATTGCATTAAATTGTTGTGAGAATACTTTAAGGGTCACTTAGGGTAGATGCATATTCCTATAACACCTAAACGAGTATAGTCGAAACTATACAAACCTAGGGTTTCAATTACCTTGATCTAGCTAGTACAATAATTTCTCAATAATTGCACCAACCATTTAGCCATATCACATATTGATCAAGTACATGATAGTCAATAAAACACAATAATTAAAACATCTAAAACTTGGAAACACATGCATCTTACCATACAAAACAACATACTAATGAAACTTTTGGTTAAGTTACTACATAAATTCCAACATAAAACTATTTAGCTCATAATAAAAGTGATGTAACAAAGAGAATTTTGTCCCATTACAATACAAATAAGGAAAATAAAGAAAGAAATTCAAAAGGAAAGATGAAACCTTTGTAGAACAATTTTGAATTCTTCCATTTCTTTTCCAAATCCTCCTTTGATGGATTCTCTTTGTTCACCCCTTCAACCTTTAACTAAACCTACAAAAACACAACAAAAAAAAAAAAAAAAAACTTAAGCAAAAATGAAAAACCAGAGAGTTACGGGAGAGAGAGGCAAGAGAGTTAGAGAGAGAGGATGGATGAAGATAATGCTCAAAATGAATGAATTCTCTCCTTTTTTATCTCTATCCCATGTTTTCCACTAAATATTTCTCCACTCAAGCTATTATAATAGTTTAATAATAGTTATACTATATAATAATAGATATAGATAAGTTTATGTATTAAACAATGCAAAAAGAAATAAGCACTTTCGACCAAAACTTGAGAAAAATGCAAAATCCACCGCCTCTGAAAATTCCTTCTATGCGACCGCATAGGCTATTTCTATGCGGTCGCATAGAAGAACCTTAAAACGGTGCTAAGTGTTCTGTGACCACTTCGCGACCGCACAGGCAAAATGCATGCGGTCGCATGGTTCAAGCAAAAATTGCTGCTCAGGTCCTTGATCATTCTGGCCGTCTTGCACTTTGATCCTTCATCTTTGAATTAGTCCATTTCAATCCCCAGATTTTGAACTTCATATCATTTAAGCCCTTTCTAAATTGCAGTCAAAGTCCTCCATCTTTTGGTCAAGTGCAATTCAATCCTTAACTTCATAAAATTGTAAACTTTTAGTCCTTTTTCTCCTCTTTAACTCGTTTCTTCGTCTGGTCGGGGTTTTTGCCTATAAAATCAAATATTACACAATTATGCTTAGAATATGCTCAATTTCATCAATAATTATAAGCCCAAAATGTGTCCAATAAGTGTGTAAATACACACTTATCACACCCCCAAACTTGAGCTCTTGCTCGTCTCGAGCAAGATTAACTTCTAACACACAATCATGCAAATGTGAGAATGATCAATATATGAGATGACTTGCTAGATATATAAAAGAGTTTTAAAATTGTCTATCAATTCACAACCATGCACCAAATAATGCTAACTTAAAATAAGTTTAGCTTGTCCAATGTTCAATCAGTGTATGCACAGTCACTTTCAATCATCATCTAAAATAGGAAACAATCATCAAGACAGAAAAGGAATCAGATTAGCTCAATCCCAACCCTTAATGGTCAACTCTATCCTTTCCCGCTCGTGAGATTCACACCTCCAACTATATGTTGCTTTCTCATGCCCCGGTGTACATTTAAAGGTTGTTCTCAATCACTCTTTTCTTTTAAATTCACACAGGTCAACTAGCAAGTATTTCAAATGAAGATAGAGTAACTGAACATGAAAGACCTCACAAGATAGTATATAGACACTCAACTCTCATGTGTTTAAGATTGGATAACTGTTTCGCTCAAAATCATTCCAATGAAGAGTTTTACCATAAGCTTGCATATTTTCTCATTCGCCACCACTTAGATCACATGCATAACACAAATCATAAGGTCTTTACAGGATTAATATGTGGCTTAAGGTAAAGGTGTGGAAAATATTTAGATAAGTGACTAAGAAGTCTCAAATATCAATCAGTGGAGTAAAAGTATCAACTCAGCTTACATAGATAAGATCTGTACACAATCATATCCCTCCAAATAATAACTTCTCACTCATTATCAATGCCAGCACAATCACCTTTTTCCTTTTAAATATCAGGAGGAATCATACCTATAGACATATAAATCAACCTCCACCACACATTTTTTTCTCCTGTCAACTTTTTTTTTTTTTTTTTTTTTCAACATAAAACTATTTACACCAACTATAGCACCACCTTCAATATTGATACCCCCAAACTTATTTCTCTTGCTCACCCAACATTTAATATAATCAACAACACTCCACTAGCTTTAAATGCTGGATAAAGATATTGTTTTTCTGGTTATAAGCTTGTAATGTGGGTAAATCAAAGAAAATGTCAACAAGGCACAACGGGGTTGATCAAAGGAAAAAATTAATTCAGGGTAGGCTATTTGGCTAACGTGGTTATAACAAAAATGACCTTAATCATATTCATGCCTGCATGTGTCAATGTGGTCTTGAAGAGAATCAATGCAAGTTCTAGAGAAGCACAATCATGGAAGAATGTCACACAAGAAGAAGTAATGAGACTGTAATGAATGTGTCAGTCTGTAGGCTCAAAGTCTTACCAGGTTTTGTGTCTACACCGTCCAGTTACAACATCTTCAATGAAACTGCTCAACTAGTAAATACTCGGTTTACACACACAATCAGGTAAAGTGACAGAGAAAATTAATGTCCCAATCATTTCCACATCTAGATGACAATGAAACATGACTACCGTGCTCAATAAAACTCAAAATCTCACATGGACAAGCAATTTTCGAAATTTTTTTAGCCCAAATAGCATTTTTGGTTTGCGCATGCATAGTTTATGAATCCATAACAATTTCACACTCACACATTCCTATGCCGACAAGGCCATCTAATATATCAACACACAATCACCAATGTAAGCTCAAAATAGCCGGCAAGGCTGTAACATCAATTTAAAGCACACAATAGCCGGCAAGGCTCAATACCCCCAAACTTAATTCACACATTGTCCTCAATGTGAAAGAAAACAAGATAAAGAGGATAGGAATAACGAAACTTCCCTGAGCTGTATCTGTGAAGTGTACCCATGCTTATACTGGAGTTGTGATGAAAGTGAGTGACTGAATCAAAAACTTGGTCCAGAACCTGAAGCATCCAGAAGTGGCTGAGATATCCAAAAAATCCCCTTCAAAAATAGTTATATTAGATCAGCAATATAATAAGTAAAAGCATTAAACACATATAATAACAAAACGTTAAACAGTAAGAAAGTTGGGTTGCCTCCCAACAAGCGCTTGGTTATAGTCGTTAGCTTGACTATAGGGCATCTTTACTCCGTTTTAGCAAAAAGAACGGAGGATTCTTCTTTCAAAAAGTCACCTCCCAAATATGGTTTTAGTCTTTGCCCATTGACTGTGAAGTTCCCATTTCTTTCATGATGAAACTCAACCGCTCCATTTGAAAAAACTTTAACGATGGTGTAAGGACCCGACCATCTAGAGCGAAGCTTTCCGGGGAACAACCGAAGTCTAGAATTGTAAAGTAGAACTTGTTGCCCAACACTGAACTCCCGCTTCAGAATATGTTGATCATGCCATCTCTTCGTCTTCTCTTTATAGATTCTGGCACTCTCATATGAATCCAGGAGGAGTTCATCAAGCTCGTTTAATTGGAGCAATCTTTTCTCACCAGCTAATTTCATAGCGAAATTTAAAGCTTTGATTGCCCTAATAAGCTCGATGTTCTAGTTCTACTGGGAGATGACAAGCTTTTCCAAATAGGAGTCGATATGGGGACATACCAATTGGTGTTTTAAATGCAGTACGGTATGCCTATAATGCATCGTCCAGTTTCCTAGACCAGTCTTTTCTCGATGCATTAACCGTCAATTCGAGAATTCTTTTCAACTCCCTATTTGAAATTTCTACCTGGCCACTAGTTTGTGAATGATATGGAGTGGCTGCACAATGTTTCACCATACTTGGCCATAAGTGAGGCAAATAGGCGATTGCAGAAATGTGAACCACCATCACTACTGATAGCTTTGGGTGTGCCATAACGAGAAAAAATATTTTTCTTCAAGAAATTTACCACCACCCTAGCGTCATTAGTAGGTAGAGCTGCCGCTTCAACCCACTTTGATACATAATCAACCGCCACCAAAATGTATTGATTGGAATATGATGACGGGAAAGGCCCCATAAAGTCAATACCCCACACATCAAAAATTTCCACCTCCAAAATAGGGTTCATTGGCATTTCATTGCGATTAGAAATATTGCCAGTACGTTGTCACTTATCGCATTTGGAGACAACCGTGTAGGCATCTTTGAACAATGTGGGCCAATAAAATCCCGCTTGTAATACTTTTGATGCGGTTTTGGCGGCACCAAAGTGACCACCATATGGGACGAATGACATCGGTCAAGTATTTGTTCCATCTCCTCTTCTGGAACACATCTCCGGATAATCTGATCCGGTCCCCGTTTAAATAACAAAGGATCTTCCCAAAAATAGTACTTGATATCAGAGAAGAACTTCTTCCTTTGTTGATACGAAAGATCTGGGGGAATAATGCCACTAACAAGAAAATTCACATGGTCTGCATACCATGGTGTATGAGTGACATGTAACAGGTGCACAATTTGCATTAACTGCTCGTCGGGAAATACCTCATTGATTTCCCCTTCTACCACCTCCCCGGCCTGTTCAAGTCGAGACAGATGATCGGCGACAACATTTTCGGTTCCCTTTTTATCTCGAATTTCTAAGTCAAATTCTTGCAGAAGGAGAACCCACCGAATCAATCTTGCATTGACATCTTTTTTCGCTAACAAGTATTTGATAGCCGAGTGGTCAGTATAAACGATGACTTTTGACCCAATGCGGTATGACCGAAATTTATCAAATGCAAATACTACTGCGAGCATTTCTTTCTCAGTAGTAGCGTAGTTTAATTGTGCATCTGTCAGAGTTCTGCTTGCGTAATAGATCACATGCAGGATTTTATTTCTTCTTTGCCCTAAGACTGCACCAACGGCATAGTCACTAGCATCGCACATTAGCTCGAATGGAAGATTCCAATCTGGAGCTACGATGATAGGAGCCGTAATGAGTTTCTCCTTAATTATGTTGAAAGCGTCCAAACATTCTTTGGAAAAATTAAATGCAGTGTTCTTTTCAAGTAGGGAGCAAAGAGATTTCGAAATTTTAGAAAAATCTTTAATAAACCTCCTGTAAAATCCAGCATGTCCTAAAAAACTCCTAATTCCTCTTACGGTGGTTGGTGGTGGCAATTTTTCAATCACTTGAATTTTTGCCTTATCAACCTCAATACCTGCCAGAGAAATGCGATGGCCAAGAACTATGCCTTCTTGGACCATGAAATGGCATTTTTCCCAATTCAGGACCAAGTTGGTCTCTTTACATCTTTTCAGTACCTTATCGAGATTTTTCAAACATCCATCGAATGAACTCCCAAATACTGAGAAATCATCCATAAAGATCTCGATGCAGTGCTCGACCATATCGGAGAATATAGCCATCATACACCGTTGGAAAGTAGCCGGTGCATTGCAGAGGCCAAAGGGCATTCTTCTATATGCGAAAGTTCCATATGGGCATGTAAAGGTAGTCTTTTCTTGATCCTCAGGGGCTATTGGAATTTGATGATAACCCGAATACCCATCTAGAAAGCAGTAGTGTGAATACCCCGCCAATCGCTCAACCATCTGATCGACGAAAGGAAGAGGAAAGTGATCCTTTCTAGTCGCGTTGTTGAGTTTACGGTAATCTATGTACACTCTCCAACCTGTCACAGGTCTGGTAGGTATAAGTTCATTGTTTTCATTTTCCACCACTGTGACACCACCTTTCTTCGGCACGACTTGTACAGGGCTTACCCATGGACTGTCAGAAATTGGATAGATTATGCCTGCATCAAGCCATTTCACAACTTCCGCTCTGACCACTTCTTTCATATTCGGGTTTAATCGCCTCTGATGCTCAACTGATGGCTTATAGTCATTCTCCATCAGTATTTTATGCATGCATACAGATGGGCTGATTCCCCGAATATCTGCAATTGTCCATCCTATAGCTTCTTTGTGTTCCTTCAGTACTCGAAGTAACTTCTCTGTTTCTACCTCACTCAAGGAATTAGAAATGATAACTGGGAGTGTAGATGATTCTCCCAAATAAACATATCTCAAGTGAGGAGGAAGAGCTTTTAATTCAAGTATGGGGGCTTTTTGACGGGACGGAAACGGTAGTGAGGAAGTCTTGTGCAACTCCTCAAAATACGGTGTCCTTCGAGAAGGTGTAGTGTTCAAATAATATGCCATGTGTGCAATTTTTGGGTCTTCATCATTGATATGCGAAGAACGCACTAGGCATGTCTCAAGAGGATCCTCAGAGCGTCCATAAAGTGATCCAGCAATCAGTTGATCAACAACATCAACCCGAAGACAAGTATTGGGTTGAGAAGGGTACTTGAGGGTTTTCAAAATGTTGAATGTGACTTGTTCATCTTCTACTCTCAAAATAAGTTTTCCCTCTTGTACATCGATCAACGCCCGACCAGTGGCAAGAAACGGTCGTCCCAAAATTATTGGAATATCTTCATCTTCCTCCATATCTAGAACAATGAAGTCCGCAGGGAAGATGAACTTATCCACTTTGATTAATACATCCTCGATGATACCCCGAGGATGTGTAATCGATCGATCAGCCAATTGTAATGATATCGTGGTAGGCTTCACTTCCCCTATTCCCAACTTTCTAAAAATTTGCAATGGCATCAAATTGATGCTCGCTCCAAGATCACACAGGGCTTTACTAATGTTTACATCGTCAATGGCACATGGAATAGTAAAACTACCTGGATCCTTGATTTTGGGTGGTAACTTGTTCTGAAGGATAGCGCTACATTCTTCCGTTAGCATCACCGTCTCATGATCTTCCAATTTCCTTTTGTTAGAAAGGATATCTTTCATAAATTTAGCATAGCTCGGCATTTGAGCTAGTGCATCAGCAAATGGGATGTTTATGTGTAGCTTCTTGAATACCTCCAAAAACTTACCAAATTGAGCGTCCATTTTCTGCTTTTGGAGCCTTTGCGGAAAGGGAATGGGTGGTACATAGCTTTGACCACTGGTGGAGTCTTTGATGTTGATGCTTCCTGGTCATGCTCCTTGGATTCCTCAGCACTTGATTGAGGTTCCTGTACTACCTCTTCTTCTTCGATTGGCACCTTATCAGTTTGGATTTTTGGGGGTACTACTGTAGGTGCAGGTAATTGAAGCCCACTCCTAGTAGTAATGACCTGTACATTCTCTCTGGGGTTTGTTTCGGTGTTGCTAGGCAATGCCCCTGGTGGCCTTTCAGAGAGAAGTTTCGCAATTTGGCCCACTTGTCGCTCCAAATTTTTCAACGAGGCATCATTGCGCTCTTGATACTGCAATTGCTGATTTGTCAATTTGGCAATGGCCTCTTCCCACCCCTCCTTCTTCTCTTGTGGTTTAGGGTTTAACACATTTTGATTATTCCCATACGAGAAGTTAGGGTGATTACGCCATCCAGGATTATAAGTTTGAGCATACGGATTGTACCCTGGACGTTGAAAGTTTTGAGCGTATGCCAATTGCTCGGTGGATCCCGAACTACTGGCAAGTAATGGACAGCTTGAACTCGTATGATTAGCTCCGCACATATCACAGGGCGGTGAGGATTGGATCATATGAGCTGGACGAGGGCCAGATGTGGATGGAGTTGTAGAAAAGACCTTCTATCTTTCGCGTTAGAGAGTCGATCTTTGATAACATAAGATTGTATGCTTCACTATCTCTAGCTCCACCAACTCCCCTTTGTATACCTCTATCAGGCCACATGGCACTCTGCTCACTCATGACCTCTAGTAGATCATATGCTGCTCGCATGCTTCTATAGAGGAGTGACCCATTTGAGGATGAATCCACATTGGACCGATAAGATGGAGTCAGACCAAAATAGAAAATTTGAACTTGTTCTCCTAAAGAAATCCCATGATTAGGGCACTTTCTGAGCATATCTTTAAATCGCTCCCACGCCTCATGAAAAAGTTCCGTATCATGTTGACGGAAAGTGGTGATATCATGTTTAAGTTTGACCACACGAGCAGGTGGGAAAAACTTAGTTGTAAATTTTTGTATCAACTCTACCCAACTCGTGATACTCCCTGAAGGCAGAGTGTCAAGCCACTCTCTTGCCTTATCTTTCAGAGTATGGACAAACAATCTCATCCGAATCGCCTCCATATTCACACCCTCATAAGTGAAATTACTCACCATTTCCATGAATCGGGCGATGTGATTATGTGGATTTTCATCTAATATCCCATAAAATGATATGTTACTGGAGAATAGATTAATTACATCTGGGCGAAGTTGAAAGTTCGGATGTCCATAAGAAGGGTAAATAATACCACTTTGATTTTCAACCACGGGTCTGTTTAGGTAATCCCTGAATAACATGTCTTCTTCATTTATACCAGGATTTTGAACCCTACCCGCTTGGTGATCAAAACCAGGCGGTGCACCTTCCCGAGGTGCTGGCTCATGATGAATTATCGGTTCAAGCTGACCTTCTTGACGCTCCATTTGTTGTTGTTGTCTTCTTAGCTCGTTCTGTTCCCTAAGCCTTCTGCGAAAAGTCTCTTCTATTTTAGGGTCAAATTGAAGAAGATTGAGACTTCGCGAACGGTTCATAAACAGTGAACGATTTAGAAGATTAACAACAAAAAGTGACTTTTGGATTTAAAGGGTAAAATAAAATAAAAATTCAAAAGTTCGTTAAAGTGAAAAACAATTAACTAGTAATCAAATTTACAACTCCCCGGCAGCGGCGCCAAAAACTTGATCGGGCCGAAAACGATTGCCGCAAGCGTACGGATCAAGTAGTATAATAGAGCTTTTAAAGCCCAAGTCGATCCCACGAGGAGTGTTTTTCCAATTACAAGTTAAAGTGTTTCAAATTAACGATAGACACACACATTTTAAAAATTGATTTTAAAAGCTAGAAAATAAAATAAAAGACTTGATTTAAATTTAAAAAAAAAAACAAAGTAAATTACGAAAAAGGTTTTTTAATTTGGAAAATGTTGGAATTTATGCTTTCACTTAACCATTGTTTCATTAGTATTAAAATCGATAAAATAAAGATGCTAGTGTTACCAAAGTGTCAGATTAGACCCGATTCTCCAATTTTAGCTAACAACCTCTTCCGAGCAAAATTAACCCTAATTGATTAACCTATCCACTATATCTCTATGTGGATACAATTTAACCAATTGCATTAAATTGTTGTGAGAATACTCTAAGGGTCACCTAGGGTAGATGCATATTCCTATAACACCTAAACGAGTATAGTCGAAACTATACAAATCTAGGGTTTCAATTACCTTGATCTAGCTAGTACAACAATTTCTCAATAATTACACCAACCATTTAGCCATATCACATATTGATCAAGTACATGATAGTCAATAAAACACAATAATTAAAACATCTAAAACTTGGAAACACATGCATCTTACCATACAAAACAACATACTAATGAAACTTTTGGTTAAGTTACTACATAAATTCCAACATAAAACTATTTAGCTCATAATAAAAGTGATGTAACAAAGAGAATTTTGTCCCATTACAATACAAATAAGGAAAATAAAGAAAGAAATTCAAAAGGAAAGATGAAACCCTTGTAGAACAATTTTGAATTCTTTCATTTCTTTTCCAAATCCTCCTTTGATGGATTCTCTTTGTTCACCCCTTCAACCCTTAACTAAACCTACAAAAACACAAAAAAAACAAAATAAAAACTTAAGCAAAAATGAAAAACCAGAGAGTTACGGGAGAGAGAGGCAAGAGAGTTAGAGAGAGAGGATGGATGAAGATAATGCTCAAAATGAATGAATTCTCTCCTTTTTTTTTTTTATCTATATCCCATGTTTTTCCACTAAATATTTCTCCACTCAAGCTATTATAATAGTTTAATAATAGTTATACTATATAATAATAGATATAGATAAGTTTAGGTATTAAACAATGCAAAAAGAAATAAGCACTTTCGACCAAAACTCGAGAAAAATGCAAAATCCACCGCCTCTGAAAATTCCTTCTATGCGACCGCATAGGCTATTTCTATGCGGTCGCATAGAAGAACCTTAAAACGGTGTTAAGTGTTCTGTGACCACTTCGCGACCGCACAGGCAAAATGCATGCGGTCGCATGGTTCAAGCAAAAATTGCTGCTCAGGTCCTTGATCATTCTGGCCGTCTTGCACTTTGACCCTTCATCTTTGAATTAGTCCATTTCAATCCCCAGATTTTGAACTTCATATCATTTAAGCCCTTTCTAAATTGCAGTCAAAGTCCTCCATCTTTTGGTCAAGTGCAATTCAGTCCTTAACTTCATAAAATTGTACACTTTTAGTCCTTTTTCTCCTCTTTAACTCGTTTCTTCGTGGTCGGGGTTTTTGCCTATAAAATCAAATATTACACAATTATGCTTAGAATATGCTCAATTTCATCAATAATTATAAGTCCAAAAAGTGTCCAATAAGTATGTAAATACACACTTATCAGTATGGTCGATCAATTGATTCAAAAGATTCTGTACCTCGAAAAAGAAAAGTGCAAGAGAAAAATTAACAAAAAACTTCGAAAGAAGTAACGTTAGAAAAGATTGATCAATCAGATATTGAAAATATGGTTCCTAAAGAACCACAAATATCTGAAAATAACGAGATTTCAAAAAATTATATGCTATCTCATAAATTATAGAAATGAAATAATGTTGTTATAGACAATATTTTCGCATCTAATGTGACTCTTGATATTATACAAAATGAGGATTATGAACCACAATCAGTTAAAGATTTTCAAAATAGAAATGATTGATAAAAATGGAAAGAAGTCATACAGACGGAATTGATTTTTTTAGAAAAAAGAAAAGTGTTTGGACTTATAGTTTGTACACTTGAAAATATAATATCTGTAGGATACAAATGAATTTTCATACAAAAGAGAAATGAAAATAATGAAATTACAATATACAAAACTCGACTAGTAGCTCAAGGTTTCTCACAAATACTAGAAATTGATTATGAGGAAACATATTCTCCCGTAATGGGCACCATCACTTTTAGATTTTTGATCAGTTTGACCGTATCACAAAAATTTGATATGTGTCTTATGGATGTAATAACGTCTTTTATATGGTTCACTCGATAATGACGTATATATGAAAGTCCCCAAAGGACTTAAAGTATCAGAAACAAACGATACATGTCAAAGAACAATGTTCTCAATTAAATTGCAAAAATCATTATATGTATTGAAACAATCTGGATGCATGTGATATAATTCATCTTAGCGAATATTTGTTAAAAGAGGGTTATAAAACTGACGATATATGCACATGTATTTTCATAAAAAAAAAACAAACGTTGGATTACAGATTGAATATTTCACAGAAGGATTATTTGTTCATCAATCTACATATACAAAAAAAAGTTTTAAAACGGTTTTATATGGATAATGCGCGTCCATTGACATTATTTATGATTGTTCAATCACGTGATGTGAAAACGGATCTATTTCTTCCACTTGAAAATGGAGAAAAATTTCATAGTCCTGAAGTATCATATCTTAGTGCAATTGGAACATTAACTTATCTTGCAAACTGCATCGACCCGACATAACTTTTTCTGCAAATTTCTTGCAAGATATAACTCTACACCAACTCAAAGACATTGGAATGATGTTAAACATATTTTTCGTTACCAAAAGGGTATGATTGATTTGTGATTAACTCTTAAAAGTCGGGATGTGCTTTAGTGGGATATGCATATGCAGGTTACCTTTTTGACCTATATAAAGCAAAATCACAAACAAGATATGTGTTTACACATTGAGAAACAGTTATATTAATGAAATCTGTGAAGCAATTTTTTACAGTAACATTCTCAAATCATTCTGAAATTATTGTAATTCATGAGGTAGGGAGAGAATGTGTATGGTTGAGAAACATGATCCATCATATCCAAATATTATGCGGGTTAATTTTAGCAAAATATAGTCCAAAATTTTGTATGAAGACAATGCAATTTGTATTGTGCAACTCAAATGATACTATATCAAATGTCACATGACAACATATTTCTCCAAATTTTTTTTATACAAATGAGTTTAGAAGAATGACGACGTCGATATTCAATAAATTCGCTGGAGTGACAATGTGACCGATTTATTCATAAAAACACCGCCAACATCTACATTCAATAAATTAGTTCATGAGATTGAAATGCGTCGACTCAAAGATGTTCAATGATTAACATTAGGGAAATAGTTGTACTCTTTTTCCTTCGCATATGTTTTATCCAATTAAATTTTTCTAATAAAATTTTAATGAGACAACATTTATTTTTAATATTCCAAAATAATTGTACTCCTTTTTCTTCGTTTGATTTTTTTTTTTTGTACCATTGAATTTTTATTAAACAAATACTAATAAGACAAATATTTTGTAATGTATCATTCAAGGAGAGTGTTGTAAATAATAGGTTTATTACAATTTGCTAGTAAATGATAATTATATTCATGCAATCCTAAAAATTATTATCATTGTATCATTAATTATTTAATTTTGTTTTTGCTTTTTCTCTCCTTTCGTAACACAAACAGGGTTTTATTTTATTAATTTTTTTTTTTCCCGTCTCTAATCACAAAAAGAAATCTGAATCAATCAGGTTTTAGTCTACCAAAAGCAATATAAATTTACAATTATAACCACCACTTTGGCTAGATAAGACACTGGTAGAGTCATATCTTCATCTTATGCCTTTGCATTGAGCTCTCAGGTTAGCATATAAATTAAAATAAAAAAGATTTCACCTTTTTTTTTTTTTTTTTTTTTCTAAATTTTTGGTTTTTTTGAATTCTGTGGTATTTTTCTTGATCCGGCTCATCTTGGATTCACTTGTTTTTATCTCGATCATGCTTGTTGAATTTAAATTGACTTTTGATTTCTTGTATGATTGACTCGGAATTTGGGATTTGGATTGTTTAGTGCAGACTTAATCAAAAGGGTTTAAGGTATTAGGAATATTGGGGTTTTAATTGATCTTTATTTGATTTTGGATAAGTACGTTTCTCTTTACCGTAGTTCAATTCTTTAAGTTCTGTTTGGCTGGGCTTTTGAAGAGCCGTTCACAGATTAAGAAGTTGTTTTTTGAATATGTTTGGGTAATTATATGGAATGGAGAGCTTTTAAATGAAGTTAGCCTAAGGTAGCACCGTCGCCAAAAAGCAGAAGCGAGCGGAAAAATTATAAAGTCTTTAGGTTCTTAGGTCTACTGCCTCCTGATCAATGGAGCTTTGTTTGTTTTTTCGTAACTCCCTTTATGCAAAATTGCAGTCATGTATAATGGCTTGAAGCTTTTTGTTATGTATTATCTGATTCTTATGGGATAGAGGACCTCAAAACGTACTATCCTGTTTGATGGCTATTATTGTGAAAAAATGATGTTTCGAATAGTGATATATATATATATATATATATTTTGGAGAATGTATTGTTAAAAAGTAAGAAATTTTTTTGGATTTACGTGCAAAATATTTTATTACGTAAATGTGTAGTTGGAAATGAGAATGAAAATTAAAGAGATTTGTTATAAATGGAGAAAAATAGGCGAACATTTTAACTTGTATAACACGACTGGTGTCTGATAATGATTTCTTTGGCGGATATTACGGGGCTTAAATTTCTCATTTTTGTTGTGAGGTATATGAATGCATCATTTGGTATTTTGTCTTTATCAGGTATTCAGATATTGATCTGAGCAGTTCATGCTTTGACATTGTTGCAAGCATCTAAATTATCTATAGATGGGGTCTGAAGGACCTGCTCCACCAGTGACAATCCATGTGACTGGATTTAAGAAGTTCCATGGAGTTGCAGAAAATCCAACCGAGACAATTGTTAACAATCTTCAAGACTATATGGTAAAAAGGGGTTTGCCGAAAGGGTTGATCCTTGGTAGTTTCACCATTCTTGATACTGCAGGTCAAGGAGCTCTTGTTCCCCTATGTCAAACATTGCAATCTGCTGTGAACCAGGACGTCAATGTATCAAATCCTAGGAGAGTAATTTGGGTCAGTTTCTATTTCTGCCTCAATTATTCTCCCCTTGATAAAAATAGATTACAACTGGGTAAATCAGTTTTTTAACCCATAGCTTAAATGGCTGTGAACTGTGTACTGACTGTTGTCAGTTGTCAAATCTACCAATTGGGAAGGAATTTATCTCCATTATTTTCTCCCTTGTTTGGTCCTATTTTCTAAAACTCATTTTTCCTCCAACTCATTTTCAACCACACGTTTCATAGATCCACAACTTTTATCAACTTTTCAAACGCAAATTTCATCATCTTTTATCAAAATCTATATTTTTTGTTGCACCAACCAGGGCTTCATTTGGATATTTGGTGGATTGTGTTTGAAATGGCAGTCATAAATTTCCTGCTTTTTTTTCCCTGTATTTGAGATTATTTCGATTCTTTATTCACTATAATATCAGCTTATTAGGACAGGACAAGCAGCCTATTTCTATTTATGAGCTACTTTTTGAACTACTAACTTTTGTTGAAACATGCCATCTTTGTTACAAAATTACAGAAAAAAGGAAAAGAAAAAGAGCACTTACAACATATATTACAAGATTTCAATCTAGGTCGTTTGAAAGGTTGTTTAAAGAGGTCTTTACAGTTGGAACTTATTCATCGTTACTTGAATTTTAATCAAATCTTTCTCCTATAATCTATTGAATCTTTTGATGAACATGGTAAGTAGATGTAATTAAAAGAGTTCAGGAGTTCAGGTTGTAAGATTTGATGATGAAGCTCTTGTGAAGCCAAGGCATGAACTTTTCCCCCTATTCTTCTCGCCCCTGCTTCTCAACTCTTGACTCTTGGTCCAATTCGAGTCTATGATTAAAAGACAGTCTTTTCCAATCGTCTAAGTTTCTTCACTGTCTTGATATTTATTTTCAGCTACATTTTGGAGTTAATAGTGGTGCAACAAGGTTTGCCATAGAGCGTCGAGCTGTCAATGAAGCTACATTTCGTTGCCCTGATGAGATGGGATGGAAGCCTCAGGTTAGATGTGACTATTAATAATTTCCTGTTCAACTTAAATAAGTGATGGACGGAACTGATATTTGTGTTCATATTTATTGCAGAAAGTCCCCATTGTTCCTGCGGATGGTGTGATTTCACGAATACGAGAGGTAGAATTGTTTTTAGTAATGCTTCATTTCAGGCTATAGTAATGGCTTTTGTCATTTGTCTAAATCTGTTAGGTTGATGAGTTCTAATTGTTAAATACAGAGATTATAAAGCTGAATAAGTAGTAACTATTGCAGCAAATGTAGGATTCCTGAGAATATACATCACAATAAATCGTCTCTATCCAGCTTCTAATGGTTGTCTTGAACTCTTGACATCTCTTCGACTCTGAAAGGGAATCATACGAATGTTCTTATATGGAGGTTATATATCACATAATTCATGGCAATCAGCTTGGAAATGCTCAAACTTTTTCCCTACATTCTTTTGTTAACTGCTTGCAGACTTGCCTTCCTGTTGAGGATATCACCAATGCATTGGCAAAGATGGGTTATGGAGTGACGACTTCAGATGATGCTGGTCGATTTGTTTGCAATTATGTATACTATCATTCCTTGCGCTTTGCGGAGCAGAATGGAATTAAATCACTATTTGTACATGTTCCTGTTCTCGACTATTGATGAGGAGATTCAAATGCAATTTGCTGCTGCTTTATTGGAGGTACTTGCCTCTTTATATTAGATCTTATGCAATCTTCTCAGAATGTTTATAGCTGGAGCAATATTTGAATGTGGACATAAGTGTCTGTGCAGTACATTAATAAAAACTAAACTGAATGCAAATTGTAAAATTTATCTACAACCGTTTGTTGAAAGTTGGAATTGCATTCTTGTTTTCTTTCATTTCACTTCAGTGTTAATTTTCATCGTTTTGAGTTAGTCACTTATTGTGTTTATATTACGGACTATGTAAACACTTACTCGAAATCTCACTTATTAGATTCCGTTGAAGACAATTTTTTTCTGAAAAACTCACCCATTATATACCTAATACATGTATAATATCATGTAAAATAGATACAAAATTTTGACTGCTACTTAATAGGTCTGAAAAAGTATCGAAAAATATCAAATTTAGATATTGTACCCTGTTGAAGTAAGATACATTTGGGGATGCAACCACAAAATAGAAGGGACGTTAATCCTTTCAAGATAGAAACTTGAAAGGCGAACATCAAATAGTTCCACAGTCGAGATTCATCCTTTTATCCACATGTTGCCAAAAGCTGTAGGTGACAAAGAAACAGAGTAGACATAATACCTGTTAAAATTAGCTAATCTTTTGAGAAGCAAAAAAAAAAGGGAGATACAAACCAACTACACAATGTGAACATGAGAAAACAAACAGGTGGCGCGCATAAAAAAAAGAACTTGATGTTTTGTTCCATATTTTGAGGGATTATAACCCAAGGAAGGGGCATTGCTTTCTGGCATGCTCGGGAATTAACTTCAGCAGGGTCTCAACTGGCACGCCCTTCAACTCTAAAAAACAAGAGTACAGCAACTTGAACAAAAATACAACAATTTTCTGGGTTAAAGAATGTGAGGTAATTTCATCTGAAAACTTCATACCATGAGGTTTAAAATTGAACAATGGAGGAAGGAAATGTCCATTTGGGAGGCGCGTGTTTGGATCACGTAGCTCATTGAAAAAGGGATGAGTCAAGGCATCCAGCTGCATCGAAAGAGAATTTAATTTGCAAGTTAGAGTGCAAATGATGAGAAGAAAGAGGCACCAACAATTTGAGAATGTAAACGTGACAAAGTTGAACTCGTGGTTCCACTCAGCTTCGTATATGGGATACTTTTTCAGCCATCCCTAGAATAGTGGAGTACGCACAGAAGAATCAAGTACAGATTAGTCAATTAGATCCTAAATTATTGGGCCTTTTAGACAGTCTATTTCAACCATCACATGCATGTCTATTTCAACCATCACATGCATTCTTTTATTCCAGTTCCAACCAGAAGTTGGAAACTATGAAAATGTCAGTACTCTAGAAACAAATACTTAAAGGTGATTGCAGCGTGGGATGAATGTTCCTCCTAAATGAGGCATAGACAGAATTTTGTTGAAAGAAAAAAATGAATTTTATATACTCACAGCCGTGCAACGTAAATTAGGAGAGTACTGCAGCAGTCTAGAAACAAGATCAACAGCTTCAGGAGGCATGCGTTTATGGAATATCTGACGCAAAGCAAAGAAGAATAAAAAGGTGACTGAAGGCAATTACACGAGTCCTTTTCTCTCTACTGAAAATGGTGAACAAAGAAAAAGGAATAAATAGAAGATACATTTAGCATGAAAGCCTAACATTACAAGTACCTTGTGCCACGGATGAGCTTTGATTTGTGGGAATTTGAACTCAGTATAGTTAGGATTCATGCATTTTATTTCTTCCCTTGTTGGTGTACCCAAAACCTGAAAGATATAGTTTGTTTATAAGGGAAGAACTTACAAACTAGTAACGCTTAAGCTAGTAACAAGTCATTTTAAAAGCTTAAGCTATTAAAAAAGAGTCGTGTATCAATAAATGCTGTCTTCAACATCCATCAAAGAATAAACCATCTTTTTTATTACAACTGAAAAACAAGTTTGAATCTGTTCACAGAACAATATATACAGATGATCATTTGAACAAACCTTGAAGTCCTGTCTAAATTAATGTTCACAGGCAAACATTATATGAGATTTAATTTGAAATATGCCATAACTTTAATTGTAACACCCCATCGGTCACTCCATCAACCAATAAATCATCTTTCTAGTTGCAACTACCAAAAACATGTTGAATGTTTTCACAGAACTGTATGCATATACACGAAGCACTTCTCTTCTTCAGTCAAACAGGCCAACAGATGAACTATACAGGGCCATCCACAAAAAAAAGTAAAATGAAAATAGAATAAAAATAACAAAAGAGACAATGGAAACAATAAACAAACAAAACAGAAAAGCAGAAAAAACTATAAAATAATAGAAAGTGCATCTGCAAGAGAGTACCTTAATAATCTCTACAAGCTGGTCTACTCCACTCTTACCAGGAAACAAAGGCTGAAAAGCGAAACCCAACAGTAACCCAAACTATACAACCCTTTTACGTCCATGTAAAGGACCTATTAAGTGCAAAAAGAAAAATCGGTCCAACTACCTGTCCCAGAATTAGCTCAGCGAGCACACAGCCAATGGACCAAATATCGATGGCTGTAGTGTACTCTGTTGCTCCAAAAATAAGCTCAGGTGCTCTATAATACCTAGAGCAGATATAAGAGATATTGGGTTCTCCTTTAACCTGCCAAGAATCAGGGAATCAAATGTCAAGCATCCTACTTGCATGAAAGAAACTTTATCTTTATAAAAGCATTTCACATACCAAAACTTTGGCACTTCCAAAATCACTCAATTTAACCTGGTGCGTATGTGGATTCGCCTGCAAAAAGTCATAAAATTATTGTCTAGAAAGAGAACTTAGGAACAGTCGAACAAATTGGCAATGGTAAATCCAAAAGCAGATCAACTTTAATATGCAACATGTTGACATTCCAAATTAAAGCACCAGGAATATTAATAAGTAAAACATAAACGTTTCAAATTAAAAATGGCACTGAACTAGAAGTTAAGAGTTTTTCGAATGCCACAGAATGCTGTTTAATAACTGAATATCCAATAATTAATCTATAAATCAAATTATCATTGGAATGGATGAAAAATACAACTTTAAGTTCACAAGGTTTAAGTGACAGAGTTAAATAATAATTAACAATGAAGAAAGTTCATATTCCAATTCCAAGACAATAGGTAGCAATGCACTACAGCAATGCCAAGAAAACTATTGCTTATCACATATATCACACCACATGAAGCATATGCACTATGGAGATGCAGATTCAGAGACCAGGAAAAAAAAATAAAAATAAAAATTGAACTGCAGTGGGCAAGTATCTCTCTGCTATGTGTAGATTCATCTTATCTTGCACCGACTTGTAAACTTATGTAATCACTCCGACTATTATTGAATGGTTTTATTTCCCTTTCTGGACAACCAGCCGAAATAATTATTCCCTTGCAACAAAATTTTCTTATTTGTTGCGATGTACATGACTCTGACCAACAAAAATTATTGGGCATCAGTTATTAAGGAAAAATGAAAAAGTCACATCAAATGCCCAATTTCCTATTCACCTAAAACTCTTCCTAAGACTCTATGTCAATTTACAACATCCCATTTGAATTGTGAGTAGTGGGATTAATAAGAAATAGAATAGCATACATATTAAAGATTTCTAACAATACTGGCATTTTTAGGCAAGTTTTACCTAAGATGTAGAATGTAGAAACGAAAAATGTAAAACCAAAAAAGTATAGAACCATGCAAACTAATATAAATTGTACCAACAAATTTTGAGGCTTGATATCCCTGTGGCACACTCCAATACCACGATGGATGTATGATAATGCTCTGAAAATCTGCCAAATAGAAATATTTATACTCTAAAATATTAACCTTAGAAAAGAGCTCAAATATATACAACTACTCAGGCAGAAAAGTATGACAAATGCCCTCAAACTTCTCATTCAAAGAACAAACTATGAAAGTAGATCCACTCATTACATAAGTCATAAATTTTTACAAGTTGATTTTGTCAAGGACATTTACAGTTTTGAAGTGTACTAACCAATTATCATGAAGAACATGAACATAAGGTTCTACTTCAATAAAAAACTTGAATAAGATTTAGAACAAGGAAGTTTCATCACAAGTGACAGTGAATTAAAATGTGAATATAAAAGTAGTTTGTAAGAGAAGACAGAAAATTATTTGGCATCCAAATTTTGTTTTGAAGACTTCGAACATGGGACAAGCAGCAGGCATAGCAAGGATCAATAAATTACCTGGTAAGTGTACAGCTTTACATATATCAGTAGCATCCTTTGGTTCAGCTTATTATAGTGTTTGATAACACGATGAAGAGTTTCAGGGACATACTCGAGTACCAGGTTAAGATACAGTTCATCCTTTTCAGTAGTAGAGAAGAAGCAATGCTTCAAGGACACAACATTTGGGTGGTCAAGAAGACCCATGGTTTGTAATTCTCGGTTCTTATACTTCTTATCTTGAAGAACTTTCTTTATTGCAACCGTTTCACCCGTCTCTAAGCATTTCGCCTAGATAATGAAGATCAAACAATGATATTTATGATTTTCCTTTGACTAAGTTTAATAATTGCATAAGCCAACACTATCAAAAAAATCCAAGTTAAAGCAACAGAAGAACTTACCTGGAACACTACTCCAAACGATCCATGGCCAACAACTCGTTCAGCCATGTAACTGATTGTCTGATATTATTAAAACATATTAACAAATCAAGGCCAATAAATAAAATTGGAAAATTATCAACGCCAACAGAATTAGGTAAAACATAAATGAATAAAGGCGTAGTAGCATAGATCTCAAAAAATACATGCATAAAATGTCCAGTCAAATGGTACAGCTAAACCTACGATAAATTGCATTAAACTTTTTCTTATATTCACTCTTGAAATTGAGTATATTTATTTGATGAATTTGTAAAAGCAAGTATAATAGGAAATGCTAGTTCTATTACAACACTGTCAAAATTTATTTCCTGGCTTCAGAATCATGGAACACAATATAAAGATTACCTCTTTTGACTTCTAGAGTTGCATCCTCTAAGCAATCCCAAGGCTCTAATAGGAGTGCTCATAGAAACCAAGAGTAGCATTTGGTAAATGGACACGGTTGTAAAGAATTTGTAATCCCAGTGTGTAATAAACTGAATTTTCAATGAAGTTTTATATTCTTTATATATATATTCTATGCATGTATTTTGTTATGCTGTTGATATGAGAATTCACTGAACAAGTTCCCATTATGGATATTAAGTGCACTGAGAATTGGCTCATGACACAAGATGCAAAACATGGGTTCCTTAGATTTGTGTATTTGTTCAAAGTTGGTGGTGAGCTAGGGCAACTCACTCGACCTCCATAGGATGAGGTGACTTGTCCTGGTCACTAAAATGAGAATTTAGGTATGACATACTAGTGTGTTCCATCACATGGGTTACGTTGAATAGAACCCAATGAGAAAATATTTCCTTGGATGAGTTTCATTCGAGTTACCATATTATGAATGAACTTAATCTTGAGAGAATAATAGACTCAAATCATTGGAGTGATTGACAAGACCACACTACTCAAAAGGAGCAACTTTCGTGCAATTCATGACTATGTGGCCACTGTTAAATCAACATTTGGCAATAACCGTTGCTAGATTAAGATGAGGAATCATCACAAGCATGGTAAAGAGAAAGGAGGCTAAAATGATGGGCTACAGTTGGGTTAGCGATGACCGAGTGGAACAATCCGCCAAAGATTCGATACAGAAGTTGCCAGTCACAGAGAGGGTCTCTCTTATGATCTTGTAGTTGATGAAACGTCTACGACGGTCTCTTTAGATTCCATTCCAACTCTTTTTAATCTTTTCTCATTCAAAGCTTCCTCGCAAGAGCACCCGAAATGGCAGGCATTATGTCAAGTATTCCATTGGTCCCCCGACGCAAGGATATTGCCCAACTTTCTATGAAATAAATGATGCTCATTGAATGAATCTTAACTTACAGGGGTCCAAATATTCAATAAGATTATTGTCGATGAAAGATAATAAGATTATTGTGTTACGTTATCGATGAAAGATAATTATTGGACTCGTCCGTACTCTATTCTAGAATATAAAAAAAACTACAAGTGAGATCTTACTAATGGGCAATACCTTCGATATCTTGGACAACAAGTCTTTATGATTTTAGGACCATGTATTCTCAATATAGACACCGTGATATCTCTTGAAGAGACACGATTCCCCTAAAGTGAATTTGATGGTTCTGATCATTAAAATCCTATGCAGAGTAATTTTAATGAAAGGAGACTAGAATTTAATATTACTTTTATTGCAATTGGATTGGATTTTAAATATAAATAAATAGGTCTATGTGAACACACGGTTGTGATTAATAACTCGAAAAAGGCTGGAACGTCAAGATGTAATCTAAATTGTTCAGCAAGACAACTTGTAATGAGTTATGTTAAGTGCACGATAAGATTGCACTGCTTTTATAATTTTTACATGATTGTAAAGTAAAGTCATTAGTATTTCTTTAGGAGAACAAATATCTAATTGATAGGACATTCATGAATAGCAATAGAATTATAATGGTAGGTACTGTGACATTTTCTTGGAGCTTGAATTTTCCTATGGGTTCTGGGATTCCCTATCAAACTGCTAGTGGTAATCATTCAAAAATTGCATGATGTGGATTTTATTGGGTCTCTGTTCATATTAATTTGGATGCATGAATAAAATCATCCATACCTCGAAAGAGAATTCAGATAATCTTAATGAGAAATGAGAATATATTTATTCTAATTTAACTGGTTTTAGATATTCCTATTGGTTTCAGAATTAAATTAGGTTAAGTTGTTGGTGTTAGATATTCCTATACGAAATAAACCGTGTTTAGATGGAATTTTAGCACGCGGGAACATATCGCAAGAGGAAACTAGCCAATGCTAAAATACCAAAACACATTGGTCCCCTCATTTTCCTAAAAACGAGAAAAAAAAATAAAAAATAAAAAAATCCAGCCACCTAATTGAACTTCTTTGTGAGAACAGAATTGATAGAGAAACCAAGCTATATTTAATGCGAGAATAACTTCTTCTAAGAAATTTTCACTTGGTCAAATGACTTATCCGCTTCCCCTTTTCTCATGTAGGTTGTGAAGGCACGTGCATTATTTCATACATATATACCAGCCACAAAGCCTAAGATAACAACTTGCACTTGGCTAGCCTCACGAGAAATTGACTTGGAGGCTATTTTTTTATTTGAACCACAATTTTGACAAGCTATTTCAAACTTGGTGTGCAGAAATTCAGCCAGTGTTCTGGAAGAGGTTTAGGGCAGAGTTTTTGTGTTAATAATCCCCATATAAACTCCACTAATTGCATAGCTTGAGTCCTATAAATATTTGGAACATCGTTCCACAAAGGTGCGAATACTCCAGAGCTAGTTTTGCAGAAGAATTGGCTGGAAGACTAGGTTTTTTGGAGCACTATAATTTTTTTCAAACTGGTACCTCCGACTTTGAAATATATCTTTTCCCTTCTCCTCTAAGATAATTGGAAGTTGCGATCTTGTATTGAATGTTGCTTTTGTTGCAACTTGCTGGTGCAATAATCATTGTTTACGACAGAGCAGAAATGACATTCTCGTAAGCCGACAGATCTTAGGGGTAGCTAAAAACAAGAATAGAAGCTACAGAAAATTACCTTCTTTGGTTGGCCATTTCGACCACCAATAGTTGTTACTATTATGTGGCCTGTCTTAGTCCCATTACTGTCAATAACTATTGCTTCTATCTCCTACAATATCAAACATCATGAATCAAACTAGGAATAGTTAAACTCAAGAAAATACGAATTCTTGTAAGGAGGTGTTACCAGAAAATGCCAGTTTTTACACCTTCCATGTGCATACCTTGTCCTTCCCGATTTTCGTATCATTCATCTCCTCAGGCAATGTATCTACCCCCACTGCATGGCTGCTGGATTCCCTTAAGCCAGAAGTAGGTGCTACACCTACTGAAGTCATTTGCTAATGCAACTAGCAGGTTGTAATATCTCAGTACGTCATGCACTCACTGAAACAAAAACACGATGTCAACTGCTCAGAAACTGGATTTACATATTAAATTTTTATTTTTTATTTTAATGAAAGTGAGTCACTCTTTCTATTACCAGTTCGATGATTTTCAAAAAGTCGCCAGTCATATAAAGTGAAGACTAGCATGAATAAATGGAGTTCTGGATTTTAAAAATCTATAACATAAAATGAAAATCTGACATGAAAGCTGGCAAGGCCTATACGTACATCACTAAAACTTCATATAAATAAGATTGTCAATATTCTACACCAGCTACTCTGCCTAAGAAACGGAATAGTAGATAGGAAGCCATAAAATTATCGTATGCAATTTTTCTTTAAACCAATAAAAAAGCAAGCTTTGTTTCCCCCCCTCCTGAAAGTCATATGAAGTAAATGTTTTAAAGCAAGAGGCCGCATTAAACGACACAATGGAATTCAAGATTATAGGATCTAAAAGTTGAAATATAAAAAAGACATGAAAAGATAGCCTCTTTAGTGACACTGCTAAATTCATAAAAAGCTCATGAACATAACATTAACTCTGCCTAGGAATACTACACTCAAAACATAGAAAGGCACACTTCAATTTTCTCGTTATCTTGTCCAACAAAAAAATACAAATTTGACTGTTTTGGGGAATACATCATAAAGATGAAGCATAAATCACCAGCCAATGTCAAATAAAAGAAGCTAAAGGTTAGAGAATCAAAATAAGAAACTCAAACTGAGAGAAGGGGAAAAAAATATCCAAAACAAGGACTTCTGGTTGAACTGAAGTTGATAAAAATAATAAATAAAATAGCACCCAACAAAAACAAATTTCAAATCACAAGAATCCTAACAAGCACGGACACAAACACGTGACAAAGACGCCACAGGACAATACATATTTTTCAACGTAGGACAATTAAATGTTATTTTAATTAGTGTTATCTTTGTTCTTTATGAAAAAACAACTCAGCTTTGGTATTTAAGTTATCCTGAAATTTTTTTGTCTTTTTTGAATGACAAGGAGAGAAGAAAAAATTGGATCAAAAGAAAATGCCATTTTGGAGTTTTATCAATAATTTGCTTGTGTAGGAGGGGATCCAGTATTTTCTGAATCCTCATGTATGAAATTACAAAAGAAGTTTTGTTCATATCTCTCATCAAAAGGTACTATTCGATAATGTCTGTCTAGCAGACCCCCTGCTAACCCAAGTGAACATTCAAATATCTGTCATACATTCATTTGTGAAGGTACTCCTAATGGGTTGAAAACCACATGCAGTAATAATTTGAGCCAAATGAAAAGAAAAAAAAATTGTTTAATTAATAGAAATAAAATCAATTAAAATAGAAGCCTGTCAAGGCACATCCAATTTAAATTTTGACCCAGTTTGAACCCCATTTTACAGCCACTGATAATCCATTTGACAACTAGTTATGCCTTCGCATATTTAAATTAACTGACATGTCCTGTCCAATTTCACTTTGGGTGCAAGGCCCTGCTCTAGATATTCAGCAGAGTAAGTAGAACAACAGAAAATACAGAAGAGAAGCAGAAGAATAAGAATAAGAGGGAAAAAATAGAAGAAGTGAAGCAAGGAAGAAGAAAAGAGAATTTGAGGGAGAAAATAAACATTAATTCAATGTTCCATAATCAATAGTCTGTCCATTACAAAAACACTATGCCTTATATACATAACAAAACTAATAACTATGGAAAGGACAAAGGGAAATCCAATAGAATCAATCAAAATCATCACAATTATTTCTTTATTTTTCTTCCTAAAACAAAGGTGTATGTATGACATGTTTCTATTGCCAACTTTACTCATGATCTCAATCATTTAAAAATTTCACATCCTCTTCCATTACCCAACATCATTTCCTCTTCCTTTGTCAACTTCCCCTGCCAAGTGATTAGTTTAAAATGGATTTCTGAGGTTGAATGCATGTCCAATTCAAAACAAATACCAAAAAAAAAAAAAAAAAAAAAAAGGAAGGATCGAAAAAGGGACATTCCCACACCTGTCGGAGCATATCTGTCGGTCACCGACACACCAACTCTAACAGCGTGTTGATACTTAGAAAGAATCTATATTGCCAGAGTTGAAAGAATATCAAGGAAGTGAGCTAATATTTGTACCACTGTTCTAAACTACAAGAAGTGCAAGTTGGTCAATAAAATTTAAGCATCCAATGAAAAACTAGAAATATCCTAAAGAGTAAAAGACATGCGCTATTTAATTACCCTACTTTTGAGAATCCATTTTCCACTTGCTCAATCCAAACATTAGTTCTCATTTTCCAGTTATATTTACAAACTATTTCTGACACGCCCTATGATTGTATCAATTCATAATTTTGGCCAGTAAGATCTGGTCTTTGCTGGTAGGATCAATTTAGTCATTTTTTTGCATAAACTTAGTGGCAACCAAATAGAGTAGGGTACTGTAATACACACACACACACACACACACTCTTATGCAATACCTTCAGTTCACTGAAGAGTCCACATTGATTGTAGAATAAAAAAGTTCGTCTCTTAAAGCAACTATAAAAAGTAATTTACCAAGAGACGAAAAATGAGTGTGGAGTGGAGCTTTTTAAGATATATATAAAAAGAACCCACCTAGTCGTGGGTAATTTTATTATTGCCGAATTTTTGTATTATTCCTATTTCAAATTAGTGGAGTGATTATATGGTGTTCAATGATGAAGAACATATTCACCAAACATTGTCCTGTACTCTAATATTCCAATAGAAATATTTGGTCTGCGGCTACTCAACGCTTATTTTTATGAATAAGAGCAACACCAAGAACAACACACACAGAAGAAATAATAATTTCATCCCAAAAAGAGAGAAATGACTCAATTTCCACATAAAAAAGAAAAAAGAAACACCTTACAGTGAAAATAAGCAATGAGGAATTAACAGAGGAGAAGCAAAGTTAACAAAATCAAAGCAAGTAATTACGGTGATATCAGCACAATAAAGGGAAAAATCCACAGAGATCTAACAAAGAAAAATAATAATTCTCCAAACAGATTTCACAGTTGATCTACAATTCCCCCGCCAGAAAATAAAAAACCCTCCAGAAATCTAATCATCACAAATTTAAACAAAAATCGTAACAGGTAAAGACATAACAGCATTGAGAAAATTTAATTAAAAACCATAAAGTTAAGTAAGGGAAATGTACCGATGTAATTATAATCTAAAGAGGAAATGGAGCAGGCACCAATGATTATCGGTTGCTCAATCTGAATTTTTTTTTTATCATGCCAAGTTATATGAAAACACCATCACCACCACCCGAGCGCAGAGAGAGAGAGAGAGAGAGAGAGAGCTGCTTGCCTTGATTTTTTTCTAGTATTATTAATCTAAATTTAGTTATTTATTTTATATGTTATAGAGTTGTTTGCAATGATGGGCGTGTGACAGTCAAAGTTGAGTCCTTTGTTTATTGAGAAATGATTGAGCACCGATCCTTATTGAGTCGCACTACAGTGCCTCATGCACCAGCAAATTTTCTAATTCGTCAATGGTAATTTTTTTGTTTTCATCAATCAAATATTAATTTACTTTCAATGCATTCAAATTCTCTGTAGCTTTCTACAAATTTGTAATCAAATTTTCTTTCATCCCAAAGTGACCAAAAAAAGGCAAAATGTAGTCTAACGAAATAAACTATTATCGCACGATATTTCTTTCTGTACTAAGAAGAAAGACACTTCATGAAAGTTGGTATCAGAACGGATCCACTTGAACATGCGGTGTTGATATGAGTCAATATTGTGCGTTCTTACGAATAAAAGATTTTGGGCCAATGATCGTGTTGGCAAGTTGGCAGAACACGATGAAAGAAGCTATGGGGAAGAAGCATAAAGAAGGCAGCGTTGCAGAATTACATTTGCCTTTCAAGGGATTTCGATGAGCGCGAACTTTGCAGGGTACAATGATGAAGATTTGTGCATTTACTTCCGAAAAACTAATATTCAAATGGGTAGATGGTGAAGGTTGGAGTCGAAAGTGACAAGTACAAGTTACTGCGAGTTGATGTGCGAGGGAGCACTGTGTGAATGCCCATCTAGATAGAGTTGGTGCTGTTGTTATTCTTACAATCAGATGGATGCGTGTTGATACGAAACTCACTTCTCGCTACGAGAACGTAAGCGAATTCTAATGAGAGAGAATGTCACGCAGTGAAAATACTTATTTGTGACCTATTTTACCAAAGAGTACACTAATGATATAATCATATGTAGGTATTCTCTCTAACATTCTACTCATATCATGCATGTATGTCAGTTGTTCGAGCTTGCCGACTTAAGAATGAGGGGAAGGCTACCTTGAGGCGAGAGACCTCGAAAGTCGAACCCACGATCCGTGAAAGTACCTCGGTTGACACAATCATTGACACCCTACACACATATGTGAAAAATTATTTTATTCACTTGTGACCCACAGTGACATGCGGTCAACCAGGGTGTCAATGATTATGTTTATTTAGCATTTTTCATCCTTATTTTAGATCAACCATGCTACCTTACCACTTTGGTTGACCTCATGGATGACCTCGACCCCACTACTCCCCTCACGTGGGGGGCAAAAATATTAAATTTAATGAGGTGGGCCCGACCCCCATGTGAGGGGAGTGGTGGGGTCGAGGTCATCCATGAGGTAAATCCAAAGTGGCCAAGTAGAATAATCCATTTTAGATTAAGCACCGATGATGTGTCATATTAATTTATTGATGGATAATAATTTTAATTTAAATATTGGAACTCACAAAATCTTTATTTACAAAAAAATTAATAATGACATATCATTGGTACTCAATATAAGATGAGTATCTGTGTTTATTAGGGGCTTGTTCGGTACAAATTCTCAAAATCAATTCTCAATCAATTCTCATTTTCAATCACACATTTTTCAATAAAATAATATTTCTCATCACATCAACAATTCCTCCTTCTTTTTCTACCACACATTTCTCATCATATCACTATTCAAAAATCAATTCTTTCCCCAAAAATCACTCCTAAACACCATTTCTCTATATTTTCCATAATTAATTTATTATTTTGGGAAAAGAAAATAATTTTATAATTGTTGTTCAGTAGCGAAACAATCATTATTCTTTTACATAGTCCCTATTTGAGCCCCATTTTTTGAAGGCAAATGTATTTTAAACTAGTGTTTTTTTTTAGAAAATGTGCAGTCAAAAATAGGGCAGGGAACTGAATTGGATCCGAATCAAATCGAGTTGTTTTTCTTAAGTTAAATCCCGAACGAGTATCTGAATTGAGAATCGATGGGTTCAGTTCGATTCTCAATTCAAGATCAAGAACCGAATTTTTCTAATTTTTTAATTTGTTTATTTTAAATAAGCTAAATTATTTTATTTTTTCTAAATAAATTTGCTAATTATTTAATTTAGCTCAAACAAAAAAAATATGACTTTCCTATTTCTAATTTTCAGTCTAAGCCTAATTTAATCAAATTGACCTAAATTTTACCCAAATATGTTATTATATCATATTGTCTTTCTATCGTTGAGAAGAAATTGAATTGAAACTCAACAATGCTTCTCTTAATCACTGTGAGCTCGCTATTTTCCTCTTCCTATTATTTTAATAATCAAAATTATGAAGAACTCAACAAAAAGAGACGCAAAAGACACATAAGATTGGACTATGTTATTTTATAAGAGTTAAGATTAAATATGTTATTAGAAGAATTAATGTAACTTTATAAATATTTAAAAAATTAATTATAGTACAGAACCTGAAAATCGAATGGAATCAAATCTGAACGGTTCCATAATTAAATTTGGACCTGACAATTCATTTACTAAATACTCGAAAATTTCGGGTTCAGTTCGATTCTCGTTAGAATTGAACCGAATCGAATCGGACCTTGCCCAACCTAGTTAAAAAGTAAGAAATTTTTTCGATTTACATGTAACATTATTTTATAGGAGAATGTGTGGTTGAAAACGAGTTTTAAAGAAATGAGGGCCCATTTGGTTTGTATTTTTATTTTTGAATTTTGAATTTTAACGCTTGTTTGAGCCCCATTTTTTTTGTTAAGAATGTATTTTGAAATAGTAGATTGATGGAGAATGTGTAGTTAAAAAAATTAGGTTGCGGGTAATATTATTTTATTAAAAAATATGTGATTGAAAGGAAGATATAAATATATTTTTTGAAAATAATGGGGATCAAACAAAGACTAAAGTTCATTTTAATTTTAATTTTTTTATTTTTGAGGATTTGTTTTAAGTTTCTAAAAGTGTTTTTGATTTATCATTTTGAAAAATTATTTCTTGTTGTAAAATAATGAGGTGATTATTGATTATTATTTAGTGTTATCATGATACATAAAAAAAATTAAATCTAGTTTGAAAGATCTATTTAATTTCAATTGTAACTCTTATTTTGAACCATATAAATATGAGTCTTAATTCTTAATAAAATACACGCAAATCTATTATCTTATAATCTCTCTTCTATTTTTCTCTTTTTATACACGTTATCAACGCGAATTTCAATTTCACATCCAATATCTTGGCATCCAAGCCATTAAAATATTTATTAAAAAATCTTATACTTTTGATTTTGCAATCAGAATTGCCAATAGGCCTAATATCCAAATTCTGAATTATGTAATCATTCTTTATGAAAAGTTATTTGTTATTTGTTTTTTACTAAATTAAACCCCAAGATTTAGGTTCGACCATCGAAGATGACGTCATGACTAGCCCGTTGGAGATACTGACGAAAAGCAACAACATGATGGGCATGATAAATTCACAAAGGTGTTATCGTTTAATCTATGAGTTATACCTTCATGATTAATATTATTTATATTTAAAAAAAAGGATAATTGGCGCAAAATGTCCCTACTTTTAAGATCTATTGTGAAAAACGTTCATACCTAGCATTTCTTGGTACAAAATAGCTGCAGATGAACATGAATGGATGCGTCTAGGTGAGTTTGAGGGACCTGTGGAATGTAATTAACATGGGTATCCATGGATTGGGTCGAAATTGGAAGAAAATTGTGCATGAAGGCTTTTTTGCCAGATCAATTTTTGGTGCGTGTTCATCTGATTTTAGCTCAAATTTTTGGTCAAATCTGTCGAAGTTGGGACTGGTGGTTGGGTGGGTTGTGAAGAGGGTAATGAGGGTTTTAAGGTGGTATATTGGTCCGATGGTCAAGATGATCGGAGATTGAAGATTTTGCCTTCAAAAGTGGCTTAAGGGGTGATATTTTTTCATGTTTGTGACTGATTTGCACATTTTTGAAAGTTTGGACCGATAATTACAATTTATTCTTTATTTTTCTTTTATTTTGTATTTGTTTTATTTTAACAGAAGGGTAAAATTGTCAAAAAGAAACGAAAAGGACATTGAGCGCTACAAAAGTGAAAGACATGGGCGTTTTATGCCAAGAAATGAAAAGTATGGACATTTTCCACAATAGACCTCAAAGGTAGGGATATTTTGTGTCAATTACCCTAAAAAAATTATATTTGTTTAATGTAACAATTGTTATTGTTGATGAATCTTTTTATCTTTAAATTGATAATCTATCATGTTGTTGCCCCTAAAAGTGACATAATTCTGTAAATATAATATTTTACTAGAAAACATACTCAGGGAGAGTTAATGTTTCTAAATAATAATTTGTTCTTATTCTTGAATTAGCACAATATTATCAATAATATTCTAAAAAAATATTACTCGCTCATGAAAAGCGTGACATTACAATATTTTAAAAGAATATTGCCATATTATTTTTGAAAAAGCAATAAAACATCAATTATTGAATTAATTCTTGATTGCTGTTACTCACGAAGAAACATGGCTCTATAAATAATACATGACTCCTAAAGAACATAACACTTCAATTCCAATATTCCAAAAAAATGTTACTCGTAGATTGTCTGGTTCAAATAATTTATTGGTGCTCTTGAAGTAGTACAACATTATTAACTGGTTCAAATAATTTATTGGTGCTCTTGAAGTAGTACAACATTATTAATATTCTAAAATAATATTATCGCTCCTAAAGTAAAACAATATTATTGGAAAATATTTTAGTTAAATTTTACTTGCTCTAGAATAGCATAATTAAATACGATTTAACGTAAATTATATTTTTACTCCTTAAGAGTAAATCATTGTATAATTTATTGTAATAACATTTGATTCCTCATGGAGAGCATAAATTATAATTTTCTACACCACAAAAGAATATTGATATATTGCTCTTGAAAAAGCGATAGTAAAATACAACATGATCTCGAAATAGCACATGTTTCGAAAAATATATCATTTTAAATTCGTGTGTTATTCTTGAAGGAAAACATATAACTTATGTTATGTTGACATTGATTAGTTTATCTACTTTATTGAATATTATACGAGTATATAATGTTTGATTATATTCTTCGAAATTAAATAATTAAATAATATCTTATATTGAACCAAAATTTTAGTTTGATTTTATTGTTTTGTATGATCAATTGTATCATCACTGGATTAATAATGATTCGAAATTAAAAATTCAAATGGATATTCAATGAAAAATTAAAAGATCATTCAATCCAATGAAATCCTATATGATATTTGTTCTCTTTTATGAAATTTTTTCATTAATCATCACTAGTTAAAAAAGAGACCGAATTTCCTCTATTTCTAAAAATTAATAAGGGCGATAAATAGGGTCCCATCATTGTCCACGTCGATAATCTAAATATTACTCGTATCTAATAAATTTGATACATATACTAGATGATTGCTGGTCAAATTCTAAATTTGCATAATTTTTAGATTATATAATCAAGTCCGTGTTTCACGGGCCTTTCTTCTTAGCACAGAAAGGGACACCGTGCGGCAGTAGCTTGCTCCACTAGACTACCTTCCGCCTTTTCTCGGGACGAAATAAGATTTGATCACAATTTTAAGAAAGCTTGCAACAAGAATTAAAATGCAATGAAAATAACTTGTTCATTGATTGCTTGAATGCTGAAAATTACAATAGATGAAAACAGGAAATTACAATAACTAGTGCAGGGGTCGAGCACTAGAAAGCTTGAAAATGTTTGAAAGAATAATACCCCCTATAATAGATTTCGGAATAAAAATCCAAATGACGAGAGTAGACATCTTTTGGCTGAAAAATCAACTAAAATTTTCTAATTTCTATCTATTTAAATAAATATTTACAATAGATGGCCGATATTGGGCAGACTTCGAATGCGACTGGGCCACAGGGCTTGAGCAAAGTTGTTGTCCGTGACATTCTCCCCCATTTGCTTTGGTGACGTCCTCGGAGCCATTGAGTATTTTTCTCGCTGTTGTATCCGCTCCATTTGACCAAGTACTCTTGAAGATATTTTCTGGAAGTTTGAGTAGTTTGATAGCCAAGAATCTTTTCAACAACGTTCTTTTATGATCTTTTCAATTTTAACAAAGGTCGCTTCAGATATGCAGACTTTTTGTACCATTTCTGATCAATATATACAGTATGAGGGAGTAATGGTTGCTGGCTAGTAGTAATCTCGAAAGGACTCTTATTGGGAAAGAACTCTTTTGAGCATTGAAACACATTTGGGCCATGTCTGAAAGTTTTACCCAAATTTCATGCGAAGTAGAGATAAAGTGTTGAAAATATTATTCCAGCATAGAATTGAATCGCCCTGTCTGTCTGTCTGTCCGTCTGATTGTGGGTGAAAACTTGAATTCATGCTCAAAGATGAACCAAGAAGTTTGAATAACTCGGTCCAAAGTCTGCTAGTAAATCGAAAATCCTGATCACTGACGTTGTCTCTATGCAGTCTCCAGTATTTGACAATATGTTTGTAGAAGAGTTGAGCTGTGTCTTCGGCTGATACATACTTGGACGCTGTGATGAAAGTTGCATGTTGAAGTAGTGTAGAAGTGCGCTCCACAAAAGTCCCACTTCTCAGTACTTCTCCCGCTTGTTTTCGAAGTTCTTCAAGCTTCGGCTGAGCCATATGGTATGGTGCCTTGGTGGAAGGTTTGGCACCCGGAACGAGTTCAATCTCACGATCAATTGCCCTCCTTGGTAATTTCTTTGATAACTCCTCTAACAGGATATCCTCAACTTCTTTAAGCCTTGTGATAGGCTTTGGAATAGGACCAGTTGCCGCTTCGATTTCCTGTAATCGAAGAGTGCACAAAAATGAGGGTTCATTCCTCTTGAAACTATTGCTGAGCTGCATGGTCGAGATGTCATTCGCGCCTATTTTTCCAACCTGCATGGGAATAATGAATGATTTTCTACCCATAATTATCAAAGAGTCGGAATACGACACCACTGCTATCTTTGTATCCCAAAAAAACTCCAATCCCAAAATGAGCTTGAAATTATCGATCTGAACTGCCGACAAATTCGTCCCTCCTTCGAAGAGACCTATTTTGATTGACACAGATTTCGCCACTTCCACTATTGGTTGAGCAGCGGAGTTTATAACTTTAACTTTTCCTTTACCTCTTTCCAGAGCAAGTCCGAGCCGTCCTACTTCGGCACTTGCAAGGTAATTATGGGTAACACCAATATCTATCATAGCCCTGATTGGCTTTCCATTGATCCTCACATCAATGTACATTAGGCCTTTCGCCTTATAATTGCGAGCCTTTGATTCTTCAATCTTCGACTCTCTCGAGGGACCATCTTCCCTTTTAGTAACTCGGTGCAATAGTGTATTGCACCGATGTGAGAATGCACCAATTACATCCTCATCCTCCTCGGAGTCGGTCTCGCCATGACAGTTAGTTTGTGGGGTACCTTGCTTCAAATTAGTTCCACCACTTGCTATTTGACAATATGCATTTACCATTCGTTTCTGAGGACACTCCGTCACCCGGTGGGATCATTCACATAAATAACACTTTATTTTAGGAGTGACATCAGATCTACCCTCCATTGTTTTTCCTTGGTTCAAGTTGTTACTGTTGCTACTGCTAGAGTTTCCTTTGAAGCTACCCTGACGGTTGCCTTGATAGGGCCTCCCCTATTCTGAGAGTAACGCTCTCCCCCATTTGAGTTCAAGCTGGGTCTATAAGATCTATTTCCACCTTCAACAGACTGACTATTTCTCGAAGATCGATCCTTTCTCGATTCTGGTTGATAGTCACTTAAGCATTCAAGAGCTCCCATAGTCGTGCTTAGATTAGTGACCTTCTGCCTCTGAAGTTTCGTGCGTGTCCACGGTTCCAACACTTCCATGAAGGTGAATATCTTATCCTTCTCCGACATATCTCGAATATTCTGCATATGTCCTGAGAAGGCTTTCACGTACTTCCTGATGAAGCCTGTATGTTTCAGTTCTCGCAATGTCGGACGTGCCTCGTATTCCGCATTTTCTGGGAAAAACTGAGATCTGATCGCCTCCCTAAGGAGATCCCAAGAATCTATTCTGACCCTGTTGGCCTGAATATCAGCATACTTCGTACGACCATAGTTTTGCATCTCTACCTAGATACATGGTAGCTGTAGTTGCCTTTCTTACTTAATCTTCAATTGAAGTTTCTAGAAAGTACTATTCCATGTCTAACAAGAAGTTCTCGACTTCTTTCGCGTCACGTGCTCTTCCGTAGGTACTCGGTTCGGGAATTCGAAGTCTAGGAGCATACTCATGTGCAGGGGCTTGCCTATTGCCCACTGCACGTTGTAGTACTTGTAATTGAGCTTTCAACGCTTCCATATCATCCTGCAGGTCGGGAATGATTGCAATAGCTTAAGTCATTGCTGCGCAAGCCTCTTGGCTTTTATCCAGCTGGATGTGTAATTTACGAATTTCCATCTCTGCCGTCTCGAGCTTTTCCTCTAAGCCCTATACGGCATAAGCCAACCTAGTTGTTGTCTCATTAAGCGCATCCACACGCTGCTTCGTTGTCATCTTTTGAATATCTACCACCTCTATGGTGTTCGAGGAATTAGGATCCATAGCTTTCTTATCGAGGGTCTTGAGCCGTAGCTCTGATATCAACTTTCATGGGGTGCCTTTCTTCTTAGTACAGAAAGGGACACCGTGCGGCAGTAGCCTGCTCCACTAGACTACCTTCCGCCTTTTCTCGGGACGAAATAAGATTTGATCACAATTTTAATAAAGTTTGCAACATGAATTAAAATGCAATGAAAATAACTTGTTCATTGATTATTTAAATGCTGGAAATTACAATGGCTAGTACAGAGGATGAACACTAGAAAGTTTGAAAATGTTTGAAAGGCTAATACCCCATATAATAGACTTCGGAACAAAAATTCAAATGACGGGAGTAAACGTCTTTTGGCCGAAGAATCATACTAAAATTTTCTAATTTCTATCTATTTAAATAAATATTTACAATGGGCGGCCGATGTTGGGCAAATTTCGGCTGCGACTGGGCCACGGGGCTTAAGCAAAGTTGCTGCCCGTGACACCGTGCCTTGTTAATGCTAGTGAGCATAAATCTCAACATTTTTATAAGTGTTAAGTTGGGATGTCGATAAATGAGTTAACACTATTGTTTAAACATCTCTAATTAATTTAATTGAGAACAAAGTGTTTCCTATTTTTGTTTAGGGAATTCTATGACACGTCATGCCAACACCATAGTTTTTCTATTATAATTGGCTTATGGTTGTAGCCAAATTTTTTCATTTAATTATTTGACAGTGCAATATATATACAATTAATCCATCATATTGCACTAAGATGAAAAGTAAAGAATGTTGAGAAGAAATGCATAGTTTTAACTCTTATTTCAAATGGGTCATATTTGATAGCGCAATTTATCGATTGTCAATTTTAATTGGACAATTCTCTCAACATTATGGAGAGAAATTAAGAAGTTAATGTACAAATGCGTCATTATAAAAATTCCTGCAAAATAATTTGAACTAGAAATTCAAAAGATAAATTATTTAAATGCATTTACTGATCAAAGAGATCAACAATATTTCATGCACCAATTTAAAACGCTTCAACACGAATTGATGTCCTGGGAGGACAATTTGTTAGCATTTTATTTGATATATTAATGGTGCACCTGAAATGTGATGGTATTTAATTGTAATACAAAAAATCTCCAAATGAAAATGGAGCAATTAGCAAAGATGGTTACAATAAGGAGACCTATACTTTTGATGAATATTTAGACATAATAAATTATAAAATCCTTGAAGAGGTTCATGTACTTGATATATTAAAAATTTAGATATTTCAATAAGTTATGTCATTATAAAAAAGAAATAGAATCGAAAAAAAAAAATTATCTACAAATTTTTGCATATGATGTACTGCATCATATAATAAGGAATCAAAATAAATACGTCGAAATATATCAATCGAAATAATGATTGACCAAATAAAATGGACGCAATCGTAAATTAAATTTATTAGAGAAACTTGAAATTTCTGGATTTACAGGCTGAACACATAAATATGTATACTTATGCAAAATGAAAATAGAAAAAGTAAAATCGTAATTTGAATTGTATGACACTTTGCATAATAAATATCACGAAGACTTGTATGAATAAATAAGTTATCATGTGGTGGATGTAATCACAAGTCTCTATTTCATTAGTGTGACAATGCATGAAATTTGATGTGCATGTAATAAATGTGATTATGGACAATTTATCTTATATAGTTTTAATACTATCCTGGAAGGATTTAATATACTTGAAGTATAATTCAGGTGATATTATACGAATGAGAGTAAATGCGTTGTACTTTTTTTTCCTTGATCAATGTTTTATCCCATTGACTTTTCCTGACAAAGTTTTTAATGAGACCATTTTTATAGCGTATTTGAAATAATAATGTACTCTTTTTTCTTCATTAGAATTTTTCCCATAGGTTTTTCTTAATAAGGTTTCAATGAAGTATTTTCTTCGTGTAATAAATGTTTATAACATGCAAGATATTTATCCTCAAATAGTATGCTCTTACATGTATGAGACTCTCGAAGAGATCAATGAGAGCTATTTTTCGTATAATCATATTTCTACAGTCATAAAAGGATGATGAAATATCTCTTGTGAAGACGGTGTTATTTGAAAACTATGCAAGACAACATGAGACACATGTCACCATAAATTTGATATACGAAACATGGATAGTTTGATACAAAATTTTTTACTTATTGAAATCAGGAGGAGTAATTGTACTATTTTTTCTTCGATCAAGTTTTATCTCATTGAATTTTCTTAACAAAATTTTAACGAGGTAGCATTTTTATTACTCCAAATTATTTGTACTCTTTTTTCATTTGTCGGCATTTTTATCTCATTGATTTTTTTTTTTGCCAAACAAGATTCCAATGAAATAGTTATTGTAGAAATAATCATCAAAGGAGGAGTGTTGTAATATAATGAGAGAATTATTGATTGAGAGAATTACCATTGATTATTTAGTATTATCATGATACATAGATAAGTTTTATCTAGTTTAGAAGATCTATTTTATTTATTCCAATTGTAATTCTTATTTTAGATCATATAAATATTGATCTTGATTTTCAATAAACTACACACGAGTTTATTGACTTATATTCTCTCTTCTATTTTTCTCTTTTTATAACATTTCTTAAAACAGAAAACTAGAAAATACCTTTGATTTGAAATTTTGAAAAATAATTTTTATAATATTTTTTGCTTTTCAGAATTTTATTTAAACGATTGTTTTTTATGTTTTGAGTGTTTTTTGGAATTTTCATTGAAAATACTCAAAACGTCAAAAATATGTTTTGAATTTTATGTTATAAGTTTATCTTTGTTTTGGTAAATTCATTTTAAAAAACATTAGGCCAAACACATTTTCAGTGTTTTGCAAAACTAAATATTGAAAATAGTTTGAAAACAGCAAATAAAACGTACCTTGAGTTTTTGAAAAAATGGAGACCAAACATAAGCATAATGCTCGTGTGAAAGTAATTATTTAAAAATTATTTTTATTACACTCATTTTTAATCATGTATTTTCAAAAAATAAAAAAAATTAAGCTTTTCTTTATTTTTTCTTATTTTTAAATCATATATTCTTAAAAAAAAATAAAATTACTTTCATTTAAACACAACATATTTATATGCTTAATCTGTATATTATTGCTTGGCATGTTTTTGAGGAGACGGATAATTTTGTACATTATGTCCCTATTTGATTATCATTATTTCAAAGTAGGAAATTTTTTGAATTTATGTGTAAAATATTTTCCCTACATTTTAACTATATATTCTCAAAAAATTTAATATTACAAAACTCATTTTGAATCAAACAAGGGCTATACTAATAAGCCTCTTTTGGTTTAGATAAAATATATTGATAAAATTTGATGAAACGTGTATTGAAAACTTGATAAAAATTGTGGGTCCAATACAATATATTTTTAAAAATGAGTTTAAGGAAAAATAAATTTAAAAAAAATGAGAGCGAAATACGGGCTAAATTTGTTGTTCGATAAATTTATCTCTAGAATTAAAGAAGAGTAGAGGAAGAACATGATGTTAAATGTAACAAAACTGGCTTCAAGGCACATTACAATTAGAATTAAACTATGGTGACCCCCTCCTTGACAGAGGGGGTGACCGAACACCCCAAATAGGGGGTGGGGAGCAGAGCCCTTACAATTATGTTTTCTTTAAAACATTATTTGTCATCACCAACTTTGTGATCCACACAGAAATGCAGACAGGTTTTTTGAGGACACAGTCAAACCATTTATAATGTTCTCAAAATTGTGTTATATGGAAATAGTCGAATATTATTATATCTGTAAATTACATGACGTGTACATAGTAGAGGGAATTCAGATTAACTAACTCGACGTCGATAATCAATTGGATCGTGCCAATTTAATCAAGAGGTCAACAAATATAATTGACTACATTAATCTCAGTAGTTACGTTACCCACAAAATTTAAAGAACTTAAAGGAGTATGAGTCATATGTTTTGAAAATGTCGTTCTTGTCGAAATTGTTTATTTTTTCCCAACATACTTAAATCCAATCTATTTGGACCTCTTACAGTTTCTAATCAAGGAGCACGCAGATCCCAAAAATGCATAGTTTCTCCTCCAATCGTAATTATCTAAATGTGTAGGTTCTTGCGCAGAACCTTTCAATGGTTATGACATTCGAATAGTATACAAACCAAGTCTTGATAGTCAAATTGTGTAATGAGCAATTTGTTCACTGCTTTTGGCCATTTCGCTCTCGCCGTGTCAAACTCTACAGAATGCATCCTACTGGAGACAAATCAACCTTTATTTTGAAATTGTTCTAATGTTTATTGTACATTTCTCTTTGTTATCATGATTATAAATTTATTTTGTTCAAAAAGAATTTAAAATATATTATTTGAAATTTGGACTCTCGCGGCTATTGTTGAATATTAAAAGTTTGTTATTCTTTTATGTCTTCTCTTGACAAATTCAAGGACGCGCATTAACGGATTGTTTGGTAAAGCTTTTGATAATTTTTTTTTTAACAAAATTTGAAAAAAATTGATGAAATGTGTGATTGAAAAATTAATTAAAGTTATGATCCAATTAAATGCGTGTTTAAAATCAATTATTTAATTTAACCTAATTTTATACTATACCAAACAAGCACCAACTATATTAATAGAGTAATGCTATATGCACCTACCGAGGATCAATACCATGTGATGTGACATCAAGTAATAAGTTCAATCAGCCCCCATGGCACATCTCCAAGTGGTAAAAGGGGAATGTGGAGAAATTCAGTTTTGTTTGAGGCTGTCGGGTCAAGAGTTCGAATCCTGAAATATGGATTTGACTCTTGGGTAAGTGCAAATGTATAAGAAACCTTTCACCTTATACTCTTGTAGGCATAACCTGTGATTTACCTCATTTACCAAGGTCCAAGACAGGATAGGTGGGGACGTCAGCAATGTGGCGTAATCCAAAAAAGTAATAAGCTCAATCAAGTAAATTTCATAATTGAATCATGCTACTCGTACAATTTCTTTTACAACTTGGTTTACAATCCATGAGTTGAAAAACATCACATCCATTCATTTAAAAATCTATCTTTAAAATCAATGGCCAGAAATTTTTCAACCCATAGTCGTCAACCAAGTTGTGCATAAATGTTGTACAAATAGCTTTATTCTATTGGATTATACAATTTTTAATGGTTATTTCCATGCTTTGAAATCATTTCTATTTTTCTCTTTCAAAGAAAAACAAATTCTTGTAGTTTTTTTCTTAATAATTTTTTTTTTTTTTTTTTTTGTATGTTTGTAACACGTACGTTGCACTTGATATTGTGAAGTTGTGAAAATATAATTATATTCATATATACAAAAATTGATTATCCAAAATATCAATTACCTAATTTATATTATCACAACTTCACAATATCATATTTACCAGTTTGAGGTCTTGTACTGATCCTTCAACCTTGGAATTGCTCAATTGCAAAATCTCCTACCTTTTTTCCCCCTAATGTGACTAATTCAAAGAGGGATGAATCAGAAATCTGAAGAACTGCTTGAGGAGGTTATCCTTTCATGCACTCTTAATCGTCTTAAGAGGTCACAAGAGTGACGTCGTTAATGCCTGCACTACCTTTTGCGCAAACAATGGGTACCTTTGGACATTTACTCTATTCTGATTCCACTTCTTGCCTCCTGAGCATTCGATTGCTTGAAAGCGTTAAAACTCTCCACTCATAGAAACGTTAAAGCTCTCTGCTCATAGAAGCTGTTCCTAGGAAAGATTATGGTTCTCGAGTATCCAATCAATTAAGCCCTCGGATTGTGGGCTTCTTTCTTCTAGTCACCTGCTCGCACATTCACAAGGGAAGTTGTACTTCAAAGAGCCAAGTCAGTAGACTTGCCTTCTCTCACAACCATAATTTTCTTTCTTCTCATGAATTGGATTTGAACCAATATTAAGCTACTTGCCCTTTATTGGTAGTTTCTAAGAAGTTTTAGAAAGTGTCATAAATTACATAGTAAGCACATTTTAGGCTTACAGATTACCTTCCGTTCAGTGCCACACTGTTTATAGTAGTTAGTACACAGTTTTAAGTAGAGAAGAATTATTCTACAGCAGGAAGAACTAAGTAGAAGTATGGGAAGCACGGCCCAGAAAATGACCACCTAAAGAATTTCAAGAAAATCACAATGCCAACTTTAGGCTTGCATTATTCTCTTAGATAACTATGGTTACTTTTGGCAGTCTACTCAAGTAACAATTCAGGCTCAAATGAAAGTGTTCGTTACTTGTTAGTTTGTGAAGATTGCCTTGATTTTTTCACCACTTTAACCTGAGAAATTTTGTTCAGTGCTATGTTGTTTTTGTTCTTGAGAACTTTGATGAAGCTCGGAGTTTATTGATTCACGCAGTAATCGATCCTTATGTAACAACAAGAGATTTCATTCCATTTGTTTTTTGCCCGATTTATTTCAGCTTGTCACGATATTTTCCAGGTCGCAATTGCATTGGCTATAGCTGAGGCTGCATATGAATTTAAACACCGATACCTGCACTGGTTTAGTTGTCATACTACCTATCGGTTACAGCATATTAATTCCTGTTGCCAGGTTTTGATCTAAGGAATATCCCGTGTTTCTTTGACAGGGTAAATATTCTAATAAGTTGGACAGTGACACTCAGCAAGTTACTCATGAGGAAGACAGATAAAAGAAGTGTTTTGATGTGAATATTTCTTTGTTTAAACGAGCGTAAATGTTTTTTTTTTCAAGCGGTGGCGCTTAAGCTTATTTGGGATTGGGACATACTGGTCGGAAATGAACACACATTTGGGGACAGATATAGTTGCAAATTGGCTAATCAAAACTGTTTATTGGATTTGGATGCTTCAAAAGAGTTTTTCCCTTACACCACTATCCACTTTCACCATCTTGTTACTACTTGGCACAAGACATTACTATATGAGTTTTCCTTTGTACCATATAAAATACCATGTATTTCCAATTAGTGTGGTTGTTGACCTCAAATCTGGTAGGATCAAGCGTCAACATCTCACGGCCATCTCTCATCCACCTATATGTCGCATGCGCAATAATAGCCTATTAAAGGAAAATGCCAATATTTCAGAAAAAAGGTTTGACGACTATTTACATTGCGACTACTAGTGGTGTTAATGGGTCGAGTCAGCTTGTTCGTACAAGCTAAGCTCATGGCTCATCTGAGGCGAGCACACAAGCCAAGCTGAGCCCACAAGCTTGAGTTTTTCTTTTCGTTAAATTTTTTCTCGTCACTTTTTTACGAGCCCACAAGCTCGTGAACTTTATGCTAGTGGGTTGTACCCACGAGCCACTCGCAAGCTCAACTCATGCTCAGGCTTATCTTGATTTCAAGATTAAACATTGTTTGATTTTTATTTTCTCAAAATTGATTTTCATCAAACTCATTTTTAATCAAATATTCTTTCAATTAAATACTTATACTCGTGAAATTATAATTTTTATTTATTTTTTAATCATATATTCTTTGAAAAAAAAAAAAGCTTCTACGATATCAAAAGCAAACAATATCCTTCAATAATTCATTTGAAAATCATTCGTTGAAATTTTAAAATCATGTAACGGCCTCTATTTTGCTTTCGGCTGACAGTACTTTTTATTCGACAAAAATCACATGGATGGTCCCACAAGATTGCTTTTTTATATCCGAATAAGACCATAACGATCATAAAAATAATGGAAGGCTCAATAAAGAAAGTAACTTCTTGATAATTAGATTATGAATTATCTAGAAAAATTGCATATTTAATCCTTATTCTTTAGCCTCTTTATGTTTTTCGTCCCCAGACTATAGAATCACTCATTTCAATTCCCATTGTTTAACTCCCATGGCATAATTATTCCTTTTTATCACATTCTATCACACTTGACATGTCTCTCTGAAAATTAACCACGTGCATTTCACGTGACATATTAACGATTAAACCTTGGGGATTGAAAATTACAATTTTAAATGTTTGGTGCTAAAAGTGTTATTTTAATATTGGTGAGATACTTTTTGCTCTAATAAAATTGACCATGTGCTTTCTACTTGATAGATACATGAACGGTGAACCTAGTGTTTGACTGAAAATGGTCAAAGAGTTATTAGACGTTGAGACGATTTTAAAGATTGCAGATAAAAAGTCGAGGGGGACTAAATGTAATATAACATCTACTTAATTGTCAGAATAAGTACTTTTTTGTTAAAAAATTGTAGCTTATTTAAACACGATTGAATTAGAAAAGTTTTAAGGTTAGCCAAACATTCGACACCCCATTGCCATGCCATTTACCCAAAGGCCTTTTTTTTTTTTAAATTTTTTCCATTTTAAGAGGCACAACATTTTCAAACCTCGTTAGTAACAAAGTAACCACTTTTCCTTTTTTTATGTCTTTGTCACACTAATCCTTTATCTTTTCCTTCTAACCTTTTACACACACATACACTCTCTGTCAATAACCATCGGATCAACACTCCATTTGGTTATTCTTCTGAACCCAAACCCCAAAAACAGTTTCTGGTTCAAATGGCTATTCCAGCTTCAAAGGTTCTGTTTTTATTTTTCCTGTCTATCCTTCTTGTCCCCTCTTCTGGTAAGTACTAAATTTGTATATTGCATTTGCTGTACATTGTTAGTGGATCTTGCTCAAGCTATTGGTGATTATAGGGTTTAAGAGATTTTTTTTTTAAAAAAAAAAGTTGATTATTTTTCCATGTGCTTTTTTACTAAAATCAAGTGAAGAATATGTGCTTTTAGTTTCTTGGATCAGAGCCAAAGTAATGGTTAAATGAGATACTAATTTGTAGATCCAGTGATCAAAGATGCTACTTTGAGTGTTTTTGGTCTAGAACAGGCTCTGACATGAGCATACAAGTCTAAATGACACGAAAAATAATTGCATTCTTCGTGTTACAGAAGCATATCTGTTCAAGGATGTTGAAGAACGACAAATATTTTACTATGAAGCGATTCAACATGATGTCGTTTTTCCATCAACCCCAGTCACAGTCACTGTGCCTCCGGATAATTCAGCACCAGCAGTAATCACCATTCCCTCTACAAACCCTGTGCCTGTGCCTAATACAAACCCAGTTAATCCACCAGCACCAGTTACAACCCCGAGCACAAAACCGGGGGGTCAACCAGTGAGTAACCCCGTAACAACTTATCCTAGCCCAACTGGAGTAAATGTTCCTGTGACAAACCCAGTGACTCCTCCTGCAGCAACACATGCTCCGGCAACTACTGGGAAGAGTTGGTGTGTGGCAAAGACCGGTGCACAACAGAGTGCGCTTCAAGCGGCGCTTGATTATGCTTGTGGGATTGGAAAAGCAGATTGTTCGGCCATCCAGCAGGGCGCAACCTGTTATAATCCTAATACTTTGCAAAACCATGCATCGTATGCCTTTAATAACTATTTTCAGAAGAATCCAGTGCAAACCAGCTGCGACTTTGGTGGGACAGCTGCAATAACCAATGTGAATCCTAGTAAGTACAGAAAATTCTCTCTTAGATGAAATGGTCACTTAGAACTTCAAGTGCTAACTGTTTACACATTATTGATTTACGTATAGGCGTGGGATCTTGCATTTTCCCAACATTGTCCTCCTCTTCGTCCCCACCAACAACAGCGTCGCCAGTCTCAGCAACTCCACCACCAACAACGACATCTCCAGTCTCGGCAACTCCTCCGCCAACGACGACATCTCCAGTCTCGGCAACTCCTCCGCCAACGACGACATCTCCAGTCTCGGCAACTCCTCCGCCAACAACATCATCTCCAGTCTCGGGAACCCCAACAACACCAACAACAGCATCTCCATCTGGAACACCACCTAGGTAAAGACTAATTCTAATGGCCGCAAACTGTGTATTATATGATCTCACAATGTTGGGTAGTAATCCATGAAATCTAATGCATTTCAGCACAAATACTCCTCCATCCGTCTTAAACTCTAGCAGTCCAACTTTAGGAGGATTCCCTACAAGTTTCGGAGATAGCCCTCCTCCTGTTTTGGACACCTCGACATCTGCCTCGAGTTCTTTGCAGCCTTTTATTGGCTGCATTACTGCAGCGGCATTCATAATAACAGGGAAGTTCATTTTGGATTATCAAGATTTAGCATTCTGAATGGATTAATCGGTCAGAAGCTCATTCCTCTACTAGCATATCAGTTTTGGGCTATTCAGACTGTTCTTCACGGTAAAAAAATTGCAGAGCTCGCAGTTGCAGTCTGCTCAAGTTTCACCCCGATTGACACTAGTTGCACTTTCTACCACTAGCTCATTATTTATGTAGAAAGGTATTCTGTTTAATCTTGTAGAGGTAGACTGGTGGCTTTACCTAATGTCTAGAAAAGTTAAATTTGATTAGATAATCAGCCAGCCATAGTAGGATGGTCCAAATAGAGATTAATGAATAGCCCAGAAATAATATTGTTCTTTCACTCCATCTTTGTTTGTTGTTAGCTCTACCCTTTCTATTCCTGTCTATGTTTTCCCCGGAGGAGGTTCTCTGGTTCTGTGGGTGAAAGGTTTCCGTGCTAATGCACAGGAACCTCAAGAGGTAGTTAATCCTGCTTTCCTTCCAAAATTCACAAGGAATCGCAAATTTCAGTTTTCTAATAAATTTGACAATTTTCTCTCCCTGTTTGGTGGCCTTTAATTTAATTTATTTCTTGTACTCATTTTTAACTACACATTTACACAATAAAATATTCTAAACTTATAAACCCACTTTTCCTTACCTTTTTAACCACACATTCCCAAAAAAAAATACTATTCAAACATAATTTTTTTCAAATTAAGGCCACCAAACTGGGACTAAAGATTTAATTATTTTCCAATTTTAATTGGTTACTTTTGTGTAATGCTCTGGGCCATTTACAGTGTGAGCCACAATGTGCCTGCACATCCCAGCCCACCTTTATACCCTCACTCTCTTCCACTTTTTGTATTGCAGATTTCTTTAATTGCTATTTATACTCTGTATTATTTAGAGTCACACTGACAAATCAAATGACAATATTTCTTTCATTTGGATTAAATTGGTAGATTACATGAAACTACCACGCTCAACTTGTTCGTTACAACCTCTCATCTGATACTCAGATGCAAACCTCGCCATGAATTGATTCTAGCTTGGCTAGACAGGGTGATCCATTCCATTTCTTTATTATAGCAGCCTGTGCAAAACTAATAGAAACAAATCTATTTAATGATCAGAGGAGAGAGATTTGATGTTTCATTGTTCAAAACAATACCGGTTTTCATGATCCAGGCAGATCTAGAGGAAGGTTCTTTGATGCAATAACTAGTGACATTACCAATCAATTGTTAGATTTCGAACCAACATGTTGCTAAAATGCTAAGAAATAAAGCATTCTTCGTTATTAGTCCATGTTCGGTAAGACAATACCACGAGAGAAATGGAAAGACGAGTAGTATTGGTTTAACACGGTAACACCTGAACAGAGAGATACAACCATTTGATACATTTAAGGGAAGAAACAAAGTTCAGATTCAATTTCTCAAAACAAAGGGGAGGTAGACAAATATTTACAGAAAACTCGGGCCAACATCGATGAGATAGACAAATATAAAAATCAACTAAGCTAAATAAATATAATTCACAACGTCTACCACAATTGTGATCACATTCTGATGAAATATAGCTACTAGCCTCTGCATGCTATCAGAAAACCTGAAATCAGAAACCACTAAATGAACAAATATCCAGAAATACTTAACCATTCAAAAAAAGTTACAAGTCATTCTTGATTTTCATAATATTCAAATAACTTACCGAGAAAAACACCACCTAACTATTGTTGTGTCCCATTGTTATGGTGTCCTTCATAATTTTCCTTGTGCTGCATCTGATCCTCAACATGTGGAACCAAAACCATCCTCTCAATCACTTCCTCCATATTCTCCCCATGCAAATTGTGATCCTCTGCAGCAGAACCTAAATCAGCAGACGTCTCACCCCCACCAAAGCTGTTCTTCTCAACAAGTGATTCCCCATTGTTGGATCCAGAACTCACTCTCTTGTTTCCATTATTTTCATCATCCTTTGGCACACAATTATCATTCGAAATCTTCACCGATACTTCATCTGAAGCCTTTGTTTCACCCATTTTCTCATTTTCCCTCGACTCCACAGCATCTAATGCTGCCAACTCCTGACTTGAATTATCCAATCTATCCACATTTCCTGTCGAACTAGTCTTCTCTTCCACAACCGCCACTGGATGCACACCACCATCTGCATTTTCACTTCTAGCACCATTGCTATTATTAACATTAGTACAATTTTCTCTAGTCACTTGTCCAATACCAACACCCAGATTATCCACATTCCCGCCACTTCCACCACCACCACCCAAATGAGGCATATTTTTACCAGCACTAAGCCTGGAAACCTGAGGTGATATCGACAGAGCTGCTTCCTTCTTTCTTACCTTCTCCCTCACAACCAAGTATGCCACATGTTCCAATGCTTCTCTTGCCCTTTTCCTCGTGAACGCAGCCTCCTTAGCCCTCCGCTCAGCTTCCGCTCTTGCTGCCACAGCAGCCTTAGACATAGACGCTGCGGCAATCTTTGCTGCAGCCAACAAGATCTTCGCTGCAGTCTTATCAATCACCCTATAAACCTCACTATTTCCACTCACGTCCAAACTTGCACCCCCGCCAATAGCATTCGCTTCCGTTTCCTTTTTCAAGTTAAAAATGGGGGAGTTTGGGTTAACACAGAGGGGGCAAATGTATTGGTTTCCTGGAGAAGCGGGGGAGGTGACGCAGTAGGCGTGGGAAGAGGAGTAGCATTCGGAACATGTGATAACGGAGTCGTGTGGTGGAGAGGGAGGGTAGACCTGGAAGCAGGTGGGGCAGAATGATTGAGGATGATGACGGAGGACACAAGTAGAACAGAGCCGACGGAAGATCCCACAGTGGCGGACGTGGTGGAGTAGCCGCCGCTCCTCCACACCGCAGTTGCCGCAAGCGTTGGCAGCAGAACTAGTGGTGTGATCTTGCTTTATAATCATGTTTATCAGAATTTTTTCATTGCAAAACAAATCAATGGAGATACCAATACAAAATTTAACAAAGTAAATTCTTACTTAGGGTTTGCAGGTAGGGTTTCGCGGACTGGAGAAGAAAAATAAGAACGAAGTGAGTACGCCGTCGTTTTTAAACTCTATAGAGATTCATGATTCATCATTAAATCCTCACACAATTTAACGTGATCAAATTTGTATCCATAATATAAGTTAAATTATTTTTTGTTATTTAATATAAAAATATATTAATAGGAAGTTGAAAACCAATTTGTATTGTTAATTATCAGAAAATATTTTAATTTTTGTTAGGTTTAACAGTCTAATGAAGTATTTTATTCAATCTACCTGTCAAAAACTACTCCCTTTTCGAAATGTCGAGGTATAAAAAAAAATTGAAAGATACTATATCGCTTATTATTAAAAAAGAGTAAAGTCAAACGAACACCTTGATTGACACCATGGTTGACACCCCCCTCACATGGAGTGTGGGTTTTGTGGGAATAGAATAATGTTTTTCTTCCTCATGTAAGAGTGGGGTGTCAACCACGGTGTCAATCAAGGTGTTCGAGTAGCATGGTCCATTAAAAAAATAAACATTTTAATTTATATCTTTCGTAGCATTATATAAAAAAACTTAACATTTCAAGTTTAGCCACGATTATAGTTAATATACTACTTTTTAAAGATGACATTGTGTTACACATCATTTAAAGTCAACATGACCGAAATCCCTCAAATCAAGAACCGAAACGGAATTTCATCAAATATGGCGAAATTTCAAAATATTTGATTATATGTATTTTTAAACTTGAATTCTATTCAAATATTTTAAATTTTATCTATTAATGAAATCTTTATAAATTCACTGATTATTGAATATATCAAAAATTTAAAGGATTTTATTAAATTTCATTAAAATTTCAATTGAGGACATCTAAATTTTAATGCTCAAGGAGGCTGATTTTATTATTCCAAATGTAAAACTAACAAACAGCAAGAATTTTTAGGAAAAAAATAAAAGTATAATATTTCTAAGCAAGGAGACTTGCAAGCCTACATAAATCATGCACATAAGTCACGTAATACGATATATAACTTGTGAACAGAAAGGGGAGAATTACAGATGTGATGTGTTTTGCTATATTTTCTTATCTCCAAATAATTAAATGTACCAAAGTCATTGGGAATTCATCAGTTAAGTTTGAGAACATCGAATAGATATATCGAGAATAATTTCTCCCAAAAGGTTACAACCATACTTACATAGCCTAGCAGTCCAAAAACTCTTTACAAGTTGACTTCTTGTGCCCATTACCCTTGCATCTACTGCATTGGAGTTGACGTTTCATTACCTCATGTGAGCCAACCTTTTTAGTAGTAGGCTGGCCTGGTGGACGACAACCTGGGGGAGTTACAGTTATACCAAATTTTGAAGTACCTTTCTGCCAAGGGTCATCCATGTTAGAAATGGGATGTATAGACTCTGAATATGTAACTCTGTAGAAATCAGTTGTGAAGTATTGGGCACAATAATCATGTGGATTGTGGTCCAGACAACCAATGACTGCAATGGCATGGCAGCAAGGCAACCCAGTAAACTGCCAACCTTTGCAACTACAGTCACAATTATCCATATCTACCACTTCAATAGAATCCCCACGGACCTCAAATCTGTTACCAGTGGATTTTAATACCTGAAGCCTTCTTACTTTTAGGCTTTCCCTTTCCAGTTTTTCCTCCATTGATGGAGTCAATCTCGTCAACCATTGGTTAGATTCTGTCCTCTGCATATAAATCAATTCCATAATATTACCTCGTATTGCATCAACCATCTGGGTAATTGGCAATGCATGTGCATCAGATACCCAACTGTAGAATGACTCTCCAAAGTTTGATATATGGTTATACCTCACACCTTGGAAGAATGCATTTGCCCAATAGATGGGCTCACTTTGCATGACCCAATTGTATGCTTCTGTCGAAATACTTTTAATGCTATCCATACACCTTTGGAAGCCTTCAGGTGTAGGGGCATGAGCTGCAGCATGGAAATTTTCAACCATAAGTTGGTCTGCTTCATGAGAAAACTGCCCCTTCAAATCTCTAATAAGTTGCTCTGAGAGACAGCGTAAACATCAACCATGGTAAACATCCTTATTCTGAAAAATTTCAATGATTGAGTCTCTTAGTCCCTTCTCTTTGTCCGAAACAAAAGTTATTCCACGGCATGTTGACAGTGCAGTTTTGAGTTGTACTAAAAACCAACGCCAGTTGTCATCAGATTCCATATCTACAACGGCTAAAGCAACAGGAAAAATTCCATCATCCCCATCAGCAGCTGTAGCTGCCAACAATGTGCCTTTGTAATTTGACTGCAAAAGTATGATATCCAAGAAAAGCAAAGGTCCGGCAACCATGTTCAAAGCCATATAAAGAGGCATGGAATGACACAAAGAGACGATGAAATGTTGAGTCTTCTTTAGTGGTAACAGTAGCAAGACTCCCTGGATTTGTCTCCATTATCTTCTCGCAGAAAATTGGCAACTGACTAAATGCCTCTTTATAAGATCCGTGAAGCTGCTCCTTAGCTATCTCCTTCCCCCTCCATGCCTGAAAGTAGTTTAGTTGGATCCCATACTCCTGTTTGATGTCATTAACAATGTCCTTAGGCTTATAGTTTGGAAAAGTTTTCAGTTTCTCTTTTATGATACTAGCAACCCAGCTCCTTGTTGCCTTATAACCAGTTGTTACAACAGATCTCTCACATGTATGTATAGGATTCATTTTCTTGATACAAATCAGTTGGGTAGTCGACAACCTAGATGCATGAATTCTCCACGAGCAACCATCTGCTTTGCATTTTACAGTCGCACGGTGACTATCATTCTTCTTATACTTAAAACCAAACTGTTGTGCAGTGGCATATTTTCACAAAGCCTCGCGAAATTCACGCACACTATTGAACCTTTGGCCCACACCAGTAATATTGTTCTGCCACAGCTGTGCAGCTTCAGCATGTTTTTCGTCGAAGGAACCAACAAAAGAAATTGGCACAGGCATTTCTATTGGAACATCAATTTGGGACTCAAAATGGTTAGTATCACCTACTACATCAAAAGTAACATCAAGGAGGAGATTGGACTGGTTTATGTCATCCACAACATCGTTCATCATACTTGAAAGAGCATCAACAGGGAGCTCAGCTTCTGACATAGTTGTCCTACTCGACCTGCAAGATAGAATGCCCCTACTTTTTTCATCCACACAAGGCAACAATTCTATTAGATAGAAAGAGAACTACCTACTGCCTGGCACATTGGACACATCAGGAGCAAGAATTTCTTCTGTCATAACATATATCTCGGCAGTGTCACAGTCCCCATGGAATTTAATCATATGCATAAGGTCTTTGTCATTGGAAATGCTGATAAGAGTCTTCTTGTTTCCAGGAAGGAAATATCTAATGGACATGGTATAAAGGTTGAAGTTAAATATTTCAGCTACCTCCAACTTGAAAATATTGAAGTTCATGTGATCATTGATTTCCATGGCATGAGCATCACCATCTTTATAAGAAAGTACACCATCTTTATCTGCCTCAAATTCACCGCCTGATCGACAAACGGCTATAACTTTCTTCCCAGCCATGGTTTAGTTCACTGTTCAGGTGAACACTATAAGAAAAGGTAGACAACTTACACAGTCAAGCAAAAAATGGGATTTCATTGCAACACATGCCATGATCAAATTCTGCAGAACCCTGTAGTTACGAATCAAATTAGTGATGCAGTAGCCAAACTCCTAAGGCCTTCATTTGAATTGCTAAGTCTTCTAAATTTAGAATCTGATTATCCAACTCACATTTGTAACATGCATATTCCATTTAAAAAATTATTAGGGGCCAGAATAGGTGTAAAAGCATTACAAAGGAGCCTCATCAAGCAACCACACAGAATATATAATTATGGCTAGAGTATCCAATATTGAAGTCATTTTACAATATCAGGGTATTACTGAAAGGTATAGTGAAAAAAAAAAACTTAGTATATGGTTATGCTCAGTTCAGGAAAGGCCTACGATTAGGTGCCTATGAAAGAAATATGGAGCAGTCAAGATCACAAGATCTAATGTGATAGTAGATGAAAATTCCCGAACATTATAAGTTTGCTTCCTCAATAGTTCATCTAGAGCCTTTCTCTTTCCATGTTAGTCAATGATAAGCTTATGAGACATCCAGGATGAAATCAACTAGTTTATGCTCTTTGTTTATAACAGCATTTAAATATATCAGACTAAGATGAGAATAAATTATAAGTTAGAACACTGGATAAGTATTTAGAAACTAAAGATTGCAGGTTTAGTACGAATAATAAAGAATGCAGAGAATATCCTTTAGTTACAATAGCATAGAGGATCATTATGTCATAAAATTGATTAATTAAGTATTTAGGTTCAGTTATTAACAATGAAGAAAAGCCACTGGAACTCTGTGACCAAAAAATTGACATTTAGCACATTTGATAGAGCAATTGAAGTCATAGAAAAGGATTTACATAGCTTTCCCCATTTTTATTTATTTATTTTTTTTTGTTATGAACAACAATGTGTAATGTACCAAATCAGTATTCAATTTTGACTAAAACTAAGAAAAGAGAAAACACTGAAAATAAAAGGCATATACATTGTAGTGCTAAAAATTGAAACATAATTTAACAGAAACCCCTTATTATGCATTTTCATTCATTTACGTTGTTCTACCAATTAATTGCAAATTATTATTAGGACCTTACATATGTACATCAAACTTTACCTAATAGATTACATAATGTCTAATATCATTCTATCATTTACCAGTTTAAAACTCAACCAACTTTTTTATCTAATTTTTCCATCCACATAATTTTACGTAATCCATTATTTACCATTTTTACGTACAAGTAGCACAATTCTTATTATTAGGCATGTCTAAAATGCTACCTTTATAACTAGGGGCGGACCCACCTATGGACCTGGTGGGTCCTAGGACCAACCATTTTTTTTAATTTTAGTTTTCATTTTTTTTTTAAATTTAAAATACTGTACAATTTTGGGGCCAATGGGCAATGCTCCCTGTAATTGAGCCAAAAGTAGAAATGATCTTTCTGATGTGCATATATCTACCAAATTATGTTCTATAAGTTTGTGTTTGGAAGTATAGACATTGAAACTGGTTCTAGGTTTCTCTGAAACTACTATTCCAGACCAAAAAGTACAAATGGTTTAATATTTTTATTAGTAAATTGTATGTAATACTAGAGTATTACATATTTAATTAGATCTTGCACACAACTAGATATGAGGTAAAACAAAGCCTCTCTCTTTATGGTCCATAATAGGAGCTTAATTTTGAACATATTCTGAAAATGATATAAAATTTTGTTTTATGGTTCCTAGCGCACCACCTGCAATGCAAGCAAGACGTTTATCCCTTGCAAGTTACAAATTGGGAGGAATGGGTGCTCCTCATTTATATGATTATAAATTTATAACCTGACACAAGTCTTATGTTAAGAGTTTTCATATTATAGCTACGTGGTTAGGAATAATAAGATAATTCTGCAGTATTTATGAGGCATTTTGGTTAGGAATAATGTAAAGCTCATGCACTTTTGGATAAATCGTTAGTAGCACATGGCTTTTTTCGGTGATAGGGAGTTGACTGTAAGCACTCCGACAGTTAAATTAGACAACTTGTATCGATATAGGGTGTGGGATGGATGAAAGAAGTGTTTCACGCATGTGTACGGGTACCATGGTATATAGAGAGTTAACAAGAGCGAGCAATTTTTTGTCAGTTTTTGATATATTTGATAAATTTGAGTGTGATCCACTAATACGAAATCTACGTCCGTCACTGTTTATAACATCTACAAATTGCAATCCAAAATTTCATATTTGCCACTGGTTATAGCACATAACATACGCATAGATATATTGAAATTAATAGCAGATACTAAAAATTAAACAAGAACCCAGAAAAAATTAATCTCATTCCAGAGAGAACCCCCCAAGAGAAAAGGTAAGATTAAGTATCGAACAGCTTAACTGACAAACCCTAAAACCACAAGAACATGCATCACTCATAGGGTGGTTTGGGACGAAAACTTACAACGTTGTGCTTTGGAATGACTTCAATTTGCATATGGTATTGCGGTACAAGGATTAAAAAGGTCATAGATACAGTTCCAAATAGAGGAGAGAAAAAATGAAAAAGTAACGGATTTTAATTATGTAGAGAAGAGAAGAGAGATTGAAAGAGGTGTGTAATATATGAATGGATATCCATGTTACGCAACAAAGACGTGGCTTGTCTTCATCGTTCATTGTCCAATCATTGGTCTCACCGCTTGCTGTTCATTGTTCATTGTCCATTTTTTCACTACTATCAATTTAGATTGCAAGTGAGCCAAGCAACAATATCAAAAACGATCAAGAGGTAATAATGGTATCTACTATTTATCACAAATTGAAAAAGATATTGACGAACCACACAAAATTCTTGGAGCTAGAGAATGTTCTCTGTGAGTGATTTATTTGAATGTTAGGAATGTGTGGAATATGACCGAAAAATTAATCAGGAAGAAAGTAGAGGACTTTTTGAAAAAAGATGTATCCTGTGAATACATCATAATACCCTTTTTTCTCAGGGTTCGACTACTTCAAATCAAAACGTATTGTCGTTTCGAAGAAAATTGATTAGTTGATACGGAGCATGTGCAGAACAATTTGTATTCCATTAGAGAGAAACTAGATCGATTTTTTATGATAACTCGAAGGTAAGAAACAAGACGAGAAAAACTTACAATTTATATATGAGATAAAAGCAAACAAATTAAACTCAATAGAGATAAAGGCGTATATTGAAAGAATGCAAGCGCAACTCAATAAAGCAAGCAAAGTAGAGGATTCCAGTGGGAAAACAAGATGCATAAAACATTTCAGAATTTTTCTTGACTTCAAAATCCCATCAGGTCACTCTTAATAGAACAAATCACTTTTCTGTCCACCCATACACATCCACACAAAAACATGTTAGATCGCCCGACGGTCACATGCCGAGCGACGGTTATAGAAACTCTTATGCTCAAGTTGAAATAGACAAATTGATAGAAATTTAAGGAGCGTTCTCTTCGTGTTTCAGTTTTGTGTTGAGTTTTGAATTCATTTTGTGTTTTGTGTGTCCATTTTGAGATTGTTGAAAACTCGTTCTTTTTGTCATTTTGAAAAAATATTTCTCAACCCGTGTTTTTTTAATTTTAACAGATTTGTGAAGAAAACAGCCAAAACGTAAAAAAATTGTTTTTTATTTTCTTCACAAAATTTTCAGTCGTTTTCAAAAACTCGTTTTCGAAAATGAGAAATAGAACATGTTTGCAATGTTTTGAAAAATTGAAAACAGAAAACGATCCGAAAACAGTAAAGAGAACGCACCCTTAGCTTTGGTGAAAGATTTCCCGTACCTTAGAATGAAAATGGTTTATTTATAATTTTATTTGTAGAGAAAAATAGATAGCGGTAGTAGTGAAAAATCACGTCCCATTTCTTGTCAAGTGTTATGTCATGTCCATTTACTACATCATGGTTAATCTAGAGGGAAGATAAAGCTACATGCTGTCAATTTAACAATGAAGTATACACAATAGCTCTGTGCCTTCACTTCAGGGACTCTGCATTCCATTACAATATAGAGGGAAGGGCAATCAAATTAGAAAAATATGCACTCTTAGGGTGACCCTCGTATAAGAAATCATCATTGAAAGAAAAACAGATCGAGGATTTGAGTTTACCAATCACTTGTACTTAAATGTTAAGAGCATCTCCTGTTTATAACAATTTAAGGTATCCTCTCGGAACAATTCAAACGACTCTTATTACATATTGTAATTAACTAACGCTAAATACAAGACGGGTATGATGGAACATTCATCTGGATGAAATACTCGCACATCAAACGACTAATGGCCAGTAAAAAGGAATTGATTATTCCTACTCCTCATCACTGTCATTTCCGAAAACAGAGGCAACTGCTACCTTTGGCTTCTTTGCAGCATTACCCACAGAGCTCTGCTTCACAAGAAAAGTAACACTTTTACCAGAGCTAAAAGAATTAACAGTAAAGTCTGATGAAACAATATATGTTCAATCACAAAAGGATGGCAAGACGAGGGTGAAAAAGAATTGTTGTGTACTTACAGGCACTAGAAACGATCAGAAAAAATTATATGTTCATTCGGATGAAGCAGAGGAGTTCTAGTATTTCTACTTGCACAACATTTTTTAACATTGTAGAAAGCAATAGCATATCACTATATCGTGAAATCACTGTTAATTCTCAGGTTAGAGTATTAATATTTGCACAATATATTTTGTACAGTAAAACTTTTCTATTCATATAGATTCTAAATTGAATGCAGTTTATGGTTTGAATTTTTCCTTCAGCACGCCATGCTTGAGAAGAAATCCTGATGACATAATTGAAGATCTTTTTCTAAGCCAGAGCCTCAGCCTCAGCCTCAGCCTCAGCCTCAGCCTCAGCCTCAGAGAGAATATCTACAACGATCATATGGTTGTCAAAAAGGTTATAGTTTGGACTAATAAAGTCAATAGTTCAACCATGATTTCAAAATGTAGACATTTCTTATCACCTTCTGACAAGAAATGAATTACAGCTTTAAAGGGAGAAGTGTTCTAACGTTTCACGAGTATTCCACCTCTAGAATCCTAGTTACAGGCAAAAGTCCTACATATTTAGGATATTTACAGCACCTAAATAAGAGACTAAGAGAGCTAGTGAAATTTATTAAAATGTAGAGCACGTAAAAGTTAGGTTTTACATCCAAAGCATAGCCTTTTAAGCTATACTCTAGGGCATTTGGAAATTTCCACGGCTCCCCAAATTAATTGCCTTTCAAAATGCATCAATTCACCTTTTTACACAAGGATTTTCATTTTAACCAATATATTGTTGGACTTTCTTGCTTCAGTGTTTAATGCATAACAATAATAGTACTTATAGAAGAATGCGGATAAGGAATAAGCAGTTTCAATGTGTCTCAATGGGCGAGGCTCATATTAGTAAACCCAAAATATTTACGAATCAGATAACAAGCCAAACAGCAACAACACAAACCATTTCCAACTTTTGGAAGCAACTTGTAAATACCTTGGATGCACTGCTTTTGGCAGAAAATCCAAACTTTAAAGCTTTCCGCTGATCTTGATCTGCAACTAGTGTAGCACTCCTTACTGCATCAGGCATTGAAATATCCCTAGATTCCTCTTGATTCTCTAGCTGTTGCTGTTGCTGTTGCTTACGTGCATCAGCCCTGTAAGAGAAAAGATAAAAAAAAATCTCCATTGAAAAGACACGGATTACAAAAGAAAAGATAGCTAAAATATTTATTTCAGATATAATATATAAGATAAAATATTTCAGTATACAAATAAGCCTGTACATCTGGGCAAACTTTGCCATCTCCCTTTCTTGCCGCTGCTGTTCTCTTTTTTGTCTATCATCACGACTGCTGCTTCCATGCATTTCCTTCATTTGTTTGAACCTCTGAAATTATCGAACAAAGAGCTTAGTTGATTTTAGATAGGATATATATCATTAATAAAACAAAAAATCTAGTATAAAATTTTGAGGAGGAACTACCTTCCTATGGTTGTGATCATATGAGCTTAGATGGCCCTCAAACTCGATTGCCAATTTATACTGCTTGTTGCAAAGCTCACAATGAAACACCTTCCGTATTTCTTTCACCTCACTTTGAATTTTCTGCTCGCGTTCTGCTATAACCTGGATTTTAATAATGTGCAGGAAGCAGGCAGTAGAATTCTCCAGGTAATAAAAACTGTTGATGTTCCCTTTATGATATACCATTCCATCAAAAGTCACACATATAAGCTATATGCTGACTTCTGCTATTAAATTGTGTTCGAAAAAATGTAAAGCAACAACCTCAATTATCTAGTGTTGGAAATATATCTTTCAACTACCAAGCATGAATTAGAAGTCATACCTCCCTCTTCCTTGCAAGTTCCTCAGTCTCTTCAAATTCAATATCCAGCTTTCTTCGCTGGATATTTTCTTCAGCTGTAAAATAATCATCTTCTTCTTGTTTTCCAAGCCCCAACTTTGCATCTCTTATACCTGATTTTATTGGCTCGACAATTCCTTGTGACAAACCAAAGGACAACATACAGTCAAAAGCAGAAATGGTATGATGTTTAGGGAAACCATGAATGTCCACGATCCCGTGTAAGATGGATAAATTCATAATGAAAAGCAGGTTTTATAGTTAACATATTCATACCTTCTTCTTTTTACATACTTCATAAACTTAATATGTATAAAGTAGAATATGAAGAAGAAGCATCAACATGAAGGGCCATTAATCAACAATAATTCACCGTTCACACTCAAAACTAATATATATCTACACTAGCTTATGGCTAACAGTTTTATCAAACTTGGGAATGGTATTTCTAAGCTAACAAGCATAATGTTATGGCTTGCATCAAATTAGATTTTAAATTAATTCAAATGATTACAGACACCACCATGAAAGGATATAAAAATTTAAATGAAGGAAACAACTCCAGAACCAAGATTCCATGTAACAGAAAAAATCAAGGGGGGAAAAGGTTTAGCTTTGAGACTATAGCATGTATACTAAAAGAAGGCACAAGATCAACAAATTTATAAGTAACCGATCCAATGTGCACCATGATATGTACATGTGGGGAAGGGGATCCATAAGTTAGGCACAGGCATTCATCAGTAAACATACCTTGTTCATCCTTTCCTAGACCCTTCCCTTTCCATCCCATCTTTTGGAGAAGCCTAAATCCAATGTTAGCTGATGTAAGTTGTCTGTCTAATGATGCTTGCTCCACATTATCTAAATCTACATTTTCTGTTGGTCTATGATGTATAGGTAGTCGGAAATCATCTGCAAGATCCTCTAGAACAGAAGCCTCATATGCCTATGACATTAAAAATTTGAAACACGTCATTCCACCATTCCACCAATATCATCACCACTTTGTTGTTTCACAGTGCACTGACTGAAGGACAAAATCTTTCATGGAAAATCAGGACTACAACAGAAAGTTGATTCATGTAAAAGCAAAACAGAATAGCACGAGGACAGAAGTCAAGATATAACTCAGCAAATGGATTTGCCACTAGCCCCTTGTTTGTTTCAGCTAGAATTTAGAATTAAAATCTTAAGTAAAAGTCAACATAACAACACATTTCATGAGACACACAACTTTTCAACCACATATTCAGCCAATTTTTATTAAAATCTACTAAAAATCTTATTTTTATCTAAAGCAAACAGGGGCATTATGTATTATGAAACCTTGAAAAATATGCTGATACTAATAGTGTTTCACCAAAATGGTCCAAAACATTTAGCCCCTGTTTGGTAGAGATTTTTTTAGAATGTGTGATTTAAAAGTAGAGAGGAGTTCTAAATTTACGTACAAAATTATTTTATTAGGAGAATGTATTGTTAAAAATGAGTTTGGGAAAAATGATTTCTAGAAAATGGGGGCCAAACAAGTGCTTTAGTTTTGCCAAATTGCACCATTTTTTGAAAAGAAAATTTATTCATTGGAAAACTGAAAACAAGTTTCCAGTGTTCGTGCTATTATCAGAATATACAGCTAATAGCTCTCATTTGATAGCTTGAAAATTTAAAACTTTGAAGTAAACAATGAGGCATGAGCCTGAACAAAAACTATATGTGCTAAAATGTTTATCGAACTTCTGATGGAAAAAAAAAAGAGCATAATTAACATTATTTAATCACTACCTCGTCGAATTTCAGTTCTTGTCTATCTTTACCACGCATCTGCAGTTCGACATCATACTGTCCGGTGTCCATATCTTTAAAACCCTAAATAAAACACAAAAAGCAAAAGACTTAATAAAATAAACTATTCCAAATTTACACAGCAAAAATCCCTACAATTTGAAAATTTTATGCAATAATCCTTCTTATCCAAAACTGAATCTCATCGTTTGATTTTTCCGTCACACTAAAGGGTTGTCACATCCATATTTCGCATCGAGTTATATAAAACCAAAAAACCGCTAACCTAGAAGCAATTTTCTTTGTTCTATGTAGTAAAACCGTGGTATGTATCCGAAAATCACTCTCAGAATAAAATCCAGATGAAAAATACAGGCTCTGGACTCTTAAGTTAAATCCCTTGAAAATTTTGTAAACAAATATATACATATATGTACAATTATACATGTATATTGTGAAGAAACTTACCTGATTGAGAGAACTATCCGTCGAAGATAAAATCAGAATTAGGGTTTAAATTTCTGTTCAGCTGGTAAGGTTGGGGCAAATTTGCAGTAGAGTTCGGAAGTGGAGACAAATGATAATGGTTTTGCTTTTCTAATTTCACGGAACATTTACAACAAAGGTCCTCAATGTATTAGAAATAAATCAAGTAGGTCCACAAACTGTTAATAGGAGCAACTAAACTGCCAAACTTTCATTTCCTAACAACTGAAATCCAATACAATTTATGTCGATTTTGGATGTCAAAATATCACGTGACAGCCACATTTTCTATTTTTTGACGATCAAAATTGGTAAAAATAAAAAATTATTTAATAATATATGAAAAGGAAAGCAAGAGGAAAAAAAAAAATAAAAAAAAAAAAAAAAGAGATCCATGCCCATTTTTTTTTGCCTCGAAAAACTTTGCTTATGGACACAACTCACGGTCGCTCTATATGTGCCCGTGGAAAATAGAATCGAGTCTGAAACACAAATTGCGAGTAACTAGTAGGTTTTAATTAAAAATATATTTCTTTCGACTTATTCCAATTTATAGGACCATTTTTTATGTGTTACATGTTTGTGCATGCGCTTGAGGTCAAAGGAGGTAAACCCTCCCACCCACCACCATTTACACCACGTGCAATGAACTTAATTTGTAATCTAATGATATAGAGTAACGTTATTTGTTCAAAATCGAAATCATTCCATATGATGTGATAAGTGATATAGGGCAAAATGATAATAGCAATTAAGCGTTTTGATATTGATCGACTTTATTGACGTGATCATTTAATGTCATCTCGAATGAAGATCATTCCTATTTTACACACATAATGTTACTCAATTAAGAAAATTTAATAGCAATCCGCGCTTGTCGAGCTAGCTTTAATGTATTGAATATTATACTAAAATTTCAATATCGCACTCGTAGCTCTTGTTTGGGCCATATTCTTTACAACTCATTTTTCCTTAAACTCATTTTCAACGACACGTTCTTCAAATAATATAATTTTGCGTTAATACTCAATTTTTTTTTTCTATTTTTTAACATCACATTCTCTAAAAAATCATTATTACAATTTTATTTTTTCCAAAAAAAAAAATGAGGCTAAAAAAAAAAACTGCTTTATTTTTTTATTATTGTTTTTATAAAATGTCCCATTGACAAATTTATGGAGGATCATTGAATTGTTTGAGCGGCAATTGAAACCCATATATTTACACTATGGATCCTATAGTTATTGGTTGAGCATTGATTGGCCCCTTAAAGTATTTTTCAATACTTGGAAAAAAAAAATCTAACACCTCAATAGTTAAGTAGAGATTTCACTTAGTTATTGAATTAACCCATGAGTGCAAATGGGTACTTAAAAGTAATATGGGTTAAAGGTTAAAAATTATCTTTATCGTGAGCTCCACCTATCTACTTATCTACACTAATTTCTATTTATTTATAAATTAAACCGCTTATATTTTTTTCCCTCAATGTAGGCTAATATTTAAACCTACAAATTAGCAAAAGGTATAACAATAAAATTTAAACTTGTACTCTCATTCTTCAAATAAGAAAAATATTATCATAAATAAATTTTTATTTTTGTAAAGAGTCGATAGAAGTTGGCTAGCAGGTAAATTTGTTTAGGTACAAACTGACCTAATAGATAATATATATCGAGTAAAAAAAAAAAAAGCTAAACCCTCTTTGTTTTGTTTCAATCGATTTTAACTATTAAAAACTTAAATTACGTAGATTTAAACCAATATTTTCAAAATCGTGATTTCTGCTGGAAATTGGTTTGAAAACGATCAAAAATTGGTTAAGTATCGAAAAACAAAAAGTGTGACTTTAATTCAACTTCGATCAAATATTCAGACCCAATTTATTTATGCAAATGGTTTGTCACTTCGTCGCTCTGAAATGGGGATCGATCTGCCAAATCAAGTTGCAGGGGCCCTCGAAAAAGAATTTTGATTTTCGTGTATATTTGGCATCTCAAAACCAATTTCAGATTAATGAGAAATTGCAATCCAAAATTAGGAAAAATTTAGAGAAAGTCAAATAACAGCGTCTCTCGAGCGACATGTGTTATCGCTCAAATGAAAGTGTCGCTCGAGCAACAAGCTAGCGAAAAGCAGGCGAAATGTTTCTGTTTTTCGCGCTCGAGCGAAAAGTTAACGAAAAGCTAGCGAAGTGAACTGAAATTTCTGTTCGTAAAGTTGCGTGATTTTGTCTGCAATTTTTCACCCAAACCACTTCATCCTCTACATAAAAAACCCTATGGACGACTATTTAACATACCATCTCATACTTTTATTGAAAATCTTTTAAACTCTTGCAAAGTTCACTCCTCTTCATATTATTGCATTTCCCGAAAGAGAGGGAAAAACTCTGTCGAAATTTGTTGGAATTTGTGGTTATAGTACTACTACCACAATTTGAATTATTTTATTTTGAGGAGACAATTGTCGTGAACCGTAAACACCGTAGTGAGAAAATATTGTCTTAAGAAAAAAATGTCACCACTTGCTTCAAATTGATATTCTTCTTCTTCTTCTCTTTTTCTATTTCACTTTTGGGTTTTATTGAAGTTGTTGTACTTCATTTGCTTTTTCATAAACTTATAGCTTGATTAGCGGATTGAACTTTTAATCTTTGTTCATTACTTACAAACGATAATTTCTCGCTTGTTATAAACCCGGAAGACAACAATTTCTATTCAATCTTATAAGTTGACAAATTTTTATTCATCCCTAATTTTTCTGTTCATAAGTGATCAGTAATTGTAATTTGAGTGGAGAGAACCATATGTTTTTCCAACTTATTCTGATACACTTTAATCGCGAAGTTATAATTCGAATATTTTGTGCTAATGCTATGAGCATTTTTCCATCAGTGAAGCTTAATGAGGGTGTTAAAGAGTTTTATCCCCGAACTTGGGGAAAAAAACAAATCAATGTATTCTCCCGTTTCCTTTAATTTTCTACATTTTTGGCAGTCATTTTTTTTAAAATGTATTTTTTTTTTTTCAACTACACATTTTTCAAAAAAATAATATTACACGCAAATCCAAAAATTTTCTTTAATTTTTAACTACACATTCTCCATCAATTAATTATTCAAAAATGCATTTTCTCCTCAAAAATGACTATCAAACAGGAACTAAATTTGTTATCTGTCTGATTCGACTTTTCTACGACTTTCACAATGCTTCGGATCTGCTTCCTTTAAATATTCTCGTCGAAAATTATGTAGTTAAGGACCCATTTAAAGATGTGCAAGATTAAAGTAATTTGATAATATAAAAGAAGATGCTAATCAAATCAAATCAAAGTAGTAATTAAATACAATAGAAGTTTCTAAAGTAACACTACACAAAAGATTATTACAGAATGAATTAAAGCAAGATTACTTAAACAAACCACTCCATTACACACTAAACAACATGACACTTCACAGCTTAGCCATCTCCACCTGTCAATAATCAAAGAATATGATACTTGCTCTGTCACAACTTTTCTATTAAAGTTTGCAAACTTATCCAAATAGAATTGAATGAACCATTGTCCAACATTAAAGACATGTTTGATGTAAATTTTTTAAGAATAAATTGTAAAATATATATATATATATATATATATATTTTGAAGAATATGTAATTAAAAAGTAAAAAAAATAATTTAAATTTTAAAGATTTTGTACTGAACAAGGGGTAAATTCCAGCGACGATTTTATTAGATATCTTACTATTAGAATCCCTCTTTTTAGATTCAGGTATGCTATACTTTTTAGTTATGAGGAGAACCCAAGTACTCTCTTTCGGATACAGGAAACGACTCTTTTGAGATCTAAAAGTAATAAAATTTTAAATTTTAAAGAATTTGTACCAAACAAGGGGTAAATTACATATTTGAGTAATTTGCTTATCGGATCACTATAAAACATAAAATATTGTGTTAAAGCATCTCCGAGACTCTACTTTTTATTTTAAAGAATTAATGCATAAAAATTCTTCATTCTAACTTTTTTTAAATGAATTTATTCTTAATTTATATCAACTGTGAGTTACTCTTTATAAATACCATCGAGCAAAAAAATAAAAAATGAAAGGAATGATTTCTATACAATAGTCTTGACAACTTTAGGCTGTAAGTTTTATTTAATATATCGTGCTCAACATTCCTTTAAATTTTATAACTTGAAATCTTAAATAAAAGACAGTAAATCACTAGAAAACTAAGAAATAGCAGAGATTTATGATTAATTACCAGGAAAGAATTCATCAATTCTTGGTGATGGCATAGATTGCATATATGATTCCGGGGATATAGCCCAAGATTGTAAGCAACAAACATATCCAGAATTCATGCTGCATCAAAATTTATGAAGAAAAACTATTAGCAAAATACTTTATATCTAGTTTACCAGTATAAAATAAAATTTTACTCGTTTCATTCTTATTTTTCTCCGAATAATAAGTATTATCAATATTTTTAACCTATCACGGAAACACTTCAATCTGGTAAAAAAACCAGGAAAAATAGTACAGAAACTATAACTGTATATAGTATGAACAATAGATTTCAACTTCAAGAAGCATCTCGCCCTTATTTATTGTGGAACAAGAGTCAATCTTTTTTTAATAAGCAAGTCTGATAATCAAAGCTTGGCCAAAGAAAGAGGATGGATGCAATAAATTAAGGGTAGAGAGATCAATTTTTATTTCGAAAATATTTGAAGTATAGGTTTGTTAATCAAAATAGTGGGATGTTATCAAATAATCCTCCACCAGGAAAACGAGAACGATCTGTTTGATAAAGTTTCGCCGATCAAATTTCAATTTTAACCACATATCTTTTATAAAAATCTGCTAAAAACTCTTATCAAAACCCTAATCAAACAACTCTATAAATGGGACATCATAGATCATTCACAAGTAATGAAGATCAGTAAAAAGTAGTTATATAGAAAGGGGGAAGTACATACAGGAAAGGGGGGGGGGGGGGGGGGGAAGATGAGAAAAGAAAGGAAACCTTGCAGCCAAATTTAAGGAAGACACCAAGGGGAGGCAACAGAATAGCCAGAAGAATGTCTACGCAAGTTGCTTTACCCATTTTCTGTCAGAAAAATCTCTCTTTTGGGATCACCAAACGTAAACAGACAGGACAGGCAGGACTGAACAGGTATATAATGTCCCGGACAATTGTAAAATGCAAATTGAATTTGAGGAGGTTTCTTGATTTATAGGCAGCGAGTTAGGACTTTGAAGGAAGAACGTGGGTTCGTTTGTTGAACGTTAAAAGAGGGACACGTAGCTTTTCATTCAGACGTGTACTTGCTTCATTTATCTGGAACATTGCAGCCACCGTCCTTGACTTTCTTTAACTTCTCTTATACTTCTGTTTCTAACCTTCTAGTTTTATGCCAGAATGGGTAATTAGTATCAATTTATTTGATAGATAGTATTGATTATTGTGACATTGATCAATGTATAATAATCAATATAATCAGAATCGTTGGGTCTAAACCCTATAGCCGGGTCGGTTATGCAGACAAATCCATCTTTTAAAAAATTGCCCAAATATCCGTATTTGTACAAATCGGAAACTCCTAGAAAATTTTTCACCCTTTTTTCACCAATTTATAAAATTATCGGGGTAGATCTCTGATCGACATCGATTATCTTTGTCAATTGATCCTTTTTGTCTTTTTTCGAAATGATGCCCATTTCAGTATTTAAAACATTGATAAAAATACATATAAGGGATTGTGTGTAGTCGATTCACTGCATTTTATCTAAATGAAAAACAGTTTCTTAATCTCAAGAATCATGCCAAATAGTCCTTAAATCATTTTCCATTAACTTAACAGACTTTTGGATCGGGGTTTGATCTCGTAGTTTTCGAAGGTGAAAAACATTTTCTACTTTTTCTATTCACCTTTTGATTGCACTAATTTTTCAGGAAAAACGTTTTTTCCGATACAAGCGGTTGATGCCAAAAACTAGAAAACGTTTTTTCAGTATAGTGGTGGGAAAACGTTTTCTAACTTTTTGACAAAATTGGAACATATTTCAAATTTTATGGTAAAAATGTTTATCCAGTTAATTGACAATTTGTCATAAAAAAGATTAAAACGAAAAATTTATCAGGTAAAAAACAGTTTCTTCAATCATCATTAATTACATGCCCCTGTAAAAGTCCTTAGGCAATTCAATTTCCTGTCATTCATTTTCTTTCCACCCGTTTTTCACCCTTGCAATCAAACAGGTCCTAACTGATCAATAGGGACTGCTTCGAAGAAAAAATGAAAGATGGGTACTACGCTACAAAAGATAAAAGTTATGGGCAAATTTGGAAAGAGGGTAAAAATTGGGAAGGGCGGCTGCAATTTTTCTTTATTTTATCTTATCCTTTTAGTCTTTTGTAATTTTTCCAAAGATTGGTATCTGAGGAAACAGCGTTACGTGGCATGTGCGTGCATGCCCACATACTAAGCGAATTTGGCTTTGTCCAAGTATTAATTTATGTTTGGTTATACAAAGCGTCCCCATACCATAAATAATCTTCTCGTTGGATAATATTAATACATCAACTATGTTTGGGAGGACCGACCAATTAAGACAAAGCACGAGTGATGTCGACTCGATCAATCTTTCTAAGTCTCTCACTCCTATGTTGTGCCCGGTTCGTAAGGATGTTAAATAAATCGAGTTGAATCATTCAATTCATCGATTATCGAATTCGATTCGATTCATCATGCGAGCCGCTTGGCTCATATTTGGGGCGAGCAGAACTTGAGCTAGCTCGTTTCCAAAAAAATCTTGACTTGACTCACTGCACCAACTTGTCGCGGTTCATAACTAGTCAATTTATTTTTCTTACTAAAATTTACATTTTCACTTATTGATTCGTACGATATTTTCACTGCTCGGCTCGTATCCATACTCGTGGATGTAGTGTTGTATTTCAATCCAGCTATTCTATCATTAATTTATCCCAAAAAGATTATAACACTTTATGTTATTTATTAGGTTTGAATTGTTTAATTTGTCTCTATCATTAATGTTAACGAAAATTATTCCACAGCTACATTGCAAAACATTTTGGTTTTATCATCGACTTTTTGTTGACATATTCTTTTTTAAATTTCTACAATTATATATCAAGTTATGAACTCGTAAACGTGTGTCTTGTAAATAAAACTTCAATCCTGAATTGTGTGAACGATATAGAAACGCCCTACTTGAATCGAACTATTGAACTTAGGAAGCATTTATACGTAAAGTAGTGAATGATTATTAAAGCTAATAAAAATGCAAAAAGAAGTAGATAATCAAATCAAAGTCATTAAATACATTCAACGCTAGTCGCTACACTATGAAATAAAGCAATATACTAACAAATCACTCCCAGTCGCAATCAATACATGTTGAGGAAACAAATGCAGAATATGAAAATGACTTGCAGGCTGCAGCATAAAATAAAGGAATCTAAACTCTAAAGTTAGCAATATTCCTTCAACAACAGCAATAAGGATAAGAATTAAGATTCATGTCGCGATTTACCTCCTCCAAGGTTCTAAGGACAAGGGTCTTGAAGGTCCAAAATTTAGTCTGATAAAACTGAAACACCTGAGTACCAAAAAAAAAAGCTTCCTTGTACATGGTCACCCACCCCTTCCCCCCATGTGTCTGGCCCTTGTGTAGAAAGCATAGCACGAATAATCCCATTTTTGAGTTATTCCCCAAGTACAAGAGACAACTCACATAATTTGTACAGGATGCTGTTGTGGCAGGAGGCAACATCTTGGTCATCCGTATTTTATTTTATTTTTATCTTTAAATGATGTTTCGACACGTGTATTTGTTAAAAAAAAAAAAAAAAATTCTGTGCAAAAATCCTGTACTTGTAGCATAACTCCCCATTTTTTACTTGATTGTTTGAGTAAATTATTTATCATTCTTTAGTTTTAAAAAATGTGTTTCGGAGTACATTGAAGTACTTTGAAGCAATGACAGAAGCTCCTCCCGACGTTTGAAAATTGTGGCTCAAAAATTAGCAGATGACTACAAACACAACTTTCGCTTGTTAGTGCAAACTTGTCGCTCAACAGTTTTTGTGAATTGAAATGTCCATTGTTATGTCTCATATCCCGAAGCTCAAAGTGGAGGCCACGTGGAACTATATGGAGACGTCTAACAGCTAACGAAGATCCAATTGGTCAGCATAAGAAGCTAGTTGCCAAAGCACTATCTCATTATTCTGAAACTCTTCCGCCGAAGTCCTTTCTCTCCCACCTGCAACCCTCTTTAAGCTGAAGCTCCTACTGTCTTTCAAGAAATTTGCAGAATATCTTTAGGAATGATTGATGTAACATTTATATTAATGAATGTCAAATTGTCAGCTTAAGGTGTAAGGTGGCTGACTCCGTTGTTAATGTATAAAATGTATGGCAAAAAATAAGGTGAAACATCGGTTAATTAGATGAGGTCAAGTGTTTCTGATCTAGTGTCTAACACATCGACCCAAACTTTATAAATAACAATTCTTGTAACATCTTAAGGTGATGACATCTTTTGCATGCTAAGAAACCACTTACACTTCTCCTCTCAAAATATTCACGAGTTTAATTTAGATTTGTGTTCCTTTGTATCAAGTTATCCATAATCATTTGTTTACATATAGAACCACTTTTGATGACATATAGAACCACTTTTGATTATGGATGACATCTTTTGCATGCTAAGAAACCACTTACACTTCGAAAAATATTCACGAGTTCAATTTCCTTTGTCTCGTTATCATAATCATTTGTTTACATATCCTATGGTATTGTCGGTGTTCGAACGCTTTCGTTTCGTGTCATAAAATATATTCTACGTATATAACAACCAAATATTTTTGATCGAATTTCCAATCAAAACGTGCCGAAATTTTGCTTATGTGGATACGAGTAAACCCGACACCTGTTGTCCACGTTAACCATCACGAAAAATGGGGTCAACATCCATTGCAAAGTACATCTTGATTACTTCGAAAAGGTATAGAAAACCTTTTCTAATGTTCGAGATTTATAATCCAATTATGACCTGCAAATGAGCTCGACCAAATCAAAAAGAAAAGATATACCCTAACCTAAATCCTAAATATATATATAATTAAGCTATTTGTACAATGTTACATATATTATTGACAATGTTGGGGATGACGAAATCCGGACCAATGACTTAAAAATAGTTTTTGACAATTTAAAAAATGGATAGATGTGATGATACTAGTAAATATTGTTATCCATGATTGTACAAATAACATTATTGATATTGTACACATCGCATAAATTAAGCCATTATTTGATACCAATTAAAATCTATATTTTAATTTAAGTCAAAATTAACGCTTAATTTTTACTACATGTTTTATGATCCCATAATTTTTTAATTATAGATTTCATCAATTTTTATAAAAAAAAAATATAAAATAAAAATTAATTTTATTCCTAAAAAAACATGGACTAAATAAATGGGATCTCTATGTATTGCTTGATCAAAAGAAAACAAAAGTAGATTAGCTTGCAAAATATAAGTAGGGCCCACGTGTCTGCTGAAATCTATAAATCACATGTGGATGTGGGTCCCACATGACTGCGATCCATTTAAAAAAAAGTGTATGGGTTATGTATACATTTGTGTCTAATTTGTAAATATTTTATGAAAAAATATTTCTGTAAGTCATAGCATCCCAAATTATTGCTTGATTGCAAAGATTGCCTTAATATCTAGATTAGCTTGCAAAATATAAGCTGGGGGGACCCACGTGTCAATTGATCAATCTATAAATTGGTATGGGTAAATTTTTTAAGTCCACCGGATTGACTGCGATCCATTGTTTAAGGTTGAGCCTAGTGAATCTTGGTTATGTATATAAAACTTTCGACCCGACTTGAGGGTAATATAAGATCTATGAAAAAAATAAATGGGAATAGACATAATAGTAAAAATAAATAAGTTCCAAATATATAAATGTCAATTTTTTCATAAATATTACCTGAACACCCTACTTTGCCACTTGTGCGGGTTGTGTCACTCACACACACATCCCAAACTACTTGTAAATAAATTAAAAAATTTAGCATGTGATTTAAATGGATGATTTTTGTTAGTTTGACTGTTAATTGACCTAATTAAATTGACTTTGACCAATTTTAAAATGATAAAAATGGTCATTTTGAATTTTAAAAAATCAAAATGAAAAAAACCTATTAATTTTCTCTTTCGCACACCGATACCCACACATGACACACCCCCATCGCCACACGCCACACGCCTAAACCCAAGAACGACAAGAACAAGCTCTTCATTTCCATTCTTGTGAATCCAGTAAGCAGCTCCAACAGGAGACAATGATGTCACCTCGACGAAAGTTGCCAATTTTCTAATGTCGGATCCAGGACCTCTGGCCCTGGCCTTGAGACTCTTGTTGAGATTCCTGGGATGACTCGAAAGTTTGAGGACAATCCCAGATCATAATCCCAAGACTTCTATTACCTGCATTAATTCTAGTCGGATCCAATTTTTTGTGTGTAAGATTTCTGATGAGAAAGTTTTGTTAGCTTCAAACAATTCGAAAAGCGTGCCGCGAGACGAGAACTTGTCTGGGTGTGTGAAGTCAGAGAACCCGATCAGCTTGGAAGCTACCGATTCCGGCCTCTACTGATGCTAAGGACATTCAAAAAACGACAGCAGAAGTGGCCAAGGCCTTTGGGCAACTGAATTCCAAGTCAAATGCGAGCGAGGAAGCTCCCGCTATATCTGCTGCCTGCCATAGATTTACCAAAAAACCCAACAGCTTCTCTCTACAGACGGCAGGTGACGACGGGTTGTCATGGTGGGGTTTTTGGTTGGGTTTAGGAGGTGGAATGTGGGTGTGGGGGTAGGGGTGGGAAGTGGGTGTGTGAAGGAGAAGATGAACAAGGGTTTACATTTTTAGTTGGAAAATGATACTCTACCCGCATGGGTGATTACATGGGTTACCGCATGTGAGTGTGCGGGACTCATGTGAATAAAATAATATTTTCTCATATATGAGTGTGCGGTCATCTCTGTAATTACCCATGATATTCCTGTAGCATGAATCTTTTTAGTTTCTTAATTTTAATTCAAAATTACCATTTGACATTTCTTAAAAGAGCACGAACATTATGGGTGGACCGCATGAATGATCGTATGTGAGTGTGTGAGAAAAAAATATTTTATTCATGTGGGACTTGCACACTCACATGCGGTCACCCATAATGATTGAGTAACATTTTTCTTCTTAAAATTGGTAAAAGTGAATTTAGGGAAAATTGTATTCACGGTCCCTAATTTTTGCATTTTTTGCAGATTTTATTTTAACTTTTACTTTGTGCCACTCGAAGCCCCAACATTTCATAAATTTTCACTCGAGGTCTAAATGGACGGAAACCGTCCAATTTGACAGTCAGTTGACCAATAAAATTGATTTTGATCAAATTTTGACTATTTTTTAAAGGGTAAAATGATAACTTTGCTATTTAATCCTATAAAATAATTAAAATAACTAAAACGTAATTAAAAGAAAATGAAAAAAATATTCATCTCCTTCTTCACCCCCACCTCTCCCCACCCACGCACCCAAACCAACGTGCTTCCTGTGGTATTTTCCTCCGATGGAAACCCTGTCGACGGCGCAGGCGGAGGCCTCCAGCAACGCCGCCTCTCTACAGCTCCCTTCCAACCCTCACGATTAGCTAACGCTAGCATTCCATTCATGTCATTCGATGTCAATTCGGCTGCCTCATCCACTTCATTTCGACTCCTCAATTTCTCTCCTTAATTTTCGCTGGAGGTACTGTTGGATTTTAGGACGACTCACCACTCCTTGAGGATCTCGGCATAAACACGAAGCAATAGGGAAAACAATTTCTATTCTTAGTCCATTTAGAATCAATGGCCATTTTCACGAAGATGCTGATCTTTCTGGGCCTTTCCTTTTCCTAATTGCATTCGAATCTTCCAACTCATTGTCGGAAAGCTCCATTTCGAGATAATCCTCGGCTGGGTTACTGTGGCATAGCTATTTCTATACATGGTTTTCAATATATTAGCCACCATCGACCCACACAAATCCGAGCACCATCCGTGTGAGATGTACCATCTCAACACAAACTGGAACCACAAACCCTCCTCCAAACCGGCAAAACTCCCTCGAGCACTCTCTACTAAAGAAATTCCATTGAAAACCATGGTAGCACTATTCGACCCAAATCCTTCATCCACTTCATCTATTTTCTCCCTAAAAAACTCCCGCCCTCCAAACGACACCGTTTTCTACTCTCTTTTGGGGACATTCTAGAGGACGAGTGGTTTGTTGTCTTCTTATTGAGTGAAATGGCAGCCGAAACTTTGAACAAAATGGTGTGGGCCAGTGGTGGCTGGTGGCTGAGGAGAGTTGTGGTGGCAGTGGGGTTTTTTAGTTTGGATTGGGGATGCGGCTGGGGGTGGGGAAGATGGTGAGTTTGTATGTGTTTTCATTTTTTTAATTTAATTTTTTTTTACCTTATTTTAAGTATAAGATTGAATGTTACCATTTTACTCTTTAAAAAATGGTCAAAATTTGGTCAAAATCAATTTTATTGGTCAACTAACGGTCAAATTGGACGATTTCCGTCCATTTGAACCTCAAGTGAGAATTTATGAAAGATTTGGGACTCCGGATGGCACAAAATGAATGTTAGAGTAGAATCAGCAAAAAACGCAAAGATTAAGGACAACGGCTGCAATTTTTCCTTGAATTTATTGGATCAACTAACGGTCAAACTAATAGAAATTATCCATTTGGATCTTATGTACTAATTTTTGGAAGGTTTGAGAATGTGAGTGGTACAAAAAATTGGTTAATGTAAAGTTTGTAAAAAAAGTCATAAGTTTGGGACCGCTATTACAATGATCCATAAAAATATTACAGGAGTTTGATTTGATGTTTCCAACTTATTTTCAATTTTTAAAACTTTTATTTTGAAAATAAACTTAAATTCATTTTATGAGGAGTGTTTTCAATATATAAAAATTAGAAGTAATCCAATTCTTCCTTCCTTGATTTTGGAGGCATTGACAATTCATGGAAATAGGGATGGCAAAAGGGCCATGTAGTTCATCGGCTCGACTCGTCAAATTCGGCCCACGAACGATTCATGCTTGTTTTGGGACGAGTTCCAGCCCAAGCCAAGCAAGGGTTCGTTCAACGAGCCGAGCTTGCGAACTACCCACAAGCCTAAAGTTTACATGTCCAAGAGCCGAAAAAATGTAAACAAGCAAATTTTAAAAACAAATCTTGAGATCGTAGGTCGGCTCGACTTATGCTTGAACAAGCTTGAGCTCGCCTCATAACTTTGACGAGCCGAACTCGTGGGTAGATGGATCGAGTCGGCTCGACTAGCCTATTACCACCACTACATGGAAGACTCGGATGAGACTCTCTTGGAACTTTCCATCTAAAAAATCTATTTACAAATTGCGGTTAACTCTAAACTTTCAAACTTATTTCAATTTGGTCACTACATGATTTTCTTACAGTCTTGGTCATTTTTTGTCCAAATCTTCAAATATTGATCCTAAAACTTCCAAACGCTTTCAATTTGGTCCATAAACCTCAATAATCTTCCAACATTGGTCCTTCACGAATTTTAAAAATATGCAATTTATTCCCTTTTGTACCTTGATTGATTTTTATTGAAAGTAAGATGTATAATTCATTTGACATGATTTTTGCTTTTACTCTTACTTTTTATAGAAGAGTTTTCTAAGAAAATCATCTTAATTTTATTTGATAACCAATTTTCAAAAGAGATTCCTAATTCTGAAGTGTTTTTAGAGGAAATCATATTAACCAACTTCTTCTAAAAATTCTTTGAAGTTCGAACTAAAAAATGTCTTTATAAAATTAGTCAAACGAGTTTTGAAAAAATAGCCATTGAACTTCTAAAAAGCCATGTCAAACGTACCGATAATCTCATTTACAACATTTCATGAGATACACAATCAACAATGACTTTTGGCGGGCCTCCCCGAATCCGACTTTTGGGGTCTCCCCGAATCCATACTATATCAAAAGAAAAATCCTAGAAAACCAGAACTATTCACCAAAAATAGAAAAACAGAAAAGATCCCCCCTGTACTTTTACCATTATGCCCTTAACCTTAAAATATTGCAAACAAATCATTATAATAGAAAAAGAAATACGATAAGGTCCTAAACTATTTATGAATTCAAAACCTTTAATAAGTATAACTCCAGATATTATACAAAATTTTATTGATCTAAAAATTGCAACAAAAAGAGAATTAAATTATTTAAAAGAAGATTTAAAAAGTTTCTTTTTAGATTATTTAGATCCAAAATTAAGATATAAAAATACTTATATAGATAGTCAAGCAATTAGAATTGAAAATAATGTACATAAAGAAATTATTAATTTAGAAAGAAGAATTGAAAAATTAAATATAATCATTGAAGAAAAAGTCATAACAAAAGATAATGAATTCTATAAATTTTGTTGCGATTTTTTAAATATTTATGAAAATATTAGATTTTGAAGACGGTCATAGTACCCCCCCCCCCCCCCTTTAATTGGTATCAGAGTCATAGATCATAACATGATAATAAAATATTTAGGAAATAGATATGTGATTAAAAAAGATAGATTTGGGATAATAATAGGAAAACCTATAATAGATAAAGAAGTTTTAAAAATCATACTTATAAAATTAAAAGATATACCTTTAGACATTAGAAAGAAAATAATAGAAGAAACAGAAATTAGTATAATAAGAGATCTTATGATATGGGAAACTATTCTAGAAACTATAGATCTAGAAGAAATAGCTGCTATAATAGAAAATAATATAAGTAATTATGAGAATAAAAATTAAGAAGATAGATAACTATTATAAATTAGAAGAAGAAAAAGGATATAAAATATTTTATGAACCTATTTTTAATAAAAAAAATATTAACATTAAATATAATTAAAAAATTACCTAGAGAAATAAAAGAACAAATACTACATAAATTAAGTATAGAATCTATAAAAAAATAGATATGTATATGAAATGATTAATGAAGAATTTGAAAGTATCTTATATTATAGAGAAATATATGAATCATCATAAGTTATAAATGAGTAATGATAAAGTAGCTAGAAAACTTAATAATATTGTTAAAAATCTAAACAAAATACAAGAAAAAACCTCAAATATACTAGGAACACCAGGAGATATAAATAAATCACAAGAAAAATATTAGGGAAACTAAAAATCGAAAAACTAGAATTAAAAGCAAAATATTTTGAAACTGTAAGAGATGATCAATTACCTAATAATGAAATAGCAATCGAAAGTTTTAATAAAATCATCAATGAAAATAAAGATAAAAAGTGTAGATTTTCATATTTATTAGAAATAAAAAATGAAAAAATATAATGACTTTTTCAGAATCATTTGATGAACTAAAGAAATTAATAAAAGAATTAAAAGATGAAGTAGGAATGTTAAAAGTAGAAATTAGAGAAATGAAACAAAATATGAAACCAACAGATAAAAAAGTAGATAAAGATAGAATAAAAGGAGAAATGACAAGAATATGAAAGAAACATGTAGAAACATAAGGATATTATGAACCTGGAAGTATGGATGATAGATTTAGGAAATAAATATTACCAATAATCTTAGAACAAGAGAAAGAATTTGAAAAATATGCAGAAGAAAGAGGAAAAAATAAAAAAGATGATGAATGAAGAAATAGATAATTTAATAGAAAACTTTGACCAATTAAGTATAGAAGAATTAGAAAATTATGAAATATTAATGAATATTGGTGGAGGACCAACACCAACACTAGGAAGTACAAACAACAATCCAAAATTAGAATTTCTTGAATTAGAAGGAGGACATGCACCAATGTCACATAGACCTTATAGACAGTACTATGATAGAATTATACCACAACATAGAATAGAAAAATATAAAGATCAATTTACCCCAAACTCATAATACAATAAACCAATAAATCATGGAGGAGCAAAACTAAATTTAGATTGTAAAATAGATACTAAGAAAGCCTTGTTACAATGGGCAGATGCAATGATATTATTCTTTTTATATAACCAAGATGATACATGAGAATTTACGGATAGAAGAATTGACTATTTAATAGCATCATTTGAAGGAGATGTAAGAAATTGGTGGGAAGGAGTAACTGAAGATACTAAATTATTAATGAGAAGAAATATACAAACAGAAATGCAAAAAATCTCACAAGAGGGAATAAAAAAAAGTTAGTAGAGATGAATTCTTACGAGAAAATTTGATAAAAAATTTAGAAGAAGAAGCTAGAAGAGAAAAATTAAAAGCGAGATTAGGATTAATAAACATTATGATATGTGATATGTGTAAAATAAAAGAATATACATGTCAATTTAGAAATTTCTATTATACCCAATTTTATAGTAATGAAAATCAAGGACTATATTTAGAAATGTATTTTGCTAAATTACCAGGAACGTGGAATATATATTTTAAGATAGAATATGAAAAATATATAAAGGATAATCCTGTACCAGATACATTAGGAAGTAGAATAAAATTCTTATTTGAAATATTAGCAGAAATATGTAAAAATAGACAACTAATGAAAAAGTCTGAAAAATTAACAAGAATTTGTTGCGAAAAAATAGAGAGACCTATTAATTGGAGATGTGGACCAGAAAGAAAATATAAAAGAAAATTCAAACAAAAAAAGTATAAAAAAATATAAAAAGTTCAAAAAGAAATATCAAAAACCAAATAGGAGATATTATAAAAGAAAATATCAGCCAAAAAGAAAAGAGTTTAAAAAGGATAAAAAAAAAACAATGCAAATGCTGGAACTGTGGAGAAATAGGACATATAAGCCCTGATTGTACTAAGAAGAAAGTTAGAATTTTACAACAAGAATATGAAGAAATAGAAAGCGATTTAGAAGAAATAACGGATATTAATGAATATGAAGGAGAATAGGTTTACATATCAGAATCAGAATGAATCACGAAATAGAAGAAATTGAAACTATAGAAGAAAGACAAGAAATTGAAAATTCTGAAGGATATGGATTAAAAGTAACATTCGATAATAATATATTTAGAAAAATAGAAAAATTTTCATTAGATTTAAAATTTGGAGAATGGAAAATATTCGATAAAATATTTAGAAGAGAAAGAGTATCTATAAGTGAATATCATAAGATAGAAAAATCAATAGATATAAGAACAGTTTCAGGAAGTCATAAATTAGCATTACTAACAAAATCCACAGTTGACCAATTAATGGCAAAAGTAAAAGGAAAACAAAAAGAAAAGATACAATATGTTTATTTAGCAGGGATACAATTAATGTTCAAATCTCTATTTAGAGAAGGAATAGATTCATCAATAACAGTAAGTTTACATGATGGAAGAATACTAAATACTAATGATAGTCATTTAGGAAATATAGAAGGAAATTTAGCATATAAAAAATTAATATTTACATGTTATCCAAAACTTTGTGTATCAATAAAAGATAAAGATTTTAATGAAGTATTAGGATTATATTTTAAAATACAAAGAAATGATATTATGGAAGAAGAAAATCATATCATGACCATAGAATAAAGAGTATTATATACATTTACTAATTCAAACTATGGAAACATTTACCCTAAAAAATCTTATATAGAAATTCACAAAGAATGTAAAGACATATTAAATATTGTAGAACCAAACAAACAACTAAACCTATTACCAGAAATATATGAATTAGAAATATCTAAAACAAAACCAGATGTAATAGAAAAAATATAAAGTAATTCTTTAATAGAATTTAAAGATGGAAGATTAAGAAAAAATAATAGTACATCTATAATACTAAGAAAAAGTATAAGTCGAGAAATAATGGTAAAAAAGAATATAGGAAGTATGCAAATATATGGAGAATATTTTAATGAAATAGAATATATAAAATGAAAAAATATCATAATTGATACATGGACGACAAACTGTCATATATCAAGAAATAGAGATAAATAATTAACAAAAGGAAGGGTAGAACCTTATAAATATATCAATTTTGATGGAAAAACACATACTAGTGAATTAGAAGTAAAGATACCAATAGTTTTAGATGGAGAAGAAATGATAATACCATGTTATGTAGATAATAGTATGAGAGATCATTACCATATATTATTAGGAATGAGTTTTTTACAAACCTTAAATCATTATAATATTAATAAAGAAGGGATCTATATAACACATAATAATAAGACATTGTTTTGTCCAAAAGAATGAATAATATAATAACATTTCCATTAGCAGTATATATACAAATTACTATTGTAGAAACTAATATAACAACATGTGCCTTAATAGATACAGGAAGTGATATAACTATTATCAAGATATTTTTGTTAAAAAATTGGAACAATGATAATACTATAAAAATAACAGGTGTCACGGGAATATCAACACCCATTACTAAAAATAAAGAAAATGTAGAAATCCTATTAGGAAGTAAACAAATAATTATAAACAAAGTATATGCATATGATGTATTAGAATGTGATATATTATTATGAAATGACTTTGTTCAACAATTCTAATATTAGCAACAAAATAATTATATGATTATGTTAAAAACACTTTGTGGACATCTACTAAAAATTTCAAGAGAATTTAAATCATACAGAGTTCAGCCAGCCCAACGTGGTGAAAGGACAATAAAAATACCAATAAAAATAACTGTTAAAATACAAAAAATACAAACAACAGAAAAATCAGAATTAATAGAAGAGATAATAAAAAAGATAGGAAATGTCTATAATGAAAATCCATTAGCTTATTGAAAACTTGAACATCCAAGAGTAAAAATAGAATTAATTGAAAATGTAATAATAAGAGTAAAACCAATGATGTACACTATACAAGATACTCAAGAATTTAGAAAACAAATTGAAGAATTAGAAAATATGAAATTAATCAGAGTTAGCAATGGACCACACAGTAGTCCAGCCTTTATGGTAATGAAACATTCTGAACAAGTACGAGGAAAATCAAGAATAGTAATAAATTATAAAGAATTAAATAAATACACAAAATTTGACAGATATTTTTTTACCAAATAAAGATGTTTTAATAAACTTTGCAAAAGGAAAAGAATATTATTCAAAATTTGATTGTAAGTCATAATTTTGACAAATCAAAATGGAAGAAGAATCAATACCATATACGGCATTTAGCACGCCTCAAGGTAAATATGAATGGATAGTTATGCCATTTGGATTAAAAAATGCACCTCAAATATTTCAAAGAAGAATGGATAATATTTTTAGAAAATATAATGATTTCTTATTAGTATACGTTGATGATATATTAATATGTTCAGAAAATAAAAATGATCATAAAAATCATATTATAAAATTCCTAAAAAAATGTCAAAAAGAAGGAATAGTCTTATCTGAAAAGAAAGCTATTATAGAAAAACTTGAGATAGAATTTCTTGAATTAATTATAAATAAAAATGAAATAAAATTACAGTCACGTATATCTAAAAAGATAGAAAATTTTTCTGATAAATTAGAATCTAAGGAACAAATACAAAAATTCTTAGGATGTTTAAATTATGCAGAAGGATTTATTGAAAATCTTTCAAAAAAGAGACATAAAATACAAATTTTACTTAGAAAAATTAATACTAAAGGATGGAATGAAGAACATACAGAAATAGTTAGACTACTTAAAGAAGAATGTAAAAATTTACCAAAATTAAGATTATCAAATGAAAAGGATAATTTGATAGTTAACACTGATACTTCAGATAAATACTGGGCAGCAATATTAAAAACAGATTTAAATGAAATATGTAGATATTCAAGTGGAACCTTTAATCAAGCAGAAATAAATTATACCACTCATGAAAAAGAATTATTAGAGGAATAAAGAAATTTTCATTATTTTTATTATCTAAAAAAATTATTGTTGAAACTGACAATTCTCAAGTTGCAGGACTTGTTAGAAATAAATTATCAATGGAACCCCAGTATAGAAGGTTACATAGATGGCAAACATATTTATCATTCTATAATTTTGATATTATTCATATTAAAGATACAAATAATTATCTTGCTGATTTTTTAAGCAGGAACATTGAATTTGGAGATAGATAATATTAAACAAATGATATCATAAATGAAATCTGCTACAGCATTTGTCAATGAAGAAGCAAATGATATAAAAGTTGGGATGGGGGCATTAGCTGAAATCTTAAGTAATAATTTCAACCTATTACTTGAAATCAGTGAATCCCACGTCAAAGTTGCCAATGAAATGAAAGACAAAATTGATGCTATTGAAGCACAATTAATGTATATTGATACAAATAAAGATACAAGGATTGATGTCTTGGCACAATCCTATGATACCAAACAGGAATATCAACAGATACCAAGAAGTGATCCACCATGCGGAAGCAGTAGTGGACCAAAGAAAAATATTATTGTCCAAAGTCCCAGAAGGATAAGAATTGGTGATAATCCTAAAAAGATTATTATCAATGAAGAGCATATGAGATCAATTCAGATACAACCAGATGAAGAAGATGAAATCCCTTTGTTTTCAAAAGAAGAATAATATAAAAAATTTACTAAAATAATTTATGAATTACAAACAAGTGATTCATATTTTATTTCACCCGGTGAACACGTTTATCTGAGAATAGTTATGATGAAAGAATCTGATCCAATCATGGTTAAAATGACAGCTGATTATGGATATTTGAATTTAATTTATCCAGATAAATCTCTTAAAGAAATAGATCGATTTGATGACATATTTAAATTTGAAGTCTCAAGATATGCACATGGACGATCTATTTATCTAAAATTTTATACTATCAGTCTAGAAGTCGAAGATGGAATTTTCTATCCAGCAGAACATATAATCTCCATTGGGTATGTTGGAAGAAATTTCAAAATGGATGAAGGGCATATTGATAAACCATTACCAAAGTTTACAAAATCATGGATAAAAAATAGAAGAATCATTGGATACAAAATCCTTTATAACATGACAAAAAGTTTTTATGATAGAAAATACAGATGCATATGTCAATATAATGGATGGACACTTTTGGCCAATGATGGGAATAAAAAATCTGAAGTTTTAAAAGATTTCATCACGAAGTTTGACACGCATCAGATTCCTGGTGCCATTTCAACATTACAGAGGGCATGTGAAGCCAGAGACTGCCCCACTTGCCGACAGAATTAGAAGAAAAAGATGAAAATGATAAACACATGGAGGAAAGGTGTCCAAAATGCTACAGGAAGAATCTTACCAGCTGTATGTAAAAACAAGATTTGAAGGACAATTATAGAAGGATTGTGTCCTTTATCAAAGAAAATGTAACAAAACAACAAAGGATGGAGGGGCCATGAGACTCTTGATGAAAAACACGAGGCAATAAAATATTATTAATATGATGTAAGCAATGATGTAATTTATCTTCAGATTTGTGTATAAACAGAAGCTTTTGGGCTAATGAAAAAGGCAGAGTTGGTTGAGCACTCAAACTGTGAGTTAGCCAAACAATTTCCTGTCTTCCTTTGTAATCATATTTCAGTTTTTAGATATCAATAAAATTCCAAGTTATTTCATATTTCAATCGTTTCAAAAATAACATGGGTTTCTAAACACTTCACCCATAGATTCTTGAAAGATTAAAGAAGAAATTCTTTCTTACTTTAACAAAAAGAAAGTTTTCTTTAGTTAAAATCTTTAGTCCGAATTCAAAGAATTGACACAGTGAAGGTGGAAAGTTGGAATAACAATTATCCTGTAAAGGTAGGAGGCCATTGAAGGGAGTCATTTGCAGATCCAGAGCATGAAGGTTACTCGGTTCTAAGAATAAAGATTTGAGATCTAAACTAAGGTAAAACTATTATTTTTGTTAAAACTAGAAAGATATATTCTGAAATCTTAAAAAATCGTTGGGATTACTCATTTGAATGTTTGCATGTCTAAATTATCTGAATATTTAATGATTATTTTGTTAAGATTATTTTAAGATGCCAGGATATACAATTGAAAGATTAGATAGCTTATTAGAAAAATTATTAGAAAAGATAAACAATTACCTATCAAATGGAAAGATTAACTGAATCATCATCCAAGGAATATTACATACTTGCAGAAAATTTTGAAGATATATTGCAGATTATGCTAATCTATTAGATCAAATGATGAATTTATATGCTAAAATTCGAAATAGAAGGAATAGAGGACTATATTGAAAGATTATTCTAAAAATCAGGATATATGTGCAATATACAAAAAGTTATACAAGAAAATGATATTTATGTCTTTTTAATTATGCCATGTCATCAAATTCAAATCCCTGTCTCTGATCCTGTTTTTAACCCTGGCTTTGTAGCAAGGTCCATATCAAAAGGAGAAGAAAATGCATTAAAAATACATGTAAAATAATTATAAAATTTTGTATAAGAAGTCGTGACCTTGTTGTGAATTCCATTTATTAAACTATTGAGAACAAGATTTAAAATAACACTTGTTTGATAATCATTATTGTAAAAAAAAAAAAAAAAAAAATTTTGAATAGTGATTTTTAGAAGAATGTGTGGTTAAAAAGTATGATTTTTTTTTTTGGTATATGTATAAAAAAAAATTATTATGTGAACCTGTGGTTGAAAATGATCCTGTAAAAACCAGAAAATAGGCTAATTAAGACAAAATGTCCACACCTTTTAATGTTTATGTGCAAAACGATGGATTTTTTATTTTTTTTTTTTTGACAATTTCACCCTGACTTTCACATTTCATTGTGGAAAAAGTCATTCCATCCACCTACCGTCAAATACTCCGTTAACTCAACAAAAAACTAACTAGCACAAAATGTCCACTCTTTTCAATGTTTTTGTGCAGAACATCCATACCTTTTTGTTTTACAAATGTATGGATACTATACACAACTTAGTTTTAAAGGTAGAGATGTTTTTTCAAAATTTATTAAAAGATAAGATTGTTACACGTAAAACGTATTAATAGACATGGATGGTTATCACAAGTTCAATTTCATGTTAAAAAGAAAGGACAAGTCCAATTCATACTCTCCATTCATATGTGATGAGTCATTTACCATTGAAATCTAATGAGTTATTCACAGCATCACATTTGCCATTGTTCTTCTTATTTTACCCTTGTTTACACTCTTAGAGCCCGTTTGATACACATTATTTTGATAAAAATGCATTTTTTTGGTTGATGTGATGGTGAATGTGTGGTTGAAAAAGAAGGAAAAGTTATTGATGTGATGGAAAATATTATTTTATTGAAGAATGTGTGGTTGAAAATGAGTAGAAGAATGAGAATGATAATGTGTACCAAACAGGGCCTTAATAAGCACAAAATCAGGATGAATATCTCCAATTTATCGACTACATATTCAACCTCTTTATCTACAGTTCCAAATTTTTTGTGTAATCTTGTATTACAACAGCCATTATTCTTCTCAATATGAAAATACGACATTCTTTATATCATTTCTTTTTTTTTTTTTCTTAATGGAATAACTGTATAAATTATTTTCATATTACTTTTAATTTTGAACAATTAACTTTGAAGGCGGGAAGAAGGCTAGTGGAAAAATTAGGTAAGACTATATTACCCTTAGTTTACGAAAAGAAAAATTGCATTTTTTGTTGGATTAACAGAGTATTTGATGGTGGGTCGATGGAATGACCTTTTCCACAATGAAAGGTAAAAGTGAGGGTGAAATTATCAAAAAGCGAAACGTAGGGACATTTAGTGCAAAAAATATTGAAATGGTAGGATATTTTGTGCTAATTAGACTTTGTTAAATTAACGGAACATTTGACAGTTAGTGGATGGAATGATCTTTTTCGCAATAAACGGTGAAAGTGAGGGTAAAATGATCAAAAAAACGAAAGATAAGAACATTTTTGCTAATTAGCTTCATAAAATAAATTAATAGTTGTCAATGAGGCACCTGATCTCTTATTCTATATAAATTTTTTAAGCAAGACAATTATCATTTTATCAAAGTATAGTCTTGCCAACCCTATTTATAAAATGTGTCTACACATTAGAGCTTTAATTACAAAACGAATTCAACAGTGACAAAACAAAAATTAGCACGCTCTAGTGGCCATTATTTTGGCCCTGGCCATCCACGAACGTTGTTGATTTTGCATATACAGAAAATCCCTGTGCAATTTTCTGAAGCACAGTCATTTCCTTGTGCCAAACTCAATTGCATCATTCATCTGCCTTTGAATGTTTACCCTGTAAACCTTTGGCCTAAATTCTGAGTGTCCAGCTTGCTATGATCGCACCATTGTCCCTAAAAATTGCCAACAGAGCACCATCAAAATCTTGCATCTCTCCAACTCACCTCAACAATCTCATTAACAATGCCGCCAAATCCAAAAACCTCAAGCATGCCACCCAAATCCACTCCCAACTCGTCACCCAAAGTTACTTGCCTATTCCTTTCCTCTACAACAATCTCCTTAACCTGTATTGTAAATGTGGCCACATTTCTCTGGCCCTCACACTCTTTTCTATAAATTCAAGAACACATTTTCATGTGTACGAGAACATCATAACTTACACCACCCTCATCACTTATCTGTCACACAGCAAACTTTCCGTTAAAGCTCTCTACTTTTTCAACGAGATGAGGAGAAACGATATTTTTCCCAACCATTTTACGTTTTCTGCTGTGTTGCCTGCCTGCGCTGATACAATGGTGATTTTTCATGGAAAACAGATGCATTCTTTGATATGTAAACATGGGTTTGATTCTGATGTGTTTGTGGGTAGTGCATTGGTCGATATGTATGCAAAGTGTGGTGAAATGATCTTTGCAAAGATACTATTTGGTGAAATGCCCGAAAGAAATCTTGTTTCCTGGAATTCTATGATTGTCGGGTTCTTGCAAAACAAGCTTTATGACGAGGCAATTGAGCTTTTCGTGCATGTTGTTAGGGACGATTTAATAAATCCTGATCAAGTGAGCTTCTCAAGTGTTTTGAGTGCTTGTGCTAATGTGCGAGGGTTGGATATGGGGATACAAGTTCATGGAGTTGTTATTAAGACTGGGTTTGAATATTTATCCTATGTGAAGAATTCTTTGATGGACATGTACAGTAAATGTGGTGTCTTTGATGATGCTGAAAACTTGTTCAGGACCATAGAAGATAGAGATGTTGTCACGTGGAACGTTATGATGATGGGATGTGTTCAAAATAACAGCTTTGAGGAAGCGTGCAATTATTTTTGGACGATGAGGCGTGAAGGCATATCGCTTGACAAGGCTTCATTTTCGACTGTGCTTCATGCTGCTGCGAGTATTGCAGCACTGGATCAGGGCAGTTTGATCCATGATCAGATAATAAAAACAGGGTTTGAAAGGAACACTTGTGTCTCAAGCTCACTGATTACAATGTATGCAAAATGTGGAAGCATGATCGATAGTAGAAGGGTTTTTACTGAGAGTGAGGATCGTAATGTGGTATTGTGGACCGCTACAATATCTGCCTGTCAACAACATGGCTGTGCAGATCAAGTTATAGGATTATTCGAGGATATGCTGCGAGAGGGTATTAGGCCTGATTATATAACTTTAGTTTCTGTTTTATCGGCTTGTGGCCATACAGGGCGGGTTGATGAAGGCTTTTCTTACTTCAATTCGATGATTCAGACGCACAATATAACCCCAGGGCCTGAACACTACGCTTGCATGGTTGACTTACTTGGCCGTGCAGGTAAGTTACTTGAAGCTAAGAAATTCATTGAAACTATGCCAATTGAACCTGATATATCTGTCTGGGGAGCATTGCTCGGAGCTTGCCGGAAATATGGGGATCTTGAACTTGGTGGAGAAGTTGCTAAAAGGCTTTTTCAAATCGAGCCTACTAACCCCGGAAACTATGTACTGCTTGGTAATATGTATGCTCGAGCAGGTAGGTTAGACGAAGCTGACGAGGTCAGGAGATTGATGGGGGTTAACAAGGTTAGAAAAGAGCCTGGATGTAGCTGGCTTGATGTCAAGAATACGACTTTTGTTTTTACAGCTCATGATAAATCCCATTCCAGGACCAATGAGATATACAAGATGTTGGGCAAGTTGGAGGAGATGGTGAAGCAGAAAGGATACATAGCTGAAACCCAATATGCAATAAACAATGTGGATGAATACAAGGAGAGGAGTTTATGGTATCACAGTGAGAAACTTGCCCTTGCATATGGGCTACTCGTCCTTCCTGAGGGAGCTCCCATTAGGATAAAGAAAAATCTTCGGACTTGTGGGGATTGCCATACAGTTATGAAGTTTGCATCAGAGATTTTCAGGAGAGAGATCATTGTGAGAGACATCAATCGTTTCCACAGATTTTCCAATGGTTTGTGTTCATGTAATGACTATTGGTAACAAATTTGTCCTATGTTTTTAAAAGTTTTTTGGGCCCAAAAAAATTTGGGCATGAGTAAGCACAATTATTTCTAAAACCGTTAAATTCATATTGCCTCTGTTTGGCAGAGATTAAAATCAAATTTTTAATAGATTTTGATAACAGTTGATGTAACATAATTTGATTAAAAAGTTGTGGACTCCATAAATGTGTTATTAAAATTAATTGTTGACTTTAATTTAGAGTGTGTTTGATGTTGATTTTAATGAGAATAGAATTTTTGGAATAGTGATTGATGGAAGAATGTGTGGTGGAAAAATGATGAAAAGTTTTAGATTTGTGTGTAATATTATTTTATTTGAAAAATGTGTGGTTGAAATGAAGAAAGAGAAAAAAAATGAGAATGAGAATGAGATGGCATGGGGGTCAAACGGACTCTTAAACTTTAGTTAGAATTTTTAACGGAACCAAACATGGGCATTATATGTTTTAAAGAAAATGAGGGTATGTACTATTTTATTAAAGAGAAAATTGACGTATACCAGACGTTATAAATTACTTAAATACTGGCAAGCTTATACAGTATTTTGATAATTACTGAAAATATATATTTTAATTATTTTCTGATTATTAGTTATTTCCATATTATTTCCAAAACTATAGTGATGTAACATAAATATCCCCCAAGTCAAAAAACGAATACATAACCTACCACATTAATAGAAGAAAATACATTGGTCATTTCAAATTTGTGGATTCAGTTCTTTATTTGCCAGCAGAGGTCGACATTTTAAATAGAACTGAGCCGAAACCTTTGGTTCCTAAAAGAAAATGAAATCAAAGTTGAGAATTAATCAAATCCCAAATAATTTTGGGAAATGTCATTTGTACAATGTTTTCTTACAACATTATTGACAATGTTGGTTGAGATGACAAAAAAATGTTGGATGAAAAGACAAATGATTTTTTAAACTGTCAAATGATAATGTGTCATGTGACATATTGTCAAATACATTGTACACTAAACATGATTCAAAAAATTTTTTATTCTTGAACCAAAACCTTGAGTACCAAACTCTGAATCAAATTTGTACTTTTTTTAAAAACTTTTCTTTCCTACAATTTTTTCACCTTGAACCATTGAGTCGACCAAACAAATAGCAAAATTGTAAATTTTTAGTATGTACCTTAATCGATCATATTCATTCATTTGCTTAATTAAATCATATCATTCTCGTTCGTAACTGCTCCTAACCACACTTTACACGCTGCTCGCCCTACAAGACCTTCTGGAGGCTTCGTACGCAGTCACAACAGAAATATGAAACTATTATGCTAGATATTGAATATTATTTCAATGTATCAATAGATTCCAAAAACTCACTAAAAGGATGACCAAATCCTAATTTGAGAAATACACAAGAATTCATGTTATGTAGGATTTCGCAGCAAACAGTTGCATCATTTGCCTTCAATTGTTTGATAGAACTAATTTTATTGCATCATTTGCCTTCAATTGTTTGATAGAACCATGTTTACCAGGTCAAATAGAAATCCTATTTTTTAAAAACCAGGTTGTGACAAGTTTTGTCGCATGGATATGGACAGTCTATGGCCTTGACATTTGCTCGATCAAAGTACCAGTCCCCGACAGCAATTGCAACCGCCTGCATATTTTGCAGTTTAATTCAAAATATTAGTTAGCAAAGTTGTATAGAAATACATCAATCGCTCAACAAGAAAACAAGAGAGAAAGATGATAGTTTGTTCGAGAAGGGAGATTTCCGCTAATATACGGCTAGGCTACAAATGAACATGCCACAAACAGATGAAAGTTTGATGGCTCGGACACATCATATTCTATGATTCATATTCTCTGCATCTGCGAATCGATAAATGAGTATACCTTGTTACCGATAACTGGAGAATCGTCTGCAAACCAAGTATCTTGTCTCTCTGATTGACAATGTGCAAAACATGAATTTATGAACAATCCATTTTGTTGGGATTTTGCAAAGCCTTTTACTGAATTCAGCATATCATTTCTAAAATCTGCTCCACAGAAAAATCAAATTATGAATTTTTGGGACATGATCTAAAACATATGAAAACAAGCTAAAGAATATCGAATTAATAGAATTCACCTTGCAGAAATTGGATCTGTAATGTTGAACATTGTTCATGGTTCAATTTGCAGTCATGCCAAGTACCCTGAGGATCAGCTGTATGAGAAGCCAGGCTCTGCTGAACCTGAAAAACATGGCAAATGGAGAACATAATTTATTATGTTTATCGTTCATATTAATTGACCACCAAAACAACCAAGTATAAAAAATTTAAACCTTGATGCATTTCATCCAAGTAAGATAAGTGTAGCAACAAAATGAAATCATAATTACCTGCCAAGAATCATAAGCGGCATTGAGGATGAACATCGGGGTTTCAATGTTGGCAATTAAATTCTGAGGAAAGAAGCACTGAGAAGGAAGAAAAAGCAGTAAACAGTAAATGATAAATGGAAAACATGAAAAGACTTTATATGATCACTGTGAGAATCAATGGAAAAAATGGAAAATATAAAAACAAGAAGAGGAAGACTTCACTGAAGTTGGATCTAGATGTTCGGTACAAGTGCTTGGCAGGTTTTTCTTAACACCCTGCAAGCTAACTACACCACCAAAAAAATCTCTCATTGTATGTCCACCTGATATGTCAACCCTGCAAACCCATAATGGATGTTGTAGAAACAGATGTTAAAAAAAAAAAAAAAAAAGTGTTTCAGCGCACATGGATGTCAAAGTTGAATGGGAGATGACTAAGAAACTAAAGGTTAAAAAATTACGCATCCATAAATAATCCAGCGTCACTCAGGCACTTTACTTTGGTGCTTCCAGGAAAGAAACTTCGGAATTCATCACAATGTAAAATCGAGGCTAGACCACCGGCAGAGCAACCAGAAAGAAGGGCCTGAAACACAAACTGTAGTATCAAGCAGGAGAACGGGGAAGAGAACAGCATTAAATGAATAGTGAGAAATTACTTGGTCTGCATTGTGCATTCCTTTTGACATTAAGTCGTCAATTGCAGCTAGCCATATAAGTTGTCCTCTGAACTGCAAACCTGAAGCCTACACAAAAATACCTTAAAAATCACTGCTCGATGCTTGTGTTTAAACAAAACTGAAGAACAAAATGGCACAGCTCGCTGTAAACCTTATCTTCACTGTCCCCAGCAAAGGAGGCCCCATCACAATATCGAATCTTTACCCTATTCCAGTTAAAAAAATCTGATATGGAAACCAAAATTAGAAAAAATGCTGCAAATGAGACTTGAAACAGAAGAAAGAAGAAATCGATGATATTAGTAAAATACGCTAAACTATCTCGTAATGAACCTGGATTCTCTTCGGCCTTGTTGCTTAGTATTCCAGTGAATGGAATCTTCTTTTCAAAAAGTGTGGACGACCCACGATGTGTCCCTTTTCGGTAAACACAAGTTCTGATGTTGTTACACCACCCTCCACCCTGCCACAAGTTTCAGAAAATAAGTTTCTTGTGTGAATGAAGCACTACTATATCTTAAATATATATGTGGCTGAAGTAGCCTCTGGGTTAATATGCAAATATCTAAAAGTTTGAAAACAATTTATATACACAAACATTTCCTACATATAAAACTATATTCCCGAATCATCAATCATTAGGATGACCTTTATTTCAACAAGTTACTTTCATTCAACTCCAAGAGCTAACCAAATTCAACAGCCAAATGCCCAAATTCTTTAAGTCATGTGAATTCTCATCTAAACTATTATCGCTGGAATGCAAGTGTAACAAACAAAGTAATAGAATAACAAAATATTTATATGCAAAGCTAAGTATGAACATATTCATTTGGAGAGTTATCAGACAAACCTCCAATTCAACGAGCCAACTGTTTGCTCCATCCCCGTGCCCAGGATGCAAGTGATAGCCAGGTAATGTTCCATCCAAACACACTGCAAAAGTTAAGCATAAAGAAAGAGATCAGGCAAAGAGTTACTCAAGTTCAAAGTTAGTTTTCCAGTCAATCTCAATAACACTCCTCCAGTAATATTTACCATATGATTTTAACACAGAAAATTAACCAAGAATTTTAAATTTAATAATACAATACAAACAATCAAGTCATTGCGTAGTTGAATACGTGTATATTGAGATAAAACCCGTAGTTATTATTTTTTTTTTTTTTTGGTTGATCGAATTCATTATTAACCCCCAAAAAACTAAACATAGTCATTTTCAATATGGAAATGTAGCCATCAACAAGAAGCTAAACTAACAACAAACTCCTAAAATTAAACATAAAATACGAGATCTATCCAATCAAGATATAAACATCCCAGAAGCACAACCATAAGTATAAACCCAAATTTTAAAAAAAAAAAAAAAAAAAACACATAAATTTCTGGAATAAATAAATGCAATGCCAGGAATAAATCAACCAAAAATGACCAGAAAAGTTAGCTGATGAAGAGAAAAATTACCAGCGCCTTTATCAGCAGCTCCATGAACAAGAGTGAGACCCACCATGAGAGCATTTGGAGGAACAGCTGCAGCAGAAGCTCCATAGATGGACTCCAAAAATGACATAGATTTCAACAATGACACCTCACTTTTATTGCTAAAAATTTCATCAAATTCAGAACTGTTGACACCCCATATGCTTAGCAAAAACCCAATCACAATTACACCCCACAATTCCTTTAGCTTCTCCATGGCCTTTCACTTTTCAATAAATCTTGAAAAGACTAATACAGTTTACACAATTTATATGTTTCTTCTGAGAAATGCAGACTAGAAATACTTGTCCTTGGACAGTGACTATGGATTTGATTAGTTAATAGACTGACTTGAAGACAGACACAGGAGCTATTGTAAGATTTTGTGAATCTAATTTTACTGGGATTTGGACAGAACTTTCTTTTGGTTTTGGAATTTTATTTTCCCATGGGTTGCTCTTGCGGCGTGGGGAAGAGCAGCAGATGCTTTGCCAGGATTTTAAAGATTTTTATGTGAAATATAGTCGTTTGTACAGATAAAATTACAGAAAAAGATGATGAGATGACAACGTTATAATAACTAAATTAAATTTGTATTTTGTCCAATATCCAACGAATATTTGTCAATATACAATCTATCAAAAAGATTGTCAAAAATTTCTTGCATTATTCTACTTGGTCACTTTGATTGATTTTTTGAGTGATCTCGGCCCCACCACTCTCCTCACATGGGGGTCGGGTCCCACCTTATTAAATTTAATATTTTTGTTCTCCATGTGAGAGGAGTGGTGAGATCGAAGTCATTCAAGGGGTCAACCAAATTGGTAAAATAGCATAGTCCAAATTTCTTTACATGTAACACTACTCGTGTACATTCAGAAACGCTACATGTAGGAAATTGTACTAGTAGTCCCTAATCTATTGATTTAGTAGCAAACAGATCCTCAATATATTCTTTTTGGCATTTAAGTCCCAACCTTTCAATCATTCAGCAACATGGTCCCAATTAATGGAGATTCAGTCAAAAATATGTTAAGTAGTTGATTAATTTTTAATATTGAGAATGTCATTATACCATTTGTTTGTCCAAATCTTTTCATTCTACCATCCATTTCTCAACCTTCCCATTTATAATCAACGATCATCAATCGAATTTTTCACTTGAATATTTTACAACTACTGTTGCCAATTATAATGACAGTTTGAATACGAACATCAAGCAAATTATAACATCAATTTATTCGAAATTAATTGTTGATTCATAACAATTATTTATCTATTTAGTAATGTAAAGTTTCATAGCTATTTTGCATCAATTATGGAAATCTTCATGCTGTATTTCTGAACAACAATATATGGGTGGAGGTTCTCCAAATTCCGGTGTTAAGTCTACAAATTTGATTTATGTTTCATTGTTTAGCAACCATTTTACTAGAGAATTTCTCAAAGATACTAGAAACTTAACCCTCAAAATTTCAATATGTCGAAAACTAAAATTGTTCCAACCAACACTATTCCCGATAAGAATTGTGTTTTTTCGTAACATAAAAAATGAAACTCGGAGAACTCAATAGTATGAACACGTATGCTAGGATTTTATTAATTTTGAGTTCCTTTTGAGATCTATATTTCATTGAGATACAATGTAAGGGCGAGCTTCAACAACAAACTTTACTACAAGTGTTGCGATCTTTCCCTAAGTGGGTTGACAAGTTGTGAGGTTAGAGCCGAAATGGATGTTAGTAAAGCGTGGGATTGAAAGGAAATGATATGGCATGACAGTGGGTAGATGACTTGTGGGGATTTGCTTAAACTCTTTTCTTTATTATTTATTCTCGTCATTTTTTAATTTGTTTTACTAAAACTCAATAATACCGTTGTACCACTAAAAAATGGAGATATACAAGACAAATGCATATTTAATAGAAATTTGGATTTAATCCATCTATTAGGGACCAAAATACTACATAAGTAATAGGTTAAGGACTCAAATGCCAAAAACAATAGATTGAAGATCGATTTGCTTCTAAGTCAATAGGTAGAGACCAATGCTACAATTTTCGTTGACAGATACCAAGAGTGACTAGTGACTACAAGTTTAGAATCTCTTAAATAAAAGCGAGGCAAAAGCTAAAATGACATAAAAGAAGCTTCAACCACCCTAGGTATAAAAATAGTATGAAAAGTATGGAGTGAGATCACTACGGTACCTTTTACTTTTTTTGGATAGGCGTCTCCATCTGTTCTACTCTCAACTTTGGTGAATGAGGTAAATCGCAGGTTATGCCTTCAAGAGTATAGGGTGGAAGACTGTTTGTACACTTGCACTTATCCAAGAGTCAAATTCATATTTCAAAATTAGAACCCTTGACCCGATAACCTCAAGCAAAGTTGAATTTCTCCACTTTCTTCTTTTACCACTTGGAGATGTGTCATGGGGGCACCATACCTTTTACTTTGCTCTACATAATGATGATAAGCTTGGAGTGAAAAATTTGTCTGGAAACATACGTCGAATCGTCGAATCAGGCATGATACTCATGTCGACTTATCTGTAAATGAGATCTAGTCAATTCATCAATTGAAAGTCATGACATAACTAATTAACTACGCACTAGTTCAAAATTAAAATCGACACACTTTAAGAAGTGAATTCTCTATATGTAAATTATATCTATACTTCAAATATGTGAACTATAAATGGTATCAAAACGAGTTTGAGGTCAATGCCCGAATAACCTACCCTTTTTGTCATGTATTGAAATATTACGATCAATGAACTTCGACGTGGTGTAATGTTATTCTATGGGCATGACATGTAGACCAAATTTGTGAATTTCTAATGTAGAGTGTCCACTTCTACTAGTGAGTATGCATTTGCAAATTTGTTATGTAGACCAAATTATGAATTTATTTTGAAAATTATACATTGCAATAAAAGAAAAAAAATAATAATAATAAGAGCAAAGAAAACAAAAGAACGTGGCATAGGTGAGTGGATTTTCATCACTATCACCGCCTGATTGATTGCTAGTGTGGGATACAGCTGTAGAGCTGTATGACTTTAAGAAATTTCTCGTGCCCAATATAAAGTGAAGTGCATTATTCGTGCAAAGTTGGAATAATTTTATATGGTGAAATGATAAGATAAATTTTGAGCCCCATTTTTGTTAGGAAGAAGGTAAAAAGGATCAATGACCAATCATGTTTTCAGGGCATTGGAGGGGGCACCTGTGGGTCAACAGCTCCTCCAATAAGGGACACCACTGGAAACATGGTCAATGACCGACCGGTCATTGACCATGTTTCCTTAGTATAACTGTTTTTGTTAAAAATATATATATATATATATATATATATATATATATACGTATATTTGAATAGTGTGTTAATGGAAAATATGTGATTAAAAATAAGATTTTTTTTTTAAAATTTACGTGTAATATTATTTTATTAAAGGATGTGTGGTTAAAATGTGGTCTAGGAATGACAATGGGACAGGGCACCTCCATCCCGTTCCGTCCCGTCTTCCTCCAACTTCACCCCGTCCCGCGTTAAACTGGGCGGGGCGGGGCGGATTGGGGCGGGACGGGGATGGGGACGGGGCAAGAATTTGCCCCGTTTGTTGCCCCATTTAATTTTTTTTTTATATTTTCAAAAATTCGAGTTATGTTATTATTTATAGTTTAACCTTGACCCAAAATCTAAAAATCATTCCATATATTTTAAAATTTTTCTAATATTTTCGATCAAGATATTAATTTACTTTGATTAATTGGTATAAATTTAAAAAAATATTTATTTAACTATCATGATTTATGATATATAAATAATTGTTAGTTATGTAAAATTTTAAATACATTTAACAATATTTTAAAACTAACTATTTATTAAAATTTTATTTTTAATTATTTGTTTCACGGGCGCGGGATATCCTCGCCCCACCAGCGACCCGCCACGGGGCGACTCTTTACATCCCGTCCCGTCCCACCAACTCGTAGGGACGAATTTTTTAGGTCTCATTAGGGGCGAGATCCCATCGGGTCGGGTGGGGACGAGACGAGTTAAATTGAAATGTGATCAAAACACTAATCAAGAATGATTTTATTTTATTTTTAAAAAAATGAGGCTCAAATAAGGGATAAATGTAATATGAAATTTATTTTATTGATTTTATTATTTAATCGAATTAAAATTAAAATTTTAGTCTTAGTTAAAGTTAATAATTAATTTAAATCATATATTTTATGAAATTAATAATTTTTTAGTTACCTATTTTATCAATTTTTTTTTTAAATTTGCTAAAAATTTAATTTAATCCGGGCTTAATTTCATATTATGAACATCACTACTTTATATGAATATTATTATTATTCTATGATTAGTATAGGGACCCAAAGGGAATCGTTTGTCTAGGAAATCTATGACTCTGTCTCGTCATCTAGTCACATTTTGTTGGCCGTGGTCTATTGCTAATTGGTACTCGAATAGAGGTGTAAAGAAACTAGGCATGGCTCACAATTTTATTTATTTATTTATATATATTTTTTCACGTATAAGATGAGGCATTCCAATAAAATTTCAACATCTAAGCCCTTCGCCCAACCCCATTGACACCTATGATATCAAAATGTTCATAAATTACACTTGAAGGGTACAGTTCGTTTAAGAATGTTAACAAGTCAAGTCGAGTCGAGCCATCTAGCGAGTCAAAATTCGAGTTTGGGCCTGACTTGAGTAAAATTAAGTCGGACTTTTTCTGATCCAAGCCGAGTCAAGTAAAAGATCGACCAAAAAATCGAGACTTGACCCGAGCTTTCGGCTCGATTTTTTTTTATATTTTTTAAAATTCAAAGACAGCTTGCGTAGCTGTCTTTAAAGTTTTTTTTTTTGTTAACTAGTTGGCCCGACAAGCCACACGGGCCTACCAAGTCGACGACTCAAACTTTTTTTGAGCCGAGCTATGGATAATCCGAACCGACAAACCAAATTGTCATTCCTAGATTCGTCCCTTTGAACTCACTTAGATCATCTCACCTTCTCCTATCATTTGATAATCGACAGGTCACTATGTATCATGACATGACATACTAATAACCCATCAACTCCATAGAATAACAGCCAACTTCATCGATTTGTGGTATTTCAAGACATGACAAGGAAGTATATACGTCAAGAAAATGTACCTAGCTAGTTTTTGTTTAACCTCCATTTTTTTAAAAACTCATTTTTCGAAAATTTAATTTCAACCACATATTCTCCCATAAAATAATTTTATACGTAAATTCAAATTTTTTTCTTATTTTTTAATCACATACTCTCCAGAAAAATCACTATTTTAAAATACACTATCCTCAAAAATGGAACTCGAACAAGGGAAAAATCTCCTTTTCCAACTATCTAAATTGTTTGTCCCTCAGTAGAGGTTTTTAATTGCTTCATTTGATCAAGGGATATCTATTTAACATGATCTCTCCTTTCTACCACCGATCTTCTTACTAAGCTTCGAGGAGAGCATTGATGAGGTTTTTCAACATAAAATTCCTTTTGATAATTTCTTTGACTTCAAGATAGGCATCAAAGTAGATCTCTCTTATCTACTCCAAGACCTCATTGACTTGTTTCTCAAGATTGTCTCTATACATCGGATCCACGACGTTAGTTTTCTCAAATTTGATCATCTCAACTTGACCACAAGGCTTAACTAATTCTAACCCAAGGCCCGACTTTGAGGAAAACATTGCCAATTTCATTCATTTTTGTGGGATGGAATGCCAAGAAGATACGTAACACAGAGAGCCTACAATTAACAAAATGGAACAACTTGATGTTGCAAAAAAGAAATTATGTCTTAACTCATTATGCTTAATTTTGCAAATTCACTGTATGAAGAGCCTCTATGTTAAATACAGGTGAAACTTGTGAAAATGTGCATTTAAATATAGTAATTTTCGAAGCAAAATTTACATCCTTGATAAATTAAACACCACAAAAGAAATGAGAGTCATTGACCAAGATACAAGGTAGAAAATGCTAGTTAGAAGTTTTGAACTTAGAATTATAGACTTCAAAATGGTGACGGTTGGAAAATTGTTGCATGAATTACTTATACGCAAATATGATAAAATTGTGATTTATCGGTGCAAAATATCTGATAGTTATGCTATTACAAATTTGTTTAAGATAAATTTCATCACCTGCTATGATCAAATGAATATCTATCTCTCCAGATACAATGATTTTATTCAAAATTAATATAGCGCAATATCAATTTTTCTAGACGAACCAAAGCGTTGATAGTATTCTTCTCCAGCGGGGATAGACACGAACTAAAATTCTTCGAACAAAATGTTGTTTTTGAAAAATAATTTGAACAAAATTTCTATTTCAGTAAATCCATTAAGTGTCTATCGAAATGGTTGCATATTTTGATTTAAATTAATATGGACCATTAGATTTTCATATTTAGTGGTCTGGATCGTATCATATCAAATGGTCATGACTTTTCATAATATATATTTTTGAATCGTCACATTCAATTCGAAACAAAATGACTCTTCGATATGCACTATTTACATTTGAAGAGTCGCTGCTAGTAATCATACCAATTGAAAACCTTTCCAATTTACACCTTTTCATTATTATTTCGTAAATTTCAATAGTTACATGTTAAGCCAATGAGCTCCAAATCTAGATCAAGAAACATTTTTGGTATGCATATGCAAAAGGTGGAAATAGAAGACAACCTAGTTCAAATAACAATTAACAAAAGAGATATGAGTGGGAGTCTAATCAAGAAGATTACTTCATGAATAAATGGAAATTGTGGAGGGATCAAGAAAAAAATAAATTGTAGTTATAGTTGTGTTTAGGGATGGCAAAAAAATCGGTTCAACTCGATATCCGCGGGTACAACTTTGAAAGGGACGAGGATTACCAACCTAACCGGGTAAAAGGGCAAGAATTGCCCGAAGCGGGTATGAGAAAAATAGTCTCCGCCCCGCTTAAAATTAATTTCAAATTTAAGTTTTTTATTAATCAATTATAAAATATTTATCATTATTTTTAAGAGAACAAGAGTTGTTCTTAACAAATTGAAAAAAAAGTAATAATATTTACTAATTTCAGACACAAAAAAGAAAAGCAAAAAACAAAATAAATAATCGAGGCAATAAATGGGGCAAGGGACTTGCCCCTTCCCGATTAGATCCCAGTCCGAACTCGTCTCGTCCTGCTTTAATTAGGTACGAGGATGGGACAAGGTGGAAAAATATCCGATGGGATCCCAGTTCGAACTTGTCCCATACCTGCCCCGTTGCCATCGTTACTTTTGCCTGCAAAATAGTAATTTTTTTTAGAGAGACAAAAATTTTAAAGAAAAGAAAAGAGAGGAAAAATTAATAAAAAGACGTTCAAAGTGCATTTAGTGTGATTATGAATAAAGTGTAACAAAAAATACTATTCTTCAATTCCAGTGAAAAATTGAATTAACATGATTATGAGTAAAGTGTAACAAGGTAAGCTTATACAAATTATTCTAGACGGACAGGGCTATATTTGCCTTGTTCGTCTAGGGGGGACACGTGTCCCCAATAATGGCTCTGGGCTTGTCCGTCTAACATCGTCCAAATTTAGACATTGTAGTATATTGGGGATGCATTCAAAGTGTCAATGATGCGTGGCTTTTTTATTGCATCATTAGTTGGAGGTCAAGTCAAGCACTCACCTTAATATTTATATTTTTTGTTTTATTATTAAAATATGACATTTAGACTAAAATGATTTAATTTTGAAATTAAAAAAATAGTTAAAGGAAGGTCACATAGTAAACATTTACGATGCCAAACCTTTCATTGTTAGTCCTATAACACCACACTGACCAGACCATATACAAGGGCGAACTCAGACGACTTAAGTTACGGGGTCACAATTAAAATTTATAGTTACTTTCTAATAATAATAATAATAAAAACTAAACAATTTATTATTATTATTATTATTATTTTTTTTTTTAAAAAAAGTCGAGGGCCACCTGACCCTATTGGACCTCCATGGGTTCGTCCTTGACCATATGGATCCTATCTAATAGCACTCTAGCGTTAGAAAAGTTTCTTAAATGATTTAACATTCGGATTCGGAAATGGAAAGTTGTAAATTCAAGGCAATTTATCTACTATTCAAGACATAAATGCTTGCATAGATGAAAAGTTACTCTTTTATTCCCATCAAAGAAGATACATATGAGTATGCTATTTGTAATTGCTCACTGCTATAATAGTCTCACGTGACATCGATGTGACAGTGATTTGATACATTAATGTTCTCGTTTTTTTATTAATTTATGCATCAAATCACTAACTGTTTGTATGCTACGTAGGAGTATGCTATTTGTAACTGCTCACTGTTGTAGTAGTCTTACATACAGTTAGCGATTTGATACATTAATGTTATCTTTTTTTATTACTTTATGCATCAAATCACTAACTGTCTGTATGCAACATAGGGTGATTATGATAATGAGATTGTAAATAGCATTATTCAGATACATATACACAAGGAGTTTTATAAGTCTCCTAAACCATGTATCGACAATCTTAGAGAAAAACTTAATGAGTTATCTCACTTCCTAATCACATTATAATAACTTGGTACATTGACGGGCCACATTAGAACTTAATACATGTTTCTATCGTCTACTAACATCTACTCAAGTCTAACGAAGGTTATTCACGAGGAACTCTATCAATAGAAATATTTATTTTTCATGTCATCCGGGACAATTACTTGACCACTCACACTAAGACGCTAATTAATCATATACAACACTTTTTTATTTTTTATTTTTTGTGTAATACTAACATTGACTAGGCTTTTTTAAGAGGAAATTACAGTTAGAGAGGTATTTAAAGATCCAAATTCAAAAATAGAATAAGTGATTTATTTATACAAAAATCAGGTATTAATAATAATATTATAAAATATTTTAATATTAAAAAATCAAATCAATTATATACATTTTCAAACCCTAATTTAAAATCGTTCACTTCCCCTCCCTCCCTCTCTCTCGCTCGCTCTCGCTCTCGCTCTCACTCTCTCTATCACCGTCGCCACCACCCCATCGGCACCTCCTCGCCGGCACCCCCTCCGCCTCTATCTATCATCACATCTCACTCTCTATTCGCTGTGAAGCCACCACCGAGTTAGACGAAATAGTGTCGCAGTGCTCTCCGTTGATTAGATCGGACGAGGTGTTGGTGATGTTTGGTTGTGGTGGTTGTTCTAGCAGCGACGGTTTTGGTGATGTGTGTGGTTTTGGTTGGATCTGGTACGAGGTGGTGGTGTGTGTTGATGGCGGGCTGTGTTGATGGTGGTGTGAGCTGTGTTGGGGTGCGAGGTGGTGGCTGCGGCGGTGTGGGTTGTGTTGGTGTGCGAGGTGGTGGTGGTGGATCCGTGGTGGGCATGGTGGTTTGTAAGATCTACGAGAAGCGACGGTGGAACGGTCATCGAGTGTGGTGGTGATGGGTCTGTCGGTGTGGTGATGGATCTGGTGCGGTGGTATTTTTCTGTTGATTTGTGTGAGGTGGAGGTGGTGGTGGTGGTTTTGGTGGCGGCGACAGCGGTGGTGGTTAATCTGTGACCAATAAAAAATTGTGACCAATGATTTGTGACTGATAAACAAATTGTGACCTATGAAATTTTCAAATCATGATTGTAAAATAATTTGTGATCTATTAAAATTTTGATTTGTAACTTTGAAAATAAATTGTGACCTTTAAAAATCCTGATCCGTGACCTATTAAAATTTTGATTTGTGATCTTGGAAATAAATTGTGACCTATAAAAATCTCGATCCGTGATCTCGGAAATAATTTGACTTATAAATTTTTTAATTTGTGACCTCGAAATAATTTGTAATTAATTAATTAATTAATTTGATAATATGTGATCAATAAATGCATTTGTGACCAAATTGTACAAATTTGTGACCTTTATATATTTAATTAATTAAATAATAAATAAAATTTAATAGAAAACTGATTTTTGAAATTTTGAAACTTATTACCTTATTATTCAAATGGTCATACTAAAAACCTTAGTTATGTATTGTTTCCTTTTTTTTTTTTTTTAAATTATTAAATGAGTTGAACTATAGCTTAACAAAGCTTGGAGGCCCAATTAATTATTTGTAATCATAACTGAATATTGGGCTTGGTACACCTCGTGGTTTTAGGCCAATGCTCTAGATGCAACGAAGAACTATGTACTCGTTAGTAAATGATACGTAGACCCTATGTATATGCAACTTTGAATTAGGTCACATCTTCTATCCAAGAAAATCCTAGACTATTTTGACTTGTCACATACGAGTTAGCGCCACAATTTTGAGAGTGCATATGCAAATCTGGCATAGGTGTGTGCACGTGTGCATATCATTCATGATCGATCAACAAGAATTTGCAATTCATATAAATGTGGTTCAAAAGATCATTCTTAACTTATGATTTTTGATATATTGTGTTCTATTTCGATATGTGTATCTAGATTGAATCTAATAAATAAGTTTAACAAGTGGTATAAGAAAGAACACACAATGTTATGTAATAATTATTATAAAAAAGTTGCACATACAGAATTTTATTTCACAGAAATATTATAGATACTCATATGGGGTGGGCCCCATGAATAAAATATTGCAAAGAAAAAACCACCCACCATTATGTGAGTATCCTGTTTCGTCCTGTACACATAGACTTGCCTAATTATAATCCATAAACAAATCATTTTCTTTATGCTCTTTCTTACCATAGTATTTAAGGCCCTTTTTGTACAAAATACTAGCACTTTCAAGAAAGAAAAAGGAAAATACTATAAATTATAAAAAAACACACAAAATCTACTGCATAATTAGCACTAATGAAAAATATCATTTACCCGAAAGCTTTTCAACCATATTACAGGCGATGAACAAAAAGTATGAAATTCACTGATCCACACTGTTAAAATGCTTTTCTCAATATATATCAAAAGGAAAAAAAAAACACACACACACAAAAAGAAAAATAACATGTGGGGAACACGCAATTATATATCTTGATCCATGCTATGTTAATCTTCCTTTTCTTGTGTGTCACATGGCAGATTCAAAAACTTGGTTGTTTTTCCAACTGATTTCCTGTATGTGGTCTACCGTGGACCCTCCATTTGTAGTAGTTTTAGATACCTCAATCTCAGCTGGCTTGATCAATGGTACACCACTGATGGAAGGTGATTTGTCCATGCCAGAAGTATTTGCTGTATCTTCGGTTTTGTACTTGTACCATGTTGCCCAGTAAAGATAATTAACAAAATTGAGGCAACTTAGGATGGCCAAAAACCAGTAGAAAAGATTCAAGTTGCTCTTGTTCAAGTCTTGTCCGTATAGCCATCCCTTTTTGCTTGGGGATATTCTTTTGGTGACAGAATTAATGATATCCACGAAGACACTGCTCAAGAAATAGCCAAATGAAAGTGAAATCCATGTAAATGAAGTCGAGAGTGATCGCATCCCGGCCGGTGCTTCCTTGTAGAAAAATTCAAGCAGACCGACCAAGGTGAACATATCTGCTATCCCAAAAATGGCGTATTGAAAAGATAGCCAAAAGAGGCTAATAGGCTTTGTGGGATTTTTCAAGTATTGGTTCTTTCTTTTCACTTCGATGAGGGCTGCCACAGACATTGAGATGGCCGAGAGAACTAGGCCGACTCCAACGCGCTGAAGCTGCGTGATCCCGGATGGATGCTTGGTGATTTTTCGTGCAAAGGGCACGAAAATGATCTCGTAAATAGGGACTAAGATCATTATGAAGGCTAGGGGAATGACGGGAACTGACGGTGCAGGAACTTGGAAGGAGCCGAGTCTTCGGTCCATTAGGGAGCCTTGTTGGACCGAAAATGTTTGGAGCTGTGCCAAACATGTGTTCAATAGGATTGTGCTGGCTATGATTGGCAACATTCTTGTTAGAACCTTAACTTCTTCAACTTGTGTCACTGTACAAACTGTCCATGGGGTTGGCTTTGCATTTTCACCAAGAATTGCTGCTTTGTCTAGGCATCTGCCTCAAGTCATGAGATCCATTTACGAATTAAAGATAGTTTAATCATAATCCAAAAAAATAAAAAATAAAAATTATACAATATCCAGATGCAAAATTTTTAAAATTGGACCCTTAATTTGCCTTCAAATTGGAGAAAGAGTACACACTGGATTTTAGTTAAATTATATCTTCCTAAAATAATCCAACCATTAATGAAAACTCACTCGTTGGTTTGTTATGTAGATTGAACAGTACTAAACAATATTAGTGGAAGAGAAACAATTAAAATTATTTCTATTTTACTATCCAGTTACATATCCAATATACCCTAAATTCTGTCTACCGATCGTTGCAATTTGTCCGTAAAACAGTAAAATAGAATTCTAGGTCGCATAATTTATTTAAAAAATTTCATGACAGTTTTTTATCTATCATTTATATACATCATTATGAAATGAACTGTATATATAAGAAAGAAATGAAGGTCACCTGAATTGTTCTGTATGAGCAATCTTGGCTTCTGCTGAGACTGATTCTTTCTCATTAATCTCATACAGTTCATTGGGGTTCTCTGGAGGTGACAATGCTCGATTTTTTATTGCCACAACGACAACCTGTGAATATAAATTAAATATTCTTGTTACATTGAAAACGTTATATACATATACTTGCAAAATGTACCCAAAAAAATTACTTATTACAATTACATCTTTGTTTAAGTTTTCAACATTTGGGATTATGCCTAGCAAACTAGTCACTGTCTATAAATTATTGAAAATCCTTATCTATAAGTGCAGTATCGTTTTAGTAGGGACAAACATAATTATTTAAATTGTATCTTTGAACAAGTCCCATCACTTGCAATACGTAATTATTTATTTATTTTTGTTAAAAGTCCTAATATGTGCATAACTTTTATAAATGAGTGACTACGAAACTTTAACTCAAGTTAAACTTTTAGACAATCCCTCATATTCTCTTATCTACAGCGAGAAAGTCTTATCTTGCCCACTTTGAAGAGAACCTTACTTGAGTTCTCACATTTGGAAAAGAATCGTAAGTAAAGTTTTCATGTCACATCAGCAAATGCGTAGGAGAACAATTTCATTTAGAAAATATAGTTGTTTACCTGTGCAATTCTCATGAAAGGGCTGTCTCCGGGGACTTCAAGGCGGTAAAAAGGTTTTCCGAGGACAAGAAAAACATAACCAATGAACGTCGTAATGGAAATTATGAGAAAACCTTTCCACCAACCATTATTGTTGTTGGAGGTGCTAACCCATACTAGGACAGTGACACCAATGGAGGATCCAATTGTTGAGCTAAGCAAAAGCCAATTGAAATAGCTAGCAAGAGCCTTGGATTCTTTTGGATCTTTTGAGTCAAATTGTTCAGCACCAAGTGGAGGAAGAGAACCCTTGACCCCACCAGTGCCTAAAGCTAACAAACAAAGTGAAGCATAGAACATGACTGCTATACCACCTTTTACACAACTTGACTTGCCACAAGCCTCTGGTTGCAAACTTCCATTATGAGCTTGAATTGTCATCATCAGTAGGGCCTAAAGGGAAAATATTGAGGATATTAGTTGTTATGTCACATCACGTAGAAAAACATTCTACAACCAACAATAATTCATATATACTAATAACCAGGTTTGATATCCCCGTCCACTATGGCAGACGTGGCAATAAAATCTTACTTACAGTTTTCTCAAACTCACGGAACCATAATTAAGGTTCTCTTGCTATATCAACATGAAGTTTTTATCGCGTCCACTGGGAACAAGAAATCAATTTCGTAATAAGAGCATATGTTTGGAATTCAGTAAAAAAGATTTGATTTTTAATTTTTTTTTTTACTTTCTTAATATTGTCTAAAGTTCTACCTTACCTTTTAAAGGAGTCATGAAAGATTCTGAAGGAAAAGAACGAAACAGGAATGTTGTATCTTTAACTTCATTTTTGAAAGGATTAAAAACACTGGTGATCTTTCAACTTTAACGAATTATCTCGTTACTTCATTTTGTTACAGGTTGGTCACTGAATCTAATCTTTATATTGAACTAGCTAGTGAATTTTGAGTTTGTTACAACTTGATTAATCTATCAATATTATTAGTAAACTAACTGAAAAATGGATGTAGTAACATATATGGCAAGTACATTTTTTATTAGTCAAATCAACTAATATTGAATGAATCATCAAATTTGTATTGTAGTTCAAGTTTGGTTACAATCTTAAAACAAAGAGCAATGCTTGGTGTACAGGGGGAAACTGCAAGGAGATTTAAAGGGACGACTTGACATTTTTTCATTAGAAGATTGGAAAAAAAAAGAGATATCACAAACATGCTAAAAAATAGGTTCAAAAATAGGGTGCACATGTGTTAACACATGATTGAACTGTTTGAAAAATAAAAACAACAAACACCCAATGATTTGTTGTCAAGTCAGTCCGTTTTTTTCTGTCTTTGACCCTGGACAAAAATTATTTTCCAAAAACAAAATGGCCACCATACAGGCAGGGATGGATTTAGTGTAGAGGAAGTGGGGTCAGCTGTGGAGACAAAAATTTGAAAACTATAATGATTTTTTTTTTCAATCTTGAAAAAAAAAATCATGATAGTTTTCAAATTTTTGTCTCCACAATTAAAATTTTGTGAAAATTACCCTCACAATTTTTTTATTCTAATTCTGTCCCTGCATACAGGTGCTGCCAGCGCAACCTATAACTGCCAAGAATAACTCAAACAAAATGAAGGAAATGAAATTTCACTAAAAGTTCAATTACTGCCATGGACGGGTGTACTAACCCAGTTTCTTAAGTGAATCTTGTAGGAAGAAAACTGATAATACTTTAGAATGAGTTATAATTCTGTCAAGCTTAACTTACCAGCACTTCGAGGATACCAAAAGTTATGCATGTGTTGAATCTATTAAGATAAGTGTCCGAGATGAAGCCACCAACCACAGAGAGCAAATAAGTTGATCCCATTAAGTTTGTGAGAGTGTTTGCTGAGCCAGATAGATCAAAATGCATCTTCAGAAAGAAATACATCACCAAACTTACCATATTAGCAACAGAGCCCATGTTCTCTAATGCCACCAAGGCTACACAACAAAATGAAAATGCAGAATTAGCTCATCAAACAGCATTATAACACAAGAAGCTTGGTTAGCCAAAAGATGATGATCGATTCAATTATGTAAAAAGTTCGTGCTTTTTCTGAGAAAGAAGGGGTAGAAAAAATTTCTCAAGAAGGATTGTAAAGCACATTGTAACCTTTAAATAAAAGAATATTTAAATATGTTGAAGTACTTACTTACATAAATGAAAGAGGCAGCTCTGAATCCTCCTTTCCCTTTGATTTTACATGGGCTTATAGCGTCGTACCCCGTCTTAGTGTCGTTCTCCTGTTCAAATGACACAACACGTTAGTCGAGAGATTAATCCCGTGGGAGGAAGAGAAAGCAAAAGACTCACCATAATGGTAGTTGAAGATGATTATCAGAAAGAAACCCGTAAAGTGTTTTCTTATGAATGGAATTATGGAAATGTAAATCATACAAATAGCCTAACAAAGCATAATTTATAATATACTATCTGATTGACTGGTTTCTTGTTCTCACTCTGTCACGCTCTATATCTCTCACAATTTCAAGATTACGACATGGGTGACAGCAAGTTTGATCTTTCACTTTCACAAGGCATTAGTGGAGAGATGATATATGGGTTGTGGGCTCAAGGGTTATGCCCCATCCAAGATACTTTTCTCAATCAAATATTGCTAGAATTTTTGACGTTTCAGGTTTTGTGGTCTCCTTTTGTGCCAAGTCATTTCGGTCATTCAAACAAAAATATTGGGCGGTAATTATTGGTGATAATAATTGAAAGCTTAGTTTCATGTTTATAGTATTGAATACTAATGGCTTGATTCGATATCAGCAAATGAAGATCATGTTATCCTGCTTCGTATAATCATATCATGTAGACATATGCCGTGGATGGATTGAAGCAAGGCAATAAACTTCACGAACACTTGACATTTTTTTTTTTTAATTTGGATTTCTAGGTGAAAGCCGAAGTCATCGTTCGAATAGCTGTGAATTAGAAAAAATATGTATGGATAACTTACATTTTACTCATATATCAAGTGATTATTTTAACGTTAAAAAAAAACCTATTTTTAATTATCTGAGGAACTGGGTATCATAGTTTTAAGAAGTTAGAGACATGAACACAAGAAATGATAGATTAGGGATAATGAGTACCACATTTATGAAAAGCTAAAAGGGCGTAGAATTTACCCTGAAACTTTGGGTGTGTTCTCTTTACTGTTTTCATATCGTTTTTTGTTTTCGATTTTTCAAAACATTAAAAACCCGTTATTTTTCCCATTTTCGAGAACGAGTTTTTGAAAACGACTGAAAATTTTGTGAAGAAAACAACTTTTTTACGTTTTGACTGTTTTCTTCACAAATTTGTCAAAACTCAAAAAACATGGGTTGAGAAATATTTTTTAAAAACAACAAAAAGAACGAGTTTTCAACAATCTCAAAATGGACACCTAGAATACAAAACACAAAAAGAATTCAAAACTCAAAATACAAAACTGAAACACGAAGAGAACGCCAGTTTGCTCAAAGTCAATTTCATGGAATAAATATGGTTATTTAGCCCTTGTTCGACAAAATTTTACTAAAATCAACTAGTTAAACTTTAATTTAAATCACACATTTTATGAGATTTACAATTTTTATCAGTTATCAACCAAGTATTTTATCAATTTTAATAAAATCTATTAACATGGTAAAATGGTCAATGGAAAATCCACAACCTTCTTGACTTGAAAAATCCACAAAGAAGCACAAAGATTTTCCATCACTTTAATTTTGGATCTACAAATTAAGTGGTCTCGGTTAAGCCCCCGTGTGATGATCATCATTGTTTTGGAAAAAATAATATTTTGAATAATAGTTTTTAAGAGAATATCTGAATAAAAAAATAAATTTTTTTTGGATTTTACGTACAAAATATTTTATTGTGTGAATGTGGTTCAAAGTAAGTATGTAAAACAATGAATTTTCAAATAATGATGGTCAAATAGGGGCTAAATCTAAATCAAAACATGGTAAATTCAAATGATAAAAACGTACTCCTTAATTTATATATCTCGACCACTGTAAAGATGGAATTAAGCTCACCTTCGTACGCTACTCCGAGATTTTAATTAGATCATTTTGGTCACAAATTAGAATAGAGATCAATTTTAGACAATTATTAGATCGATTTAGAACATGATTGATCCTGTCCGAGAATTGTGTATAATTTACTCCAAAAACCAGATTTATAGTTTTGACAACACTCCTCAAACTTCAAGAATGGAGGAGAAAACAATAATACTAAAAATCGAATCCTCCTTTGTCATAAAATGGTCATCTGGATTTATTATTTGCGATGGCTAGCTTACTAGTTCGTTATTTTTCAAATAAAAATTCATGCAAGCTAGCTTACTAGTTTTCATGAAAGTAACTTAAAATCTTTATAGTTTTGTTGGACTTTCGCAATGATTAATGTAGTTATATATACATCTTGGCTCTTCGAGGGCTTTTTGTTAGTAGGTTGATGGACTTGAGATGATTTCGATTGTTTTTGTGACCATAAGATAATTAAACATCGAGCTTAAATAAATGGTAAAATTTCATATATAAGAAATTGACTTTTAACCATTTCAAAATTAAGAAACAAAGTTTAAAACTTCAAAAATCAGATATTAATTAAATTTTATTATGAAATAATTAATTAAAATATATTTTATTAATTAAATATATTAAAGTCACAACTCTATATTATTTAGTCCCAAATTATCTAACTAATTGATCCCAAATTATTTTTCGATCACGAATCAGAAATCTGATAGGTTACATATTATTCCATGGTCACAAATAAAAAAAATTTATAGTTTACAATTTATTCATTGGTCATAAATCAAAAAAATTTATGTCATAAATCACAAATTTTATAAATCACAATTCAAATTTTTAGATCATGTATTATTTATTGTTCACAAGTTATCGATCATATATTATTTATTGCTCACAAAATATCCAATTTGTTGATCACAATTTCAAATAATTGGTCACAATTAACCAAATAATTAGTCATAAACACTCTCACCCGACGCCATCCCATCCATAACCACCGCACCACTGCCACGACCACCGCCACGACCATGACCAACCACTACCCTCATCGCCAGATCCACCACCACTTACATCGTCATCGCTAGATCCACCACCACCATCATCGCCAACACTCCACCTGCACTAGCAATAAAAACCACCCCAAACCCCAACAACTCTAAAATATGGAAAACCAATACTTGACCGCCAATGCCAGATCCACCACCTCACTGCACACTACCAAAACTCTGACTAACTAGATTGGAGGAAGAAATCAACCCAAAATCCCAAATCCATTGTCATTGTACCCCACCCTCCAAGCACCACCAACACCAACACCATCACCGCACATCCCTAAAACTCCGACTAAGCAAGTTGGAGGAAGAAACCAACCTAAAACTCCAAAACCATCACCGCACCTTTGCATACCATAGATCACTTGATGTGATCCAAGAGTCTAGTTCGACGAAGCCGAGCTCGGGACGAGACCCGTTGATTATCGAAGGAGGACCGATGATGCGATCAATGGCAAAATGGGTAAATCAAGCAATAGGACTACTTGTACAAGCAACAATGGACGAACGTCGTGATCTACACGTAAAAAGAGACAAGTTTCATGTTGGTGTCGATGTCGAAAACCTAATTGGATCAATGTGTTAGAAGCAGCCGAAGAAAGAAGCAATCGGGACAACTAAACGATCACTTAGTTGTCCAGGCTAGGCGATCGCCCAGTCATTTACCGAAACTTGATGGAAGCAGAACTGGACTTCCAAGCGATCACTTGGAAAAGAACCAAGCAACCGCTTGGTATAAACCTGAAGCCAAATTTCCTATTTTTGGCAAGAATCCCGGTTTCCTTAGAATTCTAATTTTATTGATATTTTACCATGTTTTGGAGATTATGCACGATTTTTATAGGTTTTCTAGCATTAGTATAAATAGTTTTCATTATCATTATTGTAAGAACTTTTGACGAATTATTCAATACAATTGTGAGGCAAATTTGTTTTCAATCTTGTGCTTCTTTGAATATCGCAAACTTAACAAGATTTTCTTGTGGCGTTCAACATCGAGTGAAGATCACGAGTTTGTAATCAAGAGGTCATTCAAACTTGCTTTTGTTTGGTTGCTTGGTTCAATATTTTTGGTTAAATCTCTAAATTGGATTATCTTTGGGCTTTCATGGGATCGTTAATCTTGTAGCGGGGTTGTGTAGTGTTCGTTGCTACGTGGTTCTCATCAGTTGGTATCAGAGCTTGACTCCAAAATAATCAAGGTTATATATTTTATTGCTTTGAGTCTTGTGTTTTTCTTTTTTTCATTGTTCTTCGTATTTTTGTGTCTAGTAACAGTTTTTGAGTGTTTGATCCAAAAAATTCCAAAAAAAAAATTCAAAAGTTATTTTTGGACTATTTAAATGTCCGAATTAAGTTTTGTTTGTTTTGCTGATTTTTTATTTAAATTTTCAAGTAAAAAAAATTCGAAAAAAATATTCATTATTATTGTTACGAGAATTTTCATCATTATTAATTTTAAATTTTGAGTAAAAAAAAAAACTTCGAGTCAATTCCTACACTTTCTTACTTCTTGAATTCCTTAGTTTCCAATTCACATACTTGGTAAGGGTTGAGTCTTTCTTTATATTTTTTTTTTCTTCTATCAAAATTCGTGATCAAATTCAATTGGATCTACGGAATTATATTTGTGAGTTCACCTTGTTCCTTGAAGATATTTGGGCGAAAACATTGAGTGGCAAAATGCAAGAGTGGTGAGATTATTAGAGGGTAAAATCCAATATTTGACTAATACACGAGTGAATATTTGTGAGGTTGAAATTTTATAGAATTAGGATGTCAGATAGAGAAGGTTCAAATTCAATCAGGTAGTCGAATCAAATCAACATGAGAGAAGATATAATAAGGCGGTTTGAGAGGGTATTTGGGGATGTGACTGAAAAGTTTGGTAGGTTAGAGGCATTGTGGTCGAGTAGTCATAGGGGACACTCAAATACAAGAAGACTGGGTAGGAGAGAGCCTAGGAGGGAGTTGCATGATGACTATGAGTATGGTAGTGATTTGGATGAGGATGCATCAATGGTAGGTGAAATGGGTAGGAAGAGGAATAGATGTGGTAGGTTTGAATGAAGGGGTAGGAACAACTTTGAAGATGATGTATATGAGAATATGTGCAACATTAAGATGTTAATTCCACCGTTTAAGGGAAAGAGTGATTCAGAGGCTTATTTAGAGTAGGAGAAAAATGTAAAGTTGATATTTGAGTGCCATAATTATTCAGAGGAAAAGAAGGTGAAAATAGTAGTTCTTGAGTTTGTTGATTATGCTTTAACATGGTAGGATCAAGTGGTTACATCTAGGCGAAGGAATCGGGAGCAGCGGTTAGTACTTGGGATGAGTTGAAAACTATTATGCGGAAGAGATTCGTGTCTAGTTACTATTACAGGGAGTTGCATCAAAGATTGTATCAGAGGTCAAAAAGTGTTGAAGACTATCATAAAAAGATGTAGATTTTGATGATCAGGGCAAATGTGGAAGATGATCGGGAAGCCACCATGACTCGTTTCTTGAATGGATTGAACAGAGAAGTTGCTAATATTGTGGAATTGTAGCATTATGTGGAGATTGAAAATATGTTGCATATGGCCATGAAGGTTGAGAAACAGTTGAAGAGGAAGGGGACAACTAGGCAACCATTGGGTACTTCGGGTTCTAATCCAAATTGGAAATCGAGGTGGGATAGTAAAGGGGATGGAGCTGTTTCGAGAGGGAGGACTGAAGTGCCAAAGGGGAAAGATGAGAGTGCTAGCAGGACAGTACCAAAGGCAGAGTCACAGCCAACCAGAAATCGGGATATACAGTGCTTTAGGTGTTTGGGGAAATGACACATCTCTTCTCAATGTCCAAACAAAAGGACAATGATCTTGCACAATGGAGAGGTGGTGACTGACAGTGAGATGTGGGGTACAAGAGAAAATGTTGAGGTGACTAATAGAGAGCAAAAGAGAGTGGAGCCACATGAGAGAAAAAAAAAGAAAAGAGTCTTCAGAGGGAAAAGAAAAGTCAGAAGTGAACTTGCATGAAAATGAGAGTGAAATTGATAGGGCCTTAGTGAGAACTAACAATTCCCTCCCTAGTTTGTCTATTTTCTGTCTTACAAGATTTTGAAAACTTGGTCCATTAAAACAAACTTATTGGGATACCACCCAATCCAGGCATTGAGCATCAACTTATGGATGAAACTTACCGACCCCACCTCAGTTTAGGTATTCATTTGTTATAGGAAGGTGACTATGTGATCCCTAAGGAGACAACAGAGCTTCAAAGGCAATGAAATGAGTTCATGTGCAGGGGGTTGAAGGATAGGACATGGAGGATGTACGATGATTCACCAATGGTAAGGTATCATCATTTTATATATAGGTTGGATAATGGTCTAGCATGTAGGTATAGTTCCTCATATGGAACATTTAATTTAAAACTCACAACCATATTTAGACCAAGTGATGAACTTGAACACTTGCATGAGTCATATGTATTTTGTAAACTAGATTATAAGATTGACTGTGGAACATATAGGTGGCTAGTTAGGTTGTTAGAATTAACTAATCTACCTAGCGTTTTCATGAGATTGAATAAACGCTTATTGCATCCATCTATAGAAAAATTCTTACTAGTTTATGATAATCTAGTGTATTGCAAGAGTCGATGTATGCATGTTAAAATGAGAGGTTACGTGTTACATGGTAATGCTTTCATATGTTACAAGAAATGGATCAAGCATGATAGGCAATGTGGGTGCCTTGTTGGTGATTTAAGGCATGAGTGTCTTTATTTTAATTATGAAGTTCTTGAATGTTTTGGTTTGAATTTAGATGTGCGTGACAAGTACTTGAGATACATTGATCTTAATTTACAAAACTACTTGTGGAAGATTGGATGAGATATGCTAGGATCTAACTCAATATGTTCTACTTTTTCTACTACATGTTACTCATGCTATGATATGGTGATTGGTTTTAATTTGTGTTAGGTTTAACTATTGATTCTAGTGGTAGCTTAGATGAGAAACATGATATTTTCTTTAGTACATCTCAAACTTGCAAAAGGGCGAGGTCAAGGCATGTATATTATTTGATCCATGCGTTGGTGATTGGGTGTACATATGAAGGAAGCAGATACGAACTCAAAGGAGGTCCAAACTATACCCTAGAGGAGATGAGTCATTTCACGTCATTGCCATGATTGGAAACAAGGGCTATAACATGGGTCTTCTTTATGGTAAGCATTTAATAATTTTTATCAACGATGATTCTAATGTTGCTTCATTTGGTGCATGAGCATATTCAAGGTCGAATTCTTTTGAAGAGGGAGGAATGATGTGATCTAAGAGTCGAGTCCGAGATGAGACTCGTTGATTATCGAAGGATGATCGATGATGCAATTAAGGGCAAAATAGGTAAATCAAGCAATGAGACTACTTGTGAAAGCAACGATGGACGACATCGTGATCTATACGTAAAAAGAGATAAGTTTCATGTTAGGGTCGAGGTGAAAAACCAATTGGATCAATGTGTTAAAAGCAGCCGAAGAAGGAAACAATCGGGACAACCAAGCGATCGCTTAGTTGTCCAGGCCAGGCGATCGCCCAACCATTTACTGAAACTTGATGGAAGTAGAATTGGACTTCCAAGCGATCGCTTGGAAAAGAACCAAGTGACCGCTTGGTATAAACCTAAAGCTAAATTCCTATTTTTGGCGAGAATCCTAGTTTCCTTAGAATTCTAATTTTATTGATATTTTACTATATTTTGGAGATTATGCATGATTTTTATAGATTTTCTAGCATTAGTATAAATAATTTTCATTATCATTATTGTAAGAACTTTTGACGAATTATTCAATACTACTGTGAGACAAATTTGTTTTCAATCTTGTTCTTTTTTTAACATCACGAACTTAACAAGATTTTCTTGTGGCGTTCAACATCGAGTGAAGATCACGGGTTTGTAATCAAGAGTTCATTCGAACTTTTTTTTGTTGTTGCTTGGTTCAACATTCTTGGTTGAATTTCTAAACCGGGTTATTTTTGGGTTTTCTTGGGATCATCAATCTTATTACGGGGATGCATAGTGTTCGTTGTTACGTGGTTCTCATCATCACCACACCTCTACCCATTGTAGGATGACATTAAATGGGAGATTAGTGTTTCTAAGGACATCGAATTCGGACCCAGCAATATGCCGATGTACAGTGGCGCTCACAGCAAATAGGGTAGTCTCCAGTAGTGGCGCTCTTATGGGGTGACAATGATTCCTGTGTGAGGGAGAGGGTAAAGAGAGATGGGTATACCTTTAATTTTACTACTATAAAAAAATATTTATTAGTTTTTCCTATCTCTTAGCTTCATTGGTATTACAACACCATTTAAGTGACACTAGGTGTCATTAAATGAAAGGTGCAATTAAACCCTTGTTTGAGCCCCAATTCCCCCTCTCCCCTCCCCTAAAAAACGAATTGTAGAATAGTGAGAATGTGTGGTTGAAAAGTAAGGAAAAATTTTTAGATTTGAGTATAAAATTATTTTATAGAAGAATGTATAGTTGATAATTAGTTTTGAAAAAATAATTTTTTGAAAAAATGGGAGCCAAGCGTAGGCTAAATGAATCACTTAATTTTACTTTTATTTGAACATATCACATAGTGTCACATAAATTGGTGTTAAATAACATTATTCATAATTTTAAGAATTGACTTTTTAAAATAAAGAATATCTTACGTTTAAAGAGTTTCTTAAATATGATTTAAGCCAATTTATTTATGAATTTCAAACCTATTTTGTGCATATATATGAGAGGTCTTAGAGTATTTTGAAGACAAATTAAATAACTTATACCTATGGTTTAAGGATTGAAGAATAATAATTGGGATTTGAAGCTTATCTTTGAAAATTGTACAATGGTCTGCTTTCTTCTGAACATCTGTAACTAAATCTCAATCAGCTAGGATGACTATATAAACCATGTTTTGAAACTTCAATTTGAATTTTCCTAAATTTGACTTTAATTACTTAGTTGATAGTTTGATTATAGTTCTTAAAGGCATCCAAACATTTGATCTCTATTTGAATGATTTGTACTTTATTTTGTTTTCAAGAGGTAAAAAAATAAATTATATTAGAGCATAATAGGAGATAGCTTGCATGATCTTTGATTGAATGTTCTATTCTTGGTTGTTTTTTACTCGTTCGAAATTTCCACATAGATGTAAAAATTTCATGATTCGAAATAGGTTAAAACTTCTTTGAAAAAGATTGTTAGATACATTAGGAACATTGATAATTAATTCAAGCTGGTAGTGATCAATTACTAAAATTGAGAAATAAAGTGAAAAGTATAGGTGAAGTCAAAGTATCAAGGACCACAACTATTCTTAGCTACAATTTTCTTAAATTAATTGGCTACATTTTCTTAATATTACTTTAAATTGTGATCTCATTTCAACTGTAAAAGTTTATTTCACTTTTAAAAGAATTATGCTGTTGGTAAACATTTTTATAATTCCTCAACTTTAACCGTCTACTCATTTTAATTAAAATTTTCTTACTTGAAAGTTTAACAAGCTTTTTGGTATTCGCCTTCTGCACCAATAATTGTAATTTACAGTTTTCGTTAATCAATCAACTAGATATTTTCAATACATTCAAATCTTTTGATATAAATATTTCTTCAATTATTTTCACCTTGAATTGACTTGAAAATGACGAAAGTAGTCTAGTGAAGCAAACTATTGTGGCACGATGTCCCTTTCTGCACTAGAAGGAAAGCCATCCCTTTATAGGAAGTCCTAATGCATTTTCATATTAAAAAATTCTCCAAAGTTTTCCAAGTGTTTTTTAGTTAGTTTTTAGGTAAAGATGAAGTCATCGTGACATTGATACTTTACTCACTTTTTATTACTTGTCTACTGTACTACGCACTTGTGAATTTCAAGCGACCACATAACACGATATAGCTACCATGTTAGTTACAATTATATGCAGCCATCGTAAAAGTGACGAAATTAAATTATAATGTATTATTAAAATAAGCGTTTTAACAAATATTATATCATTTTTTACTCTTAACCGCCGTGATTTTTGTGTCCCTCAAACTGTAAGAATGGCACCTTCTTCTTTATGCTAATCTGAAGATTCTCATTTCACATGGAGCAATCTCTCGTCCATTTGTCTTTGTTCCTCAAAGAATTTCAAGATTCATCCTTAATATATTTAACTTCCCTTTTACACTCCAACTTTCTTTCCAAAAAATTAAGATGTATATTCATGAATCGAAGTTATAACATTAAGGGTAACAAAATTATGACATAAGATCTAATGATTGGTATATCTTTTGTGTAATAATTAAGTCACCATTGCAAGGTGTTTTTCCAATTGATTGCCTTATCCACCTTTTGGGAGGGTTTGTTTCTTGCTAGGTACATTGGACCAGTGGATATGACATATTATGTCCCATTCTACATGGCATGTCTATTGTCACAAGGCATCTAAGTAAAAGTCATTATTTGGGCCCAATTCATCAACCTAAAGTAGTTCCAATATTGGTCATCCCTCGTGTGGATGTCGTCTCCTTATGTAGGCTGTAGTCATCATTTATTAATATTTATTAATATTAATGAGTTAAATCGCATAAACTTCAATAATTAAAAAACTTTGTCACTTATTCAAGAATATTTGTAAAAGGACAATAAGAATAGTACGAATGTAAAACCTAGAAGCTCGTGTATGTCATGCTTACTAAACATGACATAATATGATTAAGGAAGAGAGTTTATAATCAAATTTATCAATTATCTTGTTACGTTCAATGTGTCGACTAGGTCAAATAAGAATACCGTATGAAATGCTATCTCCGTGTTAAAAGAGGGTCCAAGAAATGAAATTCATGCATCCATTGTTGATAACAATGATGATCCACTCCTCCCAATATATATATATATATATATATACATTTTCTTTAGGTAACATGTGCAAAAAGGAGGTTTGGAATAATAAAAGTAAATGGATTTCCTCATTGCGCATCTCCACTTAGCTCATAAAGCACACTGCTGTCCCTACATCTTCAGCTGCTTCCAATTATGATAAAGTTTATTGCATTACAAAACTGTGAATTTCATCTCTAAAATAGATTACTATATGATATGCCAGTTTAGTCGATATGGACAAGTCTCGAGGTAGAAAAACTCATTTTCTGAGATAATTAACCTTGGAGTTTATTGTGGCAAAGTAGCAACTAGCAAGTAAAAGTTTAACTTCATTTCACACTTTACTACCAACACCTTACATGCTTGATTAGCCGTATTGCGAAAGACCATTCCATTGTTTTGTTATAATGTCTATAAGGGTCCGTTTGAGAACATTGAATTCTATGAAAAATGTCACATTCGAAGAATTCAAATTCTATTTTGTCCGTTTGATTCGAAAGTGGAAATGAAGTTCGAATTCCAAGGTACAACCACTTTAAACTTATTTTCAACAAATTTCATTGAAAATTATTTTTTATGGTTTAGGTGAGTTTTTCTTTTCCAACTTACATGGAATTGGTTTGTCTTTCCACATTTGCCTATCAAACAGGCCCTAATTGCTTTTGACTCAAGAAAACAACTAAACAAATCGACATTCCTGAGAAAAAGCATATCGATTCTTGTTCGACTAAAGTACAATACTTCCATTTTTATTTCCATACTAGGATCTTTAGAATCTATGAACAAAAATTCGAAAAGAGGAGTCTGAAATCCTGATCAATCAGAGCAGTAAATCTCCAGTAGCTTTAGGAACTGTACATGAGTCTGAACTGATAAAATTGGCAGTGAAATTCCTCGTAAAGTATTGGATGGACCCATCAATAATAACTGGATAATACACAAAACTTTAGCTAACCATTAACAAATTCTTTGATAAAGCAGGTTCATGTACAGATTTCAAACCTGGTCCATCAAATATTCTCACTTTGAACAGCGTACAAACTTTTTTAAGTGCTACTAACATGCACATAACCCTACCTCTATAACATAATTTAAAAACTTTCTTACCTGGATTTCATTGATATTGTGATAAAGGAAACTTTTCATCGTTGGTCCCCAACTTATGATGATAATAGCAATTTGGCCATTGTAATTTTTGTTTTGGGAAGCAATATTCCTAACCTTTGACTTTGGTTCCTAATGAAAGTTTTCAACTAAAAGTTTAATACTTTATTGTAACGACAATTGTATATCTTACTTTTAGTTAGAAAAAAAAAAAAAAAAATAAATAAAGATCAAGAAATAAAGGAAAAAAAGTTTCATATAAAGAATTCATTGATTTGAAAGGAATGCCAAATAGTTGATGAAGATATTAATACAAAGGATCAAGAACCGTCAAACAATGAATCCCGGCCTTAGTTAAAGTTTCATATAAAGAATTCTTCTTGATTTGACTAATATTTCCCTTTGTAACGTTGTGCAATAGCGTTAGCTAAAAGGTCGTAAAGGTGGCTATCTACTCATAAGATAGCAACTTAAACTCTTATATGTTGATTATTATTTTAATATAGAATCGATGTGAAATTTTATTCTTAACAGAAAAGAAGCGCAGTTGGTGTGGACTGTCTAGAAGGAGTTGGGGGTGCTTGGCATGAAAGTATGAAAATCCTCATTTTTATCTTTCTCTTTTCCATCCCTTTAGTTTTTTTAATTTATTTTTCCTTTCAATTTATTCTAAATAAAAAATAAGTTTATAGTTTTTTAAAAAAAAATTAGATACTTCTTAAGTTTGATCTGTAAACGGGCTGAAAAAATAGATGGGGAACAAAACAAACAGTGCTGCATAACAGAGAGGTTCGAGAAGTTGATATCAAATAAAATAGTTTTGTAATTAACTTGCTACAATTCTAATATATTGAGGGTCAAGAGTGCAAGTTGCCCTATTATAAACTCAAAAGTTTCTTCCTTTTCACACAATTTGCCTTTTATGCTTAAAGTCCAAGGCAACTCGTTACGCTACCACGTGCAGAGAAGAAATAAATTTATTTTATCTATGATTTTGACACGCCATCTGATCTTTGTTCTATATCCATATACTTCCATTGAACATCTTATACCTACAATTTTAAAAATGAATAAGTGAAAAAAAGAAGAAAATACGAAAAATGAGCGAAAAATAGATAAAAAAATAATTATAACATTATTGAATGATCGATGACCATAGGTCATGAGTATCTAACACACATTTATTCCTATTTATAATAAAATAAGAATAACAACTCTCCACTATTTTGTGATTAATGTCTATCCATAGAATAGATAACAAATATCAAATAACAAATTAACAACTTGTATTTATCCTTTAATTTGAATTTAACAATCTTATCACTTTACGATTTTCTGATATCCTTATCACTTGTTTGATCCTCATCATTTTTTGTTGTCAATTGTGTAACATTTCTAACATCCTCCCGCAAACTGTGCTGGGGTTGAAGGCACAGTTTATTTTGAAAAATTGAGAGTTGCCATGGACATTGATTTGGTGAAGAAGCCAACAATGATTTTTATTTCATTCTTGTGAAGATATATCATGTTTATATAAGTATTTCAAATGCTTCCCGTACTGCATGAATTGTGTTTAAGCCTTTAACGAGTTTGAAGATTTCTTCAAACTGTTGAGATGATCCAACCATGAATGAGGGGATCAGACTTTCACAAGACAATGAATTTGTTAATTTTGGTGTGAAACTTACTGCTTCTGTTGTTTTGTTTGAATTTGGTGGGATATATTTGATGGATGAGAATTAATGAGTAGATGCGTGTAAATAAGTTGTCAATATTTATGGATAGTTAAGTGATAGTGAAAGAAATGATTTCTAGTGTGCCAAGTCCTCACAATGGCTCTGATACCAAGAAGAAAATACGAAAAGGAAGCAAAAAATAAATAAAAGACTAATTATAACATTATTGAATGATGATCATATGCCATGAGCATTTAGCACACGTTTATTCTTATTTATAATAAAATAAGAATAACAACTCTCCACTATTTTGTGACTAATGTCTATCCAAATAATAGATAACAAATATCAAATAATAAATTAACAACTTGCATTTATCATTTAATTTGAATTTAACAATCTTATCACTTCAAGATTTTCTGATCTCCTTATCACTTGTTTGATCCTCATCATTTTTGTTGCCAATTGTGTGATATTTCTAACAAAAAACTGTTATGAGAATTGTACATACATGTTTACTTCCTTCGATGTCGTATTGAAACGTTTAATTCCTCGTTTACCCTTATGTATATGTGCTTAAGAGCAAGTTAAAAGAATAAAACAAGCCATTTGATACCTTTCCCTGCTCACTTAAACCTAATTCTTATAATCATTGTCAAGTCATGGAAATAGTGGGAAAATGACAAGTAAATTAGGCAGCACATCAATTCCAGTTAAGAAACATGATAATGCCTGTCAACTTCGAATCAATAGAATGATAAAGCCACATGGATGTTAAAGGTTCCATCATGCATTTGGAAGATCAACAATACCTCCTTTTAATCATCAAATTTAAGATTTCAAACTATTAAGGATAGACTACATACATACATACATTCATTAATTTAAATTTTATTTTCAACACGTTTCTTCATACATATGCAAATCAAATACGCTTCGAAATTTGACACTGCACAATATAGAATGAGTGATGAGAGACTTGAATCCAAGTTTTTAGCTTGACTTTAATGTCAAGTTAACCATCTTAGCCCGTTGTTTGCTTGCTTACCATCATCCATATAATCTGCTGGCTATATTTAAAAAATATCCATTCATTAAGAAGGTTCTCTACCTTAGTAAGGATAAGAGGTGGAGGTTATAGGGTCTTTGTCAAACTCAATCATACAAGATCTCGTCACTTTGAGTGGTTTCTTGCTATGTGCACTGAGCCTCGGGTCACAGTCACAATGACTATCCACTAGATTGTGGTTTGGCAGAGTGAGCTTTCGCTAAGATTGTCTCTTATCTATTTATTTAAATTGTGTCTTCAACATGTCTTATTATCAACCTATCTCTATACTAAAAAGCTATGATGAAATTGAACGATCAACTTTAAAGCACATAATTATTATTGGGGAAATTTTATAATTTCCCTCGTCCTGAAAAAGTACAAACAGATATTTTCATGAGAATGAAATTTGAACATTCTTGAAGGAAAAGTGTGGTGTGTATGTAGATTAATAAGGACAAGGACACCTATAAAATTATTGGTCAAAGATGTTGACACTACAACTAGCATCGGTTCATTGACACTCGAAATACTAGACGTTTACAATTGCATACACGAATGGCCATTTCTTGAAAACGAAAGAAGTTGTAGCACATTTCATTATTGTGAGAATTACCCTTCCTAAATCAAACCTTTTGTCTTGGCTATTTTATCATGATATATGTCATTGTCAAATCATAGATGTATAAATATAAGAAAATGGATTCTCTAAGCCTACGCCAAAGTTTGAGTCTAATAGTTCCAATAGCAATATATATCGTAACTGAACAAGTCTAGTTGTTATCAAATGTCTTTTAGCAGACGAATACTTCTTTCTCGAACAGTTGCATGTGTATGACAACTACAAAGAATAATAATCAAATTATCAGAGAGAAAAGTCTTTGAGAAATGTGATTGCCAACTATCTTTCCAAATAAATTGAATTAGTGAAATAAGTGTCCTTCAAAGCATATTTTTAAAGAGAAATGTAATTGATTCGGCACACAATTATTTTTAGGGTCACAACTTTAATCTTCTTTTATACAAGCATCCTTAGTTTAAACATTAAGCCCCTGTTTGGTAGTCATTTTTGGGGAGAAAATATATTTTTGAATAGTTGATTGATGGAGAATGTGTGGTTAAAAATTTAGAATTTTTTTGGATTTGCGTGTAATATTATTTTATTGAAGAATGTATGGTTGAAAAGAAGATAGAGAAAAATGCATTTTGAAAAAAATGACTACTAAACAGGGGCTAAAACAAGAAATGAATCAACATTACACTTCGTAATTCATCACGTAATTGTCCTTAGAATCATAACATTAATTTTCTGTGTATTTACTAGGGGTGGACAAAAGTTACCACAGCTATTGAACCGAACTAGAATTGAATCAGTCGATTCGATCCAATTTTACTCAAGTTCTAATCAATTCTAGATATTAAAATTGAGAATCTGTCTATTCCGATCCAATTCTTAGTTCTTATATGAAGATTAAAAAAACTATGTAACCCAAAATTTTACTTTTTATTTTTAAAGATGACTAGTACAATGCACCAATCATTTTACATTTTTCTTACGAATTTCATCATAGTACATCAAACTCATATTCAATTAAATATGATGTTAATTACGATACAAAATAAAACGTTATAATATTCCATAGATACAATTTTAGATTAGTAAGAGTATTTAGTTCCTGTCACATCCTTTTCAAGTTAACATTTTTGGCTCCTCAAAGTTTAAAAAATAGAAGTAATATTCGAATATGTTTTTAAAGAACTCATTATTCAAGCCAATAGTTAGTTTTTGATGTAATATGTAGTGTTTAGTTAAATTTGGAAAATGCAAACCATTATCATTAATATGACCTAATACCCGTGTGCCTAATATACACCAATATCAATTTCCAAAATATATCTGAGTGTTTGAGAGTGATTTTTGGGGTAATAATTGATTTTTGAACAGTGATATGATGGGAAATGTGTGGTTGAAAAAGAAGGAAAAATTATTGATGTGATAGAAAATATTATTTTATTGAAGAATGTGTGGTTGAAAATGAGAATTGATTCTCAAAATCAATACCAAATAGGTTCTAAATATTTGTTCCTAGCATTGGGGGCATATCGCCCCCTTTAATTCCTGTCAACCTACAGGTGCAAATTGAACTTATCCGTGTTTGATTGACATGTAAAATATTTTTTAGAAAAGAAAATGTTTCATTATATTGAGGAAAATAAAAATCTACCTTCAAAATTTTTTTTTCTCAAAAAAGGAAAATTAGACATATTTTCAAAGATTGGAAAATATTCTCAATGAAAAAAATGACAATAAAACATTCCAGAAGTTGAAATTCGGGTGAAAAAAGACGATTTTTCATGGAAATTTTCCAATCAAACACACCCTTAGATTGTGTAAGCTTGTCAAAGGAGAAGCTGGTTTCCATCCTCCAATGTATATTAGGTACGATAGATTCCTACAATGTAGGGAGAATACAAAAATTTTAAGCCCAACAAAATCTAAACAAATCTGGTTTACTATTAGAAGATAAAGATTGATTCTTTTAAGTTCTGCACATTTCTGAGTTTATCCACTCAATTCAAACTTTGTTGCCAATTTTTTTCTCAATCATTCCCTTCAAACGTAAGTGTTACTTAATCGGGTGATGAAGATAGTGCTTAAGACAATCATTAACGTATGTTAGAAAAATAATCTTGATTTATAGATGAGTTAATTCTTGTCTTTTGGTGTCCACATAGACTTTCCCCAATTTAATGACCTTCCGGCTGCTGGAAATAAAGGTTTGCATCATTACAATTCACAAGTGACATTCCCTGATCAAGAGCAAGTCCAGACAAGTTCATCACCAGAATTCGGGAAAGGCTCCACCTGTTCAATTAACTAGGAAATTTCGGGAAACCGTGCCTTAAAACCCAGGGACAAATGCCATTAATTATCATAATACACTTCCGACATAAGAGCATTTAGATTACCACTTTCCTCCAAAGAAATGTGTAACATATTACATATCTAGTACGAATTGATTGCAAAATAATGACAATAATGAAAATAAACAAGAACAAAATAAGATCACCAAGTTTTATGTGGAAACCCAAGATAAGAAAAAGTCACAAGTAGAGGAGGAGAAATCCACTATAATCAATAGTAATTATGTTTACAACAAGATCTTAATATTCTCAATTAAGATCTAAAACTCTCAAAATGTTGTCTGAATATTATGAGAACAATACAAACCGAGACTTATATATATATAACCCTATAAATCAAGTTGTAGATGCATAGGAGTTCAAATATACGTCAAAACACGAAACGGCACTAAGCCGGATAATCTCGTAGGCTACAGCTCCGTCATTCTAGCGCCGGACGAGCGACAAGTCTCTGTAGAAAATATGCAGGTATCGCTCGAGCGACAGGTTAGCGAAAATGCGACGACTTTTCTTTCCGATCCATAATTTTCATATCTTCAAGACCATTTCAATAAAAACTTCAATACCCACTAGAATTTGAGTCAAACTACAACTAAATCAATTAAAGACTGTCCCAATCAATTATCTTGCCAAAGTCTCGCCCTTGTATGCTCCTCAAATATTGGCCATTTAGTCAGTCGAAGTAGCAAGATCTAACGCTCCCATAAGGGTGACAAATAGACGATGAAACATAGTAAAATTTTAGATGTAGCAAATAATCCATATAACAGGCATGGTATAATTTAACACAAAAGAATTAGTCTTCATGAATTTCCAAGTGAATTTGTGCAGCATGGAACGATTTAAATTCACCCAATTTTTAATTCCAACCCCCTTTTGATCTCCCCGTACAGCATTTGCGGCAAGAAATCATGATCAGTTTCCTTTGAGCAATAGCTACCTTCCACTAAAAATTACCGATTGAGGGATTCCTAACCTTTAGCAACTAACATGGCAATTTGTAAACCATAAATCAAGGAATAAAAGACCCCATGTTCACACAACTAATAAGGACTAATTGACCAGCAAAGGAAAGAGTCGTTTTGTTATGTCAAATTACGAAATAACATTGAGTGCTCTTTTAAAATTGTTATCTCATCTCTTAAGAGGGGTTTTCAATCTACAACTTTTCAGAAAAAAAAAAAAAAAAAAACTAGTATCAAAGCAAGGTTATAGATGCGTGAGAAGAAGAGATAGCAAACAACTCTCTTCCCTTTCCACGATTCACTAAAGATAACTATAGTACATGGTGGATTTGTATGAGCGTAATCTAAAGGCTTTTAGTAACTAACAATAATAATCAAAAGGCTTTTAGTATACTTCGTCAAGACCTCAAGTTTCTTCTCAATCGATACCAAGAATGTAACAACCCAAAACCTCAAGTTTTGGCTACCCCAATATGGTTGCCTTGTTATTTATCACAAAGAGACCACAAAGGAACCAATTTATCACAAGGGAAACACGACCACAAAGATTGCAGAGGGGAGAAGCCAAGAATAACGTTGGGTAAAAGAACAGAGAAGCAGCAGTGGCGAAATACCCGTTGTAGGAGGCGTGAAACAGCCATGTGTTATAACAAAGGACCAATTGGAAAGGTAAGGCCCAATGCACGAATAAGTGGGCTGCTCAATGTGGTTATTCCAATATGGTCATCTAAGTAAATGGGTCGAGCCACGAGCAGCTCTAATACAATTAGGCTACATCAAGTGGCCCATACCGAACTGAGTTGGGTCGTTCCAATAATGGTGTCGATGTACCGTTCAGTCATATGGTTTAAGTCGACTGAAAATCAGTTCGAGTTAACATTATAGTCCGAGGAATTTATTGGGTATCAAAACCCAACATTCGAAATAATAATAAGGATGCTAGCAATATCTTTAAGGTATTTACTGACAAGAGAATACCTTTTCATGCACGAACTTAATCTCTCTTTTAGCAAGGAATCTTTTTCATTTTCTACAATCATTTTAAAAAATGTAGAAAAATTGAGTTGCAAAACTTTGTGCTGTTTCAAATATTTTTTTGGCTAAAACGGGAAGGCTTGTGGTTTCTAATCCTCTGTGGTGTAATATATATAGTACTAGGTTGTATATATGCTGGTAGGAATTTTTGAAATCTGCGGAGAGTCAATTTTTGGTTATGTGAATACTTGAGAGACATAAGATATCAGATATCAATAGCTGAAATCGTACAGAATATATTGCTTTAGAATTTGGTGAACAACTCCAGGATCGTAATACATTCTTGTGAACTTCCAATTCTATATAATGTCAAACTGATAAATCCACGCAATCCCGTGGACGTCCAAGGGGATTGTTCAAGAAGCAGCTCTCTAGCTTTAGAATTGACTTTAGTGAACAAAATAAATATCTAGCCCAAAATTTCTCTCTTCCAAAGGGTAACAGCTTCAGGATTGAAGTACATCTCGTGATCTTCCAATTCTATATAATGTAAAACTGATGAATCTAAATTTGGTTGACGCATGTTAACGTGGAATATCAAAATGCGAACTCAATTTAAATTAGATAATGTAAATTCGTAGACCTGAGTTTCATTTATGGAAGAGAGGAGAAGTCCAACTCGGGGAGATGAGTAAAAGCTTTATTTTATTTTAAGTGATAAATAAGAAAAAATCCATTTGAAAATCTGGGGTTTTGATTAAAATAGAAAAGCGATTTCGAATATGTTAAATTTTAACTCCAATAGCAATAATAAATGAATATAAGTGGCTTGCCTTCTTTCTTCTTGAGCTGAAAAAGATTTGCCTAGAGTCTTGTGTTGTATTTTTAATCGGTATCTCGAAATGTCATTAATAATAGAATAATGTTATGTAGCCCACTGAGATTGTAATCTCACTCTTGGTGACACTAGATGATTGATTAAATGAAAGGTGAAATTAAATAAGTCATTTAATTCTATCTATCAATTAATGTCATATTAGCGCCACCTAGACTGGGATTGCAACCCCAGTGAAACTAAATAACATTACTCTTAATAATACTGTGCATTCTCTCCTATCTCCCACTCAAAACCAGTCCGGGTCAATAAATTCATATTAACTCCACCATGCTTTCTCAACTTTGGATGCTTAATTAAAAGCAAAGCAATTCCCATTACACAGACACGTTGTATCTAATAACAACGTGCAACACCATGTTCATTGGTTGGTCAAGTATTCTTGCTTCTGCTTCAATATCCTCCCACTTTGTTTTTGTCATTAACCCGTTACATAAACACGGTTGTTTAAGTGATGAAGAGATTTTGACAATTTTAATTTAATTTATCGCCACCTAAAAAATATATAAATGATAATTTACAACAAGCATTTACCATCATCAACTTCTAACATATGTTTTTGGGGGTACTTCCAACAAATAAACTAAAAAATCAAACAATTTCTAGAAACACTATCCAACTTTTTTTTTTTAAATAACAATTTTTAATACAACGCACTACACATTGTTACACATTTTGGTTGCCTATTTCCACAACCATTATCACCGTCATCACTTGTAACATTCAGTGGTACATCACCGTCACCTTTATTCTAAAAATACCGTGTAACGTTGTCAATGTCAATGCTATCAGCCCTGCCACAACCATTTTTAACATGTAATATTACACCGCCAACATTTCCATTGTCATTGCCACCATCACCACCGCCGCCGCCACTTAAAAATTACTATGTAACAATGTCCTTGCTATCATCATCACAACCATTTGTAATATATAATGTTACACTGTCATCGTTTTCGTCATCCTTGCCTCCGCCACCACTTGTTTACGCAACCATTGTCAACACCACCCCTGATCTCCTCCGTCGCCACCACCTCCACCTCCACCACCACCATCACCATCACCATCACAATCATTTCCAAAAACATCAAAAACCGCCATCATCACCACCCCATTTTACAACCATTACATACCTCCACAAAAACACAAAAACCCCCCCCCCTTCACAGCCATTAAAAATCACCCCAAAGAACGAATTCCCCAACACAAACACCAAATTAAAATTTCAAATAATAGTCAACCCTGTTCGGCACCAATTGGTCTTTCATTTGTTGAAATAAATTTAAAACTACAACCCTATTTCATCAATAATTTGCCGAGGATTTTCTTTTATTTTTTTTTACTTTATCTCTTTTTGTCAAATGTATCTTTGTATTTAGTTCATTCCTGCCCACATATTTGACATGTCCTCATGCTCATTCAATAAATTGGACTCAATTGACAATTGTTTGTTTACAGTGTTGAGCCAATATGGGGCGTAAGACGCCTAAAGTTTTGATGAATAATTAGAATTAGAATGGGACGGGACGGGACAGACATGGGAAATTATTAGACTGTTAGAAGATTATTAATCAACCGGTAAGCACTTATGATTTTAAATTTGATGAACTTTCAAAATTCGTCAAGTAATGAAGGGAACTATCAACAAACATATAATTTAAGACAACAAAGAATACAAATTCTAACGAAGGTGGGTGATATAATAAATTTCAAGTTGAATGTTACGATTGTAATAAGCTTGAACATTTTGCATGAGAGTGTAAAAATTTCAAGGTGAAGGCGTAGTCCAACTATTTCGAAAACAAAGGCAATTGAGAATTAAATTTTTCCGTCATACAAAATATAAGAAGGATGCAACAATTCATGATACTTACTACTTAGACACGCACGTGCTAGATTACATGTGAAACTTGAAGAACTAACGACAATATCACTTTTGGAGATGCTTCAAGATTACATCTTACTTAAATTAAATAAGAGCATTATAATGTAAATTATATTATTTTCTGCTGTAATTGAACCGTCACTTAAATTCTTTTATTTTCTAACCTAGCATGCGCGATTTCAGGCTTCCATATTTTGTAAAAATCATTCACTTGAAGCCCAATCAATCAACAACTAACATCATGTTTAGGGTAAAAATAAAAATATCTAAATGGAGTCTATTGCAACATATAGCTACCAAATATGAAGTTTCGGAATGAAACTATGGATTGAAGGTTAAAATATGGGAACCAACGCGTCGAATACATGAGTTCCACAAGTCATATAGAAATCTCCATCAAGATTACAATATATCATTGGAAATTTTATCAAGTTGTGAGTTCAAAGTCTTTTAGTGATCTCGATATCTTGCTCTTTACATAAAGCTTTGAGCGTTACCATCCGCATAGCGCTGCTACCCACACTATATTAAGAGGAATATTCCAAGATCATAAAAGCATGGCCTATGTTTACATCTTTAATCGGGGGTCAATCCCCTAATACATGCAAGGGGGTTGAACCCCCAAATATGGGGTAAGGGAGTCAGCCCCATATTTATTTTCTCCTACAGTCCATGTGAATTATAGATATTTACTTTTTTAGCCCTAAAGTTTTAACTACAAAATATTCCCAGCTATTGCTTGGGAGTATTTATTTTATTTATGAAAAAGGCTCAATGTAATATGGGTGGGCCCCCTCATTGTGAGGGGGCTATGAGGCATGCTGTCAGGTATGTTGTACCTGCAGCATGCCTCTTTATTTATTTATTTTTTTCTTCCACCAATTTTTGGTGGCATGTTTATGAGGTTACAAAAATTGGTGCTTGCTAGTTTTTTGGGGCACCGATTTTAGATGATTTAAAATCCAAAATCGGTGTAATAAAATTTTGACCGGTTCTCTCAACCTACCAAATCGATGAATTTTGACCGTTTATTATATTCTAATTTAATTGTACCTTCTATAAAATAATTATTTACAACAAACATATTTTTTTTTCAAAACTAACTTGTAAATAAAAATATATTAACTAAAAAAATTATTTATAAGCAAAAAATTACATTATAATTAAAAAATAGTTATAAGTAAAAAAAAAAACATTACTAATAAGATAAGAAAAATTACATTATAATTAAAAAGTAACTTTTATGTAAAAAAAAAATTTATTTATAAAATAAATAATCTACTAATAAGACAAAACTTCACTTATAAAATATAAAAAGTTACTTATAAGTAAAAAAAAATTCACTTAAAAAAATTTTAAAAGTATAAAATTTACTTATAAGTAAAAATTTTAACTTAAAATTTTAAATAAATATTTAACTTTGTTTAATTTTAAGTTAAATAATAACTTATATGTAAAAAAAATTATCTGTTAGTAAAATATCACTTATGAGTAAAAAAATTTCACATGAGAAACTATAAATTGAATATTTTACTGAGGAACATATATGTAATTCTACTCTTTTAAAAAAAAAATTAGAACCGATGGATAATAAACTCTCAAGCATATGTTGGACAGTTTTAAAAGTCACTATTAAAATTATTCAAAACTGATTTGCTCATAAACGCTCAAAATCGGTACTTTGAAAAATGCTCAACACCGGAACTCCCGAGCAGGCCCTAAAAATCTTAGAAAATTTCAGGGATGTTATTAATTTGCCGTGGCATTATAATAGTCACGAAGAACAACAGCTCAATAAGTGGTCTGGCTTTTGTCAACTGTATCTTTGTGTTTTATTCATTCTTGCCCCTCATCTTTGATATGTCCATATCATCATGGAAAATATTAGGAAGCAATAGTTGTTTACAGTGTTTAGCCGATGTGGTGGTGCGTAGAATCAGAATGGGAGAGGAGACAGATGGGAAATGAAGATGGTAATATTCCGAAGGGGTTTGTAATTTTCCAATTCAATGTAATGTACGACCTCTGTGAATCTAAAGCAATTGACACATAGGTTACACGGAATATTGAATTTTGCCTTTATTTTAAATTAGATAATGTCAATTCATTGACTTGTTTTTCAAATATAATTCGAAAATTCCTTGCAACTAATTTATGAATCCTCAATCATTTTTCATTATGAGCCCCAAAAATTCTTCTAAATTTATTTTATCCATTTCAACTTTCAATCTACCATTTTATTTGAACAATTTTAACAAACCCCCACTTGTTCAGATAAAAATCAGTCTCAATAATGCCCCAGGGGTACATCCAAGTCGGCAAAGGATGGGAGAGAAAATAACTACGTAGATGACACGTCCCGAGTTCGAATTCTAAGAAATATAATTTGGGGTAGTTAAATGGAAACGCACTTAGACCTTGGCCAACTTGAACATATCCCTCGATTTACCCTCATACCAAGGCCTAGGGACGAGTAATGACGCGTAATCCAAAAAAAAAAAAAAAAAAAAAGTAATCAGTGTTGTCAATCATTGATGTACAACAAGCATTACTCAATATATATTTAGATTTGAGCATTCCCTTAGCACATCACAAAGCATATGTCAACATCCGAGGTGGTTAAAAGCTTTGAATTAGTTATTCCTTATGACAATATTGGTGACACCACACATGAATACAGCATTGTTCCACACAAATGCTATTATCTACAATGTGCTTAATTTGGTCTTATACATACTTTGTATTTTCATTAGAAAGTCATAGCTAGCAATTGATAGGCAATTAGATGAAGTTTTAAGCCATATTTGATCTTTAAACATAATTATAAGTACACAAATCTTAGAATCTTTGAAAATCAAAAGTAGTTTAATGAATTTTTAACCTTGTTAAAGTGATAAAAAAATGGTTGACATGCAACTGACTGACACTCATAATGACAGGCTCATATTTTTTTTGAATTTTTTTTATTCATGCAGGACCCCCACGCATGTGGGAGGATGTCAATTATTCTAGCAAAAAAATTCTGACAACCAAGCAAAATTCATAAATTTTAGCAAAAAATAATTAATGGCTAGGGTCAATGAGGGACACTTGTCCCCCCTTGACCAGACCTGAACTTGTAGCAAAACTCAATTTTAGTAGAGGCCTCTCCAAGAGGTGAAGGGGTAGTTGATTAGTCAAGGAAAAATTGTATGACAAATCTTGTGTCCTTGGAGAAGATAACTGAAGGGTAATATAGTCAAAGATTGGTGGGACCCCCTCCAAAGTCTCCTCATCCCTCTCTTCCCTTCACTTTGGGTCTAAGAAGGCATGTTTCGTGCTCTCTCTCTCTCTCTCTCTCTCTCACACACACACACACACACACACTAACGCGTATACACAAACGTTTGAAATCTCAACTAAGGTCTTTCAATTCCATATTATAAATAACCCAACTTTTCTCTCTTCCTGTAATTTGCTTATTATTACTTCCTTTCCAACCATATATAAATAAATACATATAATCTTCTGCACCATGGCTGCTTTTGGTACAGTACTACTAGGAATGATGGCTTTCACAGTCTTAATCGGCGTGTCTGCTGATCCAGACATGCTTCAAGATCTTTGCGTTGCTGATCTCACTTCTGGTATCTATTCTTTTAACTACAAAAAAATTTACTCTCATATATATCGAATAAAGTCATTGTTCGATTATTTCGTTGAAATTTCTTGCATGAATAAGATCTTCTACACTCGTAATACAACTGATATATTTTTTCTGTAGTTATTCAATATCCCTTTTTGTTTTGTAATTTAGCTAGATATATCTTGAAGGATCCCAACTACATTGAATAATGGTGACAATTAGCTAATATATCATCTAGATTAAAAATGAATATCATTATTCTAAAATAAAAAGAGTCTCATTTCATTAAAATTTTCATTTAATGCCACCCAATACGTGCCACATATTTGATGATAAGGTTGTTTTAATTACAAACCAGTTAGGTTTCACAGTTGGGATTGAATATTTGCATCATGCAACTTGTGGGATGACTTAAACCTAGTCAAATCTTGGATCTATGCTTTGTTCCATCCATTTTTTGGAGAAGTATTATTTCACTTTAGTAAATTAATATTTAGTTTTAGCCCCTTTTGGGTAGAAATTAGAATTCAGATTTTAATCTAAATCAAAGTTTACGATTAATTTTAATCACACATTTTATGAGATCCACAATTTTTCAACTATATATTTCATCAACTTTTATTAAAATTTATTAAAAATTCGACTTTAATCCCCCAGACATGGATAATCTATTTTGACTTTTAAGTTATACTCTAATCATTAATTGTTTGTAGTATGATTAAAGTTAATCGCAGTTGAACCCATAAATTTAGTTTAATTCTTAGTCAAAGCCCCAACAAAACCCTAAACGGTAAGCAATTCATATCTAAAATTTTCAAATATGTGGGTCAAAAGTCTCTGTAAGGTTTTTGTTAAAAAAAAAAAAATAAATAGGAATTTTTTTTTTTTTTTTTTTTTTTAATTAAGTTTCAGAAGCATTTTGGTTTTGGAAAAAGCAACGCTAGCATTTCCCAAGTTTTTGTGCAGACTAATTTATATGTAAAAAATTTAATCAAAAATTTCCTTATATATGCATTCTTATTTTCGACGTATATTTAGCTGAAATTTCGTTCGTATCAATGAATAGCTGTGAATGTGAATGGATTTGCTTGCAAGTCAAACGTGACAGCTGATGACTTCTTCTTCGCGGGGCTTGCCAAGCCAGGAGCCACCAACAATTCAATGGGGTCATTGGCGACGGCAGCCAATGTCCAAAAAATCCCTGGCCTTAATACCCTGGGCGTGTCCCTCTCCCGGATCGACTATGCCCCCGGTGGCCTAAATCCACCCCACACCCACCCTCGTGCCACCGAAATGGTGTTTGTACTAAAAGGTGAATTGAATGTTGGTTTCATTACCACAGCTAATGTCCTCTACTCCAAGTCCATTAAGAAAGGTGAAATATTTGTATTCCCCAAAGGTCTAGTCCATTTCCAGAAGAATAATGGCAAGGTTCCGGCCGCACTAATTTCCGCTTTCAACAGCCAGTTACCTGGAACTCAGTCCATAGCAGCCACATTGTTTGCTGCTTCACCACCCGTGCCGGACAATGTTTTGACCAAGGCATTCCAAGTTGGTACCAAGGAAGTTGAGAAAATTAAGTCCAGGTTTGCACCAAAGAATTAGTAGACTGCCAAATAAATTGAAGCATCTTGGATTTTTTGCGAAGGAATAAAGAATGCAAATTTGATTTCTTTTATTTGGGAACTGAAAATGTTGTAATACATGTGTGAGAATTTGTAAATTCTAGTCAACAAAAATAAATTTTATTAATTGTTCAAATAATAATCTCTATTGTTGTAGTTTGACCCAAATTCTAGTGGGTATTAGAGTTTTGGTTGAAGTGGTCTTGAAGAGATCAAAATTATGGATCACGAAGAAAAGTCGCCACATTTTTGCAAGCTTGTCGCCCGAGCGTCACCTACATATATTTTACAGAGAACTGTCGACTGCTTAGCGTTGTCGCTCGAGCGACATAGTTATCTGGCCCAATCCCATTTCGTGTTTTGACGTATTTTTTGAACTCCTATTAATCTACAACTTGACTTTTAGAGTTTCATATATATAAGTCGAGGCTTGTGTTGTTCTCATAACATTCATACAATATTTTGAGAGTTTTAGATCTTAGGTGAGAGCAGGGGCGGAGGCGGGGGGGGGGGGGGGGGGGTTCTGGGGAAGTCCTGGACCCCCCATTTTTTTGAGAATTTTTTTTTTCTTTTTGGTTTTTTTTTTTTTAAAAAATTGGAAGGATTGAAGAATGGTAACTTCTATTTTATTACAAATAAACTTGCGAAAAAAATTAATCTTTTTTCTTCCACTTATTTTAGGTTAATTCTCAACTTATTAGTAATATTTACACTGATGTACTATCCGCAGAGAAAGTAAATAACTCAATTAGTGAGCTTTTGTTTCCTCTCATTTTTGTAGTTTCATTAAAAAAAAAAATCGGGCGCGCTGCCCCCTAACCCCCGTCGGCCCCCACCCCTTCACCTATATATTTTTAAATCTGGACTCCCCATTTCTAATAAGCTGGCTCCGCCACTGGATGAGAGTATTGATATCTTGTTGGAAATCTTGGTGTTCTTATTTATTTCATTATTGTCATTTATGCGATTAATTCGTAATATCTATTATATAAAGTAATGTAATCGCTAATAAATTTGATGTACATATTGCACAAATAATATAAAATTTGTTCTCTTTACTTGTTGATGTGATAGGAGAACCTTACTTTCGGTTCTTTTCAAATGTGAGAATCGCAAATACTATTATCTCCAAATGATCAAGATAAGATTTTTCACTGTAGACAGGAGAACATTTTTGCAAATACATGTACCATAGTACGCTAATAAAAAGAAATTAAAACGCTATTTGTTATAAGTTACGCCAAACATATTTATAGAGTTTATTTAGGAAAACCCAAAAATATGTTAATATTGATAGGCTTGAAATCACTTTTTGTATGAGCGGCTTGTGTGAAAAGATTATAAAGACAAAAAACTTGTTATCTACTAAACCAAATATAGATTTCCTGAATCGAACTTCAACTGTTCATAGTCATTAATCGTTATCTAAAATTGAATAAAGCTCATATGTCAGATAATATTTGACATGTTGGTTGACATACATTCCCTTGCGATGGGACCCACGTGAGACCCATTTGAATAAAAAAATGCCAAAAAAGTGCACCCACCCCCAGGCGCGGATCCAATACCCGGCCAGCTCGCGCGGCCGCGCGAGCTGACTTCGCCAAAATCTGCTGCCTGCCGCCGGGAGCTGGAGAGCTGGCGATGCGAGGTCCGTGACTCCGTTCCAAGGAAGAAGACGACCGGAGTTCAGGCGTTGGGACGTTGGGTCATTGGGCCAAGTTTTTTTTTTATTGTGTTTTGGGTTACAATAAAAAGGCCCAATTAAAAAGGCCCAAAAACAATTCAAAACGGTATTGGCTCCAATTATCCAACCAAATGAAATCCCTAATTGGAAAATTCAGAATTCCTAATCGTTTGGAGTTGGGCTTCGCGAGGTGATTGGCGACTTGGGCGAGTGGCGGAGGATGGTGTTGCCGTGTTGGTGGATTGGTGGAGTCTGGACACTGACTGGAGAGTGAGAGACTGACTGGCGATTGCAATTTGCGAGGCTGCGAGTGGGAGGAGTGGAGTGTGGTCTGTGGGAGAGGAGACTGGCTTTGGATTTGCCACTGGCGAAGGCTTCTTCCGGTCACTGCTGCCGGAGTGCGAGGGAGGGGAGGGAGGTGCCGGGTGCGCACTGCTCAGTGCTCTCTGCCGATTGCTGCCGGTGACTGAGTTGGGGATTCGCCACTGACTGCGACTGCGAGAGTCTTGGGGCCGAGAGAGAGAGAGGTAATGTTTGGCTATCCTTTTTATTTTATTTTTTGGATTATGGTTTTAATTTAATTAGTTGTGAAATTGAACTATGATTTATGAATTATTATATATGAATTATGCATTAGCTAATTTGGTTTATGAATTAGGGTTTTTTTGAATTTATTTTATGAATTATGATTTATTTATGAATTATGAATTATGAATTGTGGTTTGTGGATTGGTTTATGAGTTATGGTCCTTATGAATTGGTTTATGAATTAGGATGTTTTTATTTTTGATTTGCTATTTGGGAATTGGGAATCGGGAATCCGGGATGCTCGGAATTTAGGTTTAGCAAATTAGGGAATTGAGAATTTGTGAAATTTGGGAAATTAGGAAATTGGGAAAGTTTTAATAGAGAAGGCGTTTGATCGGACCGAAATATTACGATCGTTGACTGTCGAGGGTCAACGGTCAAAGTCAACCCGCCCTAGCTGACTTGGCGTCCTGGATTCGCCACTGCCCACCCCCTTGCGTTGTGAGTGTCTGTGAGGAAATGTGTCAAACCCTCTCTGACAACATAGCTTGGTCCTCTAAAATTTTATCTGTTGGTGAATTTTGAAATTTGCAACAGTGCATATAGAATGTAAACAGTACTTGATTTAACTGACCATTACAAGATTAGTTGCATTATTTTCAGCACCTTTAAATTCCTAAATGTGGTTGAATTTTAAACACGTCAACACATGATATTTAAATAGTAGTCTCAAATGTTGCAATCTCTATCATTTGAGACTTGAAACAAACTTGTCAAAATTTAGCTCTTCAATAGTTATTAAAATCCTTTACCGAAATAAATCAATTTACGTAAATATATAGACTTGGACATAAGAATCATGCTATAAGTACAGAAAATTCTAATAGGAAATTTTGACTGACAACACATGACATAAAATCATTGGAAGATGAAAAAAAAAAAAAAAAAAAAAAAGTCAATCAGGTTCCGTCACTTAAGTCTTCAGCATCTATATGAATCCGATAAGAAATTCTCTGTACTTGATGCTTTTTTCTAGACATAAAGTTGTGTAGTGACCTTAAATCAACTTGTAACAGTTTTTTTTTTTTTTTTTTTTTTTTTAACTTTTAAAGAAACATTAATGTCAAAACTACAACTTAGATTCTTTAAAAAAAAAAAAAAAAAAAATTATTCTAAATATTTCATCATCATACTATATATCCTTCTAAACCAGATAAAGAAATAAAATAAATTGAACCGAATAAAGATCATAAATGTTCAATACATTTGCAAAACTTGTTACCCATCAATATTGGATTGCATACATATAACTCGAATGAACAAAAAAAGGACAAAAATGAAAATACCTAGTTCGCAAACAATTTTTTGCCTGACCCAAACGACTTTTGTCTTTTTGATGGAGTTTCTTTGAGGCTTTCCTCTGGCTTTCTTTTACTTTTTCTATCTGGTGTCTTTTCTATCTTCTTTCCCTTATTTCCACCCTTCAATTTAGCCATTATACTTCGATTTCGGTTTCTACACTTTCACAAAGTAAATAAAAATATGTTTGCATAGTAGGAGGATGATAATATACTGTTGAAGTCACCGGAAGTTGGAGATTTATGAACATCGAATGTAGAAGAATCGTGGAGGATATGAAGGTTATATGTGAGAAGAATAAGGGTTTCAAAAATAAAATGAAGTGATGATAATCCTAAGTTTGAAGTACTTAATTTAGAGGATACGCGCACGGCGCAACAATTAATTAAAACATTTAATATTAATTAATATATTAAATACTGAAATGTTAACAAATAAACTTCATCTCTAATTTATGGAATGTAATCTTTAAACACCTATTGCGGTGTAAATTTCACTTATACTTATTCCCTTAGGTCCAATTTAGAGTATCAAACACAACTAAGAGTTTGGATATACAAATCGTGTAACATTTCAAGATCTCAATCCCGAGGATTAACTAATTTTCTATCATTTAGGGACTTATACGTTGCCTACAAACTCGAACTCGCAAATTCGATACCGAAATAGGTAATAAATTTTAGACAGCTATATCGACCTGTTATAATTTCATTTAACTTCCTCAATGTGGTTGAATTTTAAACACGTCAAACACATGATATTTAAATACTTGTCTCAAATGTTGCAATCTCTATCAATTAATAAATACTTGAAACTCTTCAATAGTTATGGAAATCTTTTATACCGAAATAAAATCATTTTACATAAATATATCAACTTTGACATAAAGTCGTACAGTGACCTTAAATCAATTTGTAACAGTTTTATTTGAAACATTCAATGGGATATTAATGTCAAAAACTACAACTTAGATTCTTAAAAATAAGGAAAATACTACACGAACATAACCGTTGACATAACGGTTGACACCCCCCTCACACATGAAGGAAAAATGTTATTTTATTCAAGTGGAACCTACACACCCATGTGAGGGGAATGTCAACCGTTATGTCAAGCATTATGTTTGTTTAACATTATTCTAAAAATAATATTTATTCTAAATATTTCATCATCATACTACATATCCTTCTAAACCAGATAAACAAGTGAAATAAATTATAATCGTCATGTACTTTCAACACAACAAAATGTATAGTATCTAGAAATCTTTTATGTTTGATCATAAAGTTGCAATACCAATGAGCTAAATGATAGAAGGATGATTTCCATTAATTCTTCCAGAAAAGTCTGCCATAAACAGAGTTGTGCATATTTACAATGCAGAACTAAGACGTCTTTATCAGACAGTAAGTAAGAACATTGCATAACATGGCATCACGTAGAAATTTCAATTCTCGCCTATTTCACCAAAAATTTTACCATCCACAAGATGACTTTCATGCACGAGGTTTATTAGCGACTGCAAGTTCAACAGATATGATAAAGGTTGATCTTCCGGCCTCCCTTAAATACTGGACATCTCCTTTCATAAGCTTCACTAATTTTCTGCTGATAAGCAGGCTGATGCCTTCCTCAGATGCTTCTGCATAACTCCCAAACATTTGGCTTAGCAATTGTTCTGGTACACCACTGCCTGTATGTGTTATCCTGCACCAAACGTGGAGCTTAACAATTTTTATCGTAATCCAGCCAAAAGCAAACAACGTATTAGTCTATCTGCCAGATGTCGATATAGTTATCTCATTATTCGATATCCTTTGATCCATGACAGACATCTGATTAATGCATATACCTAATGACAGAAATAAAGTTCCCTTCACTATCCATTTAAGCTTAGAAAATTCCATTTCTATGGTTTAGTTGTGGCAAAGAAATTGAGGTACTTGAGTTTTTTTTACCAGTCTTGTATGTAAGTAGCTACAAGATTATGAATCATTGAAGCATGACAAATTCACCAGGTGCTAATGATCCAAAATAATCTGAAAATGCTAAACTTATTTAGCCATTATAATGTTAAGGAGGGGCATTTTAACCAAGGAAATGGGACAAAAGGCCCCCATTTATGCCTTATATACTTGCAATCATGTGTATGCATGCATTGTATGTTACAAGCTGCATAAAACGAATGAAAAATTAAGCATTACGAGAAACTTCTAAATCTAGAAAAACCTGCAAAAAAATGTAAGTTCGTGTTCTGCTAATACCTGAATACCAAATGAGCAAGCTGAACAGATTCACCTAATGAATCTTTGGTCAAGTTGGCTGCAACACGAAGCTGGCATCTACTCGGTGTAAAATTAACTGATATTAACAAGAAATCAGCCAGGACTTGTTGAAGCCTTAGACTGTCTCCATAAAGTGTTTCGACTGACAGATTTTTTTCCAAATTGTCAACTATCGTAATACCCTTTCCGTTGCTCTTCATCATTATTTGGCTAATGGAAGCAATCAATACATCATGCAACCTAAATTCCAGCATTTCCAGGTCCATATACCTGACAAGAGTGAGCGAAAAACTGTTTCAGTTTACAAGTATTATCATGAAATGATGATAAAAGAAAAGAATCCAGGGGTTTTAATGCCCCAACACATTGACCAGAATGCATAACATGCACCTTCAGACTTCAGAGGACAAATGATTTAACAAAAATGAGGACTTTACATGATCAAACAAAAGTATAGAGAGACTTATGACCCAATGAATCAGAAAAACAATCGAGACTCAAACCAGTAAATCTTCCTGAAAGATGACACATATCCAAGACACCGAATGAACACTTCAATCTCATTTTGGATTTTTACGGGTAAAGCTCAGCAAAAAAAAAAGTAAGGAAAGACCACTGACACACTTTTGATTTCTTTCAAGAATTAGGTATGTATACCTATAATGCAGATATTTTGCAGGATTTTGTCCAATAAATCAGATGGAAGAAAAGCTTATAGAGCAGATGAAGCATATAAACAAACCGGTTTAATGCCTTAGAAACACAAAACTAATTGGAGCTTGAAATAAACTTTACCCATCGATGATGCTGTCAAGATCTGTGTCATCAAGAATTTTTCTGAGCTGATTCTGACAATGAGAACTAGTACTCAGGAGTTTTTTCTGCTCTTCATCCAGGTCAGTTCCTTCTATCATCTTCAGCGAAAATATAATCCCGGAAAGAGGATTCTTAACTTGCTGTCTTATGTAATCTAAGACTTTTGATCTCTTAACTGCAATTTGCGCTGATAAATGTTGAACATTAAGTGCTTGTTGTAAATCTTGACTTGCAAGTCGCAGGTAGCAAAAGACACCAGTTACTGCACCTTCCCCATCCAACTTTTTGCTCACACAGAGAAGGCACTCCACGTACTTCCCACTCTTTGCCAAAAAACAAAATGGAACTTTTTCAGATTCTTGACCTGTTACAACCTTGTTGAGAGCAATACCAAGATTTACAAAAGCTTCTTGATTCTTAAGACGGCAGCAAGGAGCAAGCTGTATGTGTCCCAAAAACCTCTCCCAAAAGCATTTTATTTATAACATCCTCTCTACTCCAGCCTGACAATTTTGTCATTGCAGAATTCCACTCTGAACACAAGCCTAATTCATCAGTCCCAAATATCGGAGGGATCAACGGGTTAGGATTTTGTATAATAGCTCTGTAGTCACCTTGAATTCGGGTGAACTCGTCCATAATACTCTTCTGGATAGTTATATCTTGGGCGATAAAACACAACCCCCACTACATTCTCTCTGACATCCCTGCTTGCGAAAGCATTCACAACTAAGCTGATCGGAACAGAATGCCTCCTTGACCCATGCGTTTTGATCTCAGCACATTTTGTTCTTCTTTCCCTGATCAAGAAAAGAAGGTATCTGTCATTCATTTATAAGGTTCATGCTTAAAATGGCTAAAACAACTGAAACAACAAGTGAAAGAAAAAAAAACGTTTTATGCGTGCATTAATATACTCTCTCCCACATGAGTGCGCAAGAAAGAGAGAGAAAGCCTAGTAAAATGCATACCCTGCAAAGCCAATTCTAACATCTTATTCACTGCATCGGCCGAAGAATCTTCCACCAGTGTTAGTAAATGCCTGCCAATTGCTTCATCAACAGGTAGACCAGTTAAGTCAGCTATTAGATTTATAATTTGTATTAGTAATTCTGTGACCAAAAGGACCAACTTGAACATTTATAAAAGCTGAGAGACTTAATTGTGAAATTTCATAGATGGTATGTTAGTATAGGGTTTGAGGTTCATTATTGGAATAAGAAAGATATACGTCGGATTTTTGCTAGCTGCGCGCCAGACTTGTGCTCGAGCGAATGCAACAGTACATTGATCGCTCGACCTTCAACCAACCGTCGCTCGAGCAACGGACCCTTCACTCGAGCGAAACAGCTCCTCGCTTGAGCGATAGTGTTTTATGGTCAAACGTAATTTTCGAGATTTTTGCTTGGGCCATATTACCTAAAACGTCCAACGTATAAATAAAGGCGCCCCATTATTTCCGAACTAGAGATTGAACATTGCATTCATTGAGAGAATACATTCAAAAGATCTTAGATCTAGCTCAATCCACCTTTGTGATATGCGTCAAACCTTGTGAAAATATCAAACAATAAAATCAAACACCAAGGAACAATCTTCGCTTAGTTCTTTCAAGACGTTGAAGTTCAAGGAAGATTACTTGCTTAGATTGATTTAGAGTACTTGATATTGGTGTTTTCATGTATCATCTGTTCTGCACACACTATAATATTGTAAATGAGACTTAACCGCGTGTGTGAGATTCAGAATGACAGTCACTTGTTGAAAGTTGACTTTATACATGAATTGACCATCTTTAGTAGACATAAGCTTATGTTTCATCCCCTAGTGTTAAAAAGCTCGTATCTTAATGTTCTTCTTCGAGGCTATTTGACTCGAGCAATTAAGTCTGAAGAGTATTTTAAAATTTGGTATCTATGGTCATCTGACTTGGGTTAACCACCCTAAAGCTCACTACAGGGGTCCTCTTAGTTGCTCAATAAATTAGAACCTGCACTTAAAAACGAAAAATTGTAAGCTATTGAAAATAAGTATATTGTGAGCTAGTACAAAATTGAAAAATCTGAAAAATAATTTATGCTCTACATTAGGGGGAGTCAAATAATAACATTTGATGCATCTACACAATGAGCTTCCTATAAGGTCCTATTGGTCCTCAATGTTTGACTTTCATTAGTAGGAGAATACACTTAGTGGCAGTGATTTAAATTTTGAAGTCTGTTTACCTGAGATTAGTGACACTTTACCCACATAAATCACTTATATTATTTACTACATTCTGACTTATTCTGAGTATATGGGGATGTTTGATACGTCTTGATTTTGCGTATGCATGTTATCAACTGCACTTTTAATCTGTTGTATGTTCATTTCCTTTTATATGTGTTGGTTATCCCTTCAACCCCAAAAGACATATATCATAAGCATGAAAATGTACTAAAAGTAACAGTATCTGCATGTCTTTTAGGGCCGATGGAGTGAGACATAGATACTGTTACTTTTACTACATTTGCATATTTATGATATATATTATAGAAATAGGAATGAAATATATATGAGTAATTTGTATTCCTTTCAGACATCTTATTTACAACCTAATGGACTGAATTTATAGTACAAGTAGAGAGCTACAGTAGGTAAGGTTCTGGAAAAGGAAAAGTGAAATTTACCTAATCTAAATAAGGTACCTAATCAAACATAATCAATTACAAGCTAATACAAAATAATCTCTAATCATTCGGGATTTCTACACTCCCCCTCAAGTTGGATCGTAGATATTGATCATATCCAACTTGCTAATTAAATGCTCGAAATTTGGTCGAGATAGTCCTTTGGTGAAGATATCTGCAATTTGTTCTTTTGTAGGCACATATGTCATGCATAGAATCCCGTCTTCAACTTTTTCTTTAATGAAGTGTCTATCTACTTCGACATGTTTGGTTCGATCATGTTGGACTGGATTGAGGGAGATATTGATAGCAGCTTTGTTATCGCAATAGAGCTTGATTGGAAGGTTTACCCCAGTCTGTAGCTCCTCCAATAGTTTCTTTATCCATAGCCCTTCGCATATACCTTGTGCAACTGCTCTAAACTCAGCTTCAGCACTGCTCCTAGCAACTACATTCTGCTTCTTACTTCTCCAAGTTACCAAATTTCCCCATACGAAAGTACAGTAGCCAGTAGTTGATCTCCTATCTTCTATTGATCCAGCCCAATCTGCATCAGTAAAGACCTCTACTCCATTTCTTTCATTTTTTTTGAAGAAGAGTCCATTCCCAGGAGTACCTTTGAGATATCTAAGTATTCTGTATACTGCCTCTAAGTGAGCTTCCTTTGGAGAATGCATGTATTGGCTTACCACACTGACCGCGAATGCAATGTCAGGTCTAGTGTGTGACAGGTAGATTAATTTGCCAACTAGTCGTTGATATCTGTCTTTTTCAACTATTCTTCCAGCATCTTCCCCTTTTTTTTCCTTGGTCCATGGGAGTGTCATTTGGTTTACATCCAAGCATGCCTGTTTCAGTTAGAAGATCAAGAATGTATTTTCGCTGTGAAACACTAATTCCCTTCTTCGATCTGGCTATTTTCCATTCCCAAAAAATATTTCATTTGTCCCAAGTCTTTTACTTCAAACTCCGTGGATAAGCTTTTCTTAAGTCTCTCTAGCTCCAATATATTGTCTCCGGTTAGTATTATGTCATCAACATATACAATCAAGATTGCTTTCGTCCCAGCTTCAGACAGTTGGTAAAACATCGTATGATCTGACTGTCCCTGCTGATATCCTTGACTCTTTAACACTTTTGCAAATCTGTCAAACCATGCTCTTGGTGACTGTTTGAGGCCGTATAAAGATTTTTTAAGTTTACACACTTTGTTTTCTTCATTCTCCTTACTGAAGCCTGGAGGTAACGTCATGAAGACCTCTTCTTCTAATTCGCCGTTCAGAAATGCATTCTTGATGTCAAGCTGTTGGAGAAGCCAATCCAGGTTCGCTGCTAAGGACAAGATGACCCGAATTGTGTTCAACTTTGCTACAGGGGCGAATGTTTCTGTGTAGTCAATCCCGTAGGTCTGTGTATATCCTTTTTGCAACTAGACGAGCTTTGTACCGTTCAATGTGTCCCAAGTTTTTTGTTTTTCTTTCGGTAACTCTACCACATCCCAAGTGCTTTTCTCCCAGCTTGCATCTCTTCTAGAACTGCATCTTTCCATTTTGGAATAGTCATGGCTTCTTGAATATCCCTCGGAATTTCTGTATTATCCAGATTAGAAGAGAAGGTGCGAAATCCTGCAGATAGAGCATTATAGGAAACGAATTTTGAGATAGGGTGAAGAGTACATGATCGGGGTTGTTTTCTGAGAGCAATAGGTAGGTCATTATCTGAGAGCTCAATTGTGTCTGAAACAGGAAAAGTCTCAGGAATGTCTGGAACTATCATCGGTTCTAATTCTTTTGATGCCTCAGGTGTGAGGTTCTCTCCATACATTTGCTTTGGCTTCCTTGAGTAAACTAATATCTCCTTGTTGTCTTGCATCTCCCCCTGAGTTTAAGTTACTTTCTGTAAATGGCATATTAGGGTGAGGAGTGGTTGAAGGTGTTATGACAGGTTTAGTGAGAGAGAGATCAAAGTCAAAGAATCGATCGTTACTTGGGAGCCGATCTTCACTCCAAATCTCCCCCTGAAGAGAGGAATTTTTGAAGTAGGGGGTACGTTCAAAGAATGTAACATCCAGGCTAACAAATACTTTCCTTGTGGACGGATCATAGCATTTGTAGCCTTTTTGGGTAGGGGAGTATCCAATGAAGACATATTTACGTGCACGAGGGTCAAGTTTACCCCGGTGATGAGGGTGTATATGGATAAATGCAGTACAACCGAATATTCGGAGAGGTAAGTTTGACTCAAGGCGGAAAGTAGGAAAGGATTCTCGAAGTTTTTGGAGAGGTGATTTAAATGAGAGTATACGACTGGGCATTCTGTTTATAAGATAAGCCGAGGTTAAAATGGCATCTCCCCAGAAATGTTTAGGCATATTTGTGGTAAACATCAACGCACGGGCAACCTCAAGGAGGTGTCGATTTTTTCGTTCAGCAATCCCATTTTGCTGGGGAGTGTCGACACAAGAACTTTGGTGGATAATTCCATGATCCTGGAGGTATTCGTTTAAGGTGTTATTAAAGTATTCGGTACCGTTATCTGTGCGCAAAATTTGGATGTTCGTCTGGAATTGTGTTTGGATCATTGAATGAAAATTTATGAACACGGTTCGAGTATCAGCTTTTTCATTTAGGAGATAAACCCAACAAATTCGAGTATGATCATCAATAAATGTTACAAACCATTTTTTGTGAGTTCGATTAGGGATTCGAGACGGGCCCCATAGATCACTGTGAATTAAGGAGAAGGGTTTCGATGGTTTGTATGTAGATTGTTTGAAGGAGGCACGGTGATGTTTCACCAATTCACAAGACTCACATTGAAGATTAGCAGGCATTTTATTTGAAAATATGGTAGGTAAAATATGTTGCAAGTATTGAAAATTGGGATGACCCATTCTAAAATGCCATAACAAAATTTCATCATCTCTAGGGATAAAAGCAGAATCACAAGTTACAATTTGATTTCGTTTACTCACATCTGCCTCTTCAAAGTAGTAAAGTCCCTCACATTCTTTAGCACTGCCAATCGTCTTCCCCGATGATAGGTCCTGAAAGATACAATGAGATGGAAGAAATTTAGCCGAGCAATTGGACTGTTTCGTTAATTGACTAATTGATAGCAAGTTACAAGATAGATTTGGAACATGAAGAACAGACTGCAGAGTTATTGAATTAGAAATACGAATACTCCCTTTTCCTGCTACAGGTGAGAGTGACCCATCTGCGATTTTTACTTTGATATTGCCAGCACAAGTGGAATATGTAGAAAAAAGATGGTAAGAGTCCGTCATGTGGTCGGACGCACCGGAATCAATAATCCAGGGAGTTTTGGATGGGGCGATTGTATGGAAGGCTCTTAAAAAATTACCTTTATGGGCCAGTGAACTAGATGGTACAGATGTTTGGAAGCTTGGGAATATTTTATAGAGTTGCTCCATCTGCTCGGGATTGAATGCACCGTTTGGATTGGAGTTATTTTTTTCTTCAACAGGATCAACATATGCCTGATAACCACGAGTTTTGTTAATTTGTCTTGATTTCCAATCTGCTGGTTTCCCATGTAAATCCCAACACGTGTCTTCTTTATGTCCTGGCTTCTTGCAATGATCACACCAAGGACGTCCCCCTCTTTGTTTCAATCCAGGCCCGTTGGTATATGACCCTTTAGAAGTTGGGCCCAATCCATAAGAGCCCTTTATTTGATTCGGCCCATAATTTTTAGACCCTAGGACCGCCGACCCACTTGGCCCATCTTTTTTAAAGTTCAGTTTAGGCCCATTAGGCCCAAACCCTTTGGAGATCAACGCAGATCCAGCGTCTTCGTCTTCCAGGTCCATCTTTCCTTCCTTCAGCATGATCTTGCGTCTGTTCTCCTCCCGGCGGACTTCGGCGAAGGCGTCTCGCAGCGACGGTAAGGGACGTTTGCTCAAAATCCGACCCCTTACGTCATCAAGGTCCCGATTCAAACCAGCCAGAAACTCATACACCCTTTCGTTCTCCAATTTCTTCTTATACCGTACGCTGTCAGCTGGACTATCCCATTCTTCTTCAAGGTTTTGGTCGAGTTCTTGCCAGAGAGAATTCATTTCGAGATAGTAGTCTGTCACCTCTCTTTCCCTTTGTTTCGTCTGCCATAGCCTCGCTTTGATTTCAAATATTTTGGATGAATCTTCGGTGTCTGAGTACATGTCCCATACAGCGTCCCATACGTCCTTTGCGGTTGGGAGGAAGAGGTAAGTTTTTCCAATCGCAGAAGTCATGGAGTTGACCATCCAAGCTGTAACCATCGAATTTTCTGATTGCCATCTCTGCAGATGGGCCGTGTCGGTCGGAGCTGGCTTCTTCTTCTCTCCGGTAAGATATCCTAGTTTTCCTTTTCCGTCAACGATAAGTTTAATTGACTGAGCCCATTCTCGATAATTCTTTCCATTCAATTTTTCTACCGTGAATTGGAATGATGAATTATCGAGTCCACTAGGGCTCATGGCTGAGAGGGATTCAACTTCACTGTTGGCAGACTCTGAAGTTGTCGACCTTGTGATGTGTTCCACGTTTTCTGCCATTGACGGCTTGTGACTAAGGTGGCTAGGTTAGGAATGAACCGAGCTCTGATACCATATAGAAATAGGAATGAAATATATATGAGTAATTTGTATTCCTTTCAGACATCTTATTTACAACCTAATGGACTGAATTTATAGTACAAGTAGAGAGCTACAGTAGGTAAGGTTCTGGAAAAGGAAAAGTGAAATTTACCTAATCTAAATAAGGTACCTAATCAAACATAATCAATTACAAGCTAATACAAAATAATCTCTAATCATTCGGGATTTCTACATATATATCTTTTGGAGTCAATGGGGTGAGACATATATACTGTTTTTAAGACATTGTGCTTTATTGATATACGCATATTGCTTGTCTTTTGGGGTTGTTGGGGAGAGACATAGACACTATTTTTAAGACATCAATGTGTTTTGACTTGATTTGATATACTTTACATGTCTTGTGAGGATCGTTGGGGAGAGATATATATACATTTACCTATTGCATTATACATTGAGAGTTTGCAGTTAGGGTCGATGGAGTGAGATTATTAAATTAAAATAAATTAATATTAATATTTTAATCAACGTGTCGGCGACGTATCGTGTTGGAACTTTTTCAAAAAATCGCATGTCGACGTGTCCAACACGTATCGTGTTGAACACTCGTGTCCGTGTTGGTGCTTCTTAGGTGAAGAGTCAAGAGTGGAGTTAGTGTACTCATTCTAGGAGGACTGCTTTACAGGAAGAGTCAGGATTAGTGTTAGTGTGCACATTCCAGGAGAGCTGCTTCAAATTTCAGACAGGAGATCAGAAAACTTGTGTCGTCAACTTTGCTGTGGTCTATAAGTTTATCAATACGTTTATAGTGAATTTTTGACTAACAAAGCGCCCGGAGTTTTTTCCACATTGTATTTATCCATGAACAATTCTCGTCTTATTTATTGCTTTATTTACTACTTTGATTGATTGTGATATTTAAACTTAGAAGAAAATGGATTGATTGATTAACCACCTGAACATAATTAACTTGTGACTTGTTACATATTAATTAATCTTTAAATTACCTAATCATCCCCCGTCTAGGTGTAGTTGGATTGAACTGTGCATTTTTCATCAGCAATCTATGTGTTCCACCCGTTGACCTTCCTATCTACATCAACAGCCAAGATTGGCACAGTGGCAGTTTCAATCAGGCGGACCATCTCAGTGGTCACTGCTTCTAGCTTCCCCATTCCCTCAATTCTGAGGTCATTCAGTTTCCTACGGATATCCTTGGTATCTGCATCCCCACTCTTCACGTCCTTAAATGCATTTCTAAGTATAAGCCGCAAAGAGTGGATTGCTTCCATCTCATAATCTTTCCAAGGTAAACTCCCTATCTTCACAACTTCCAGGAATGCTTTGAATGATGACCTAGGGTGCGTCTTTCGACCATCGTCTTTCGCACCTGGTTCATGCTTCGCACCACCCCATCTGATTTCTGCAGCAGTATGTGACCTGAACCAGAAAAGCCAGTCCTTATCAATTATTCTCACAGATTGCATCTCCAAGAGCTAGAGCCCCAGGGAATCCCGCATCATATAAGCTATCAGTGCAGAGACCTGTCAAATCCATGTGGTATTCAATAAGCCATGACACTATGTCGCAAAGCTGGAAGTCGGTTGGTGATAATCTCAACCTATGTATCTTATTTTTGTACAATAGAGCAGCCCCATCACATTTCACAAGATCCATTATGTTGGGATTTTGAGACACAATCCACAAAGGTGCATCTCGCATCAGAATGTCACACAAGAGTGTCTGATTTCACAGAATATTCTTCTCAAGAATCTGATTTTCCAATTCCAACTCCTTGTTGACATGGATGTCAATCACTTGTGCAAGAAATTCCCATGCATATTGAAGAGGAAAAGGAACAAACCTCAGAGTTGTGTTATGGCATACTACTAAACTGTAAAGCCCTTTTCACTTTTATGTCTGTGCAGAATCAGACACTTCTTCATCCCCATCATTGACTACAACTGCCAAGATGCAATCAAATTCATGTTTTCCATATACTGTAAATGGCAACTGTGTGGAGCTCTAAGTGTTGAGCCACACAATGTCAAATCAAATTGAAGCTTCTCGTCTTGAATCACTTTCACATGTTTTGCTCTGCAGTCACATATCATTCGGACCTTATTCTTCATGAACAAAAAGCGAGCAGCCCATGGAATATCTGTTGCGGGATAATGCAAACCTTAATAAGGCTTAAGACCAGGCTTTGTAATCTCAGACACCACCTCTCCATGAGCGTCATTGTGAGATTTATATACCATCACCCTATCATAACCAGTGAGTTCAAACACTTCTTGAACCATTGTGTCCCAGAGCCTTTCCATGCTTCCACTGGGCAAGGACTTCAAGCGAGAAATAGCCTTCGCAGCGAGCTTATAAGATTGTAATGCCCCAGAAGCAGTCATGGGGACCTCATAAGGCTTTACAGGCTCAAAGTCAATTATTAAGCTACATGTTACCCTGTGAATTATAGCATAAAATGGTTTCCCGGAGGTTTTGCAGTGAACCAAGATGGGGTTCAACAGAGAAACCTCACCAAATCCTAAGGCCTTCAGCAACGCTGCCGCACTGGAGCAGTGAAAATAGTTCTGATGTCAGTACCGATTTCAAGAACTGGATGATCTCCCACACTGGGAACTGCATGACTGACCATTGTCGGCATTTCTTGAGCATTCTCACCGTAGGCAATAACTTTGAATGTTTTCTCGTCCAGGACCAACAAACACCCAAATGATTTGTAGAACTTCTCTTATTGTATTTGCTGGAGGTAAGCTGTAGTTACTTTGTCAGACTTTGGTCTCTGCTTTCCATCAGCCACATTTGTTCCACGCACCGAGCTTGAGTAGTCAAATGAGCTTCCTGATTCCTCAAAGTTTGCATGGAGCTTTGCATCCAGAGAAGTTTGTGCAATGATCCTAGCATTATGTTTTGATCTTGCTGAATTGCTTGAGGACTGACTAGGCCGTGAAGATGACATTTTATTCTCAAATCTGAAAAAGCAAGCAAATATAATACGTGAAAATATAAATCCACGATCGAGAAACTAACATCTATAGGAAGCACGCCCAAGAACTTCAGTCTGCAAAATAAAGAAACAGCAGGAATAGTTGTTGTGGTTGCACACCATATTATGATTATAATTACATCAATTCTTCTAAAAGACAGCATCTATCAACACAAGAATCCCATAAACACAACACTAGCTATCCATTTAAAGGGAGGCAAATGCCTGACCACAATTGATTATAATGTTATTGTACATGAAAGTAACTACTAAATCAATCCCAAGCAAAGAGCTTCTATTCTCAAGTATGAATAATCATTAAATGTTCAAAACCATGGTTCAAATAGACAAATCCAATGGACAATTATCACATTAGCGATCCTTTTTTGAGTAATTCCTTAAGCTCAACATCTAAACATTAGCATTTAAAATGGATTGCTAATAAAACGATCCCAATACGGATTTCTGTACTTACAAAATTAGACTAGTACTTATTCAACACAAAAAAGCAAAGACAAGTGAATGAATATTATAATTATGAATCAACAAATAAGCCTGTTTCTAGTAGTAAAGTGCTGAGAAACATATATACTGATTTTCTCTTTAGCTTGCAGAGGCTCAGAATCAGAGAACAAGCTTCAAGATGAAATCTTGAAATACTGAAACAGAAACAACTTCATAAGCTCAAAATTGGAAATCCCAAGTGAACGCACCGAAAACCCAAATTCACCATGGAACAAAATTCAGCTCCAATGCTCCATTCCTCCTTCCAAAGTGTTGATCACCGCCTTCAAAACCAAAAATAGGGACCACATTTCAGAAAGCCCACCTTCCCAGGTAAATTTTACAATTTAAATGATTCTAGAAGTAGTATTTTAATGAAATTCATCTCCTGCTCCGGTGGACGGTACAAAAACTCCAGTGTCAAGAGAATCTTATAGCTATAATTTTAGGGGGGTGATTACAGGTTCAAATCGTCACTTGACTATTTTTGGCAATATATTATATATCTACCATGTAAGCATTTCCTTCAGTTAATCTTTCTATTATTGCACAAAGAATACAACATTATACTTAAAATAGATGAAGGGGGCATGCCAAGAGCAAATTGGATAAATGTTGGAGCATGTACACTTAAATAATATATCCATACAGCGTCCGAGGCAAAAACTTTTTCTTCTCTTTATTTTTAAATTTAGTTTCTCTTTTTAAATTACCTACGATCAACTAAGCCCTCTTTTGAGACCTTTTTTTTTTCATCAAAATATATTTTTCAACAGTGATTTGACCCTACTTCAACCACACACTTTTCAATAAAATAATACTATACGTAAATTTAAATTTTTTTTTTTATTTTTTAACTACACATTTTCCATCAATGCACTATTCAAAATGCATTTTTTTTTTACAAGAATTGAGCTCAAACAAGGGCTAAGAATAATGCTTCCCTCAAAAAAAAAAAAAAAAAAAAATTAAGAATAAGGATATGTAGTATCATAGTACAAATTGTGGTTAACACTCGTCTAAGTGACAGCAAGACCTATTATCTTATTGTCTAGTGAAATTGAGATAAACAAGTATTACTCTTGCAAACTCCATCGCCACATAAACTAATGCTTAGTATTACAAGTTCTATATAGCGTTTCTAATCAATTAATTGGTCTTTTCCGTAAGAATTTCGTTTGCTGAAATTTTTCTTTCTGCCATCTTGGATGGATAGTAAGCAAGAGCATGATCGAGCAATATCACTCCAGTGAAAGATCATACTAGTGTTAGATATTTATATAATAAATATAATTTGTGAAGAAATAATTAATTTAGATGAAATGCCCAATTGGTGAAAGGTGTGAAATTTGTGTGGGAGTTTGGGGTTCAGGTCACGTCCCACGCAATAATATAAAAGTCTTTGATTGAGGCTCTTGAGCTTCCTTGATTAAAATAATTATTTATTTATTTTAATCATTTTCGAAATTGTTTAATGGGTCAAATTACCCACTTTTATGACCATTTTTTAACAACCCATTATCCACATTCCATTAAAATTGCATATAATTCTAGATCATGATGGATGTAGTTACATCCATTTTGACTATATAAACATGTATCCGATTTTGGAAAACACAAATCAGAAAAAACGAAATCATAATTTCCATATTCTACAATTTTTATACTCGAGTTTTACATTTTTTTTGGAGACTATAACTAGTTATTTTCAACATTGTACAGCTCTTACATTGAGTACACAAAACAGTGGATTCATTCTCTTAATTGATAAACTCCATTCAAACTTCTATTAATTAAAAAAATTTATATTTTTTATTACAATTTGTGCAACTCATATTCAAGAACAGCATATGGCTATGGGGATTGAAATGAGGTGTAGATGGTGGTGGGGAGGCCCATGCTTCAATTAGCAAGTTACCAACGTGCCAAAACGTTATGGATTTCACGTGGGGTGCCTCATGCTATCATATGCAAGATTTGGGGCGGGGGGGTGGGGTAGGTTTGGGTGAATAGTTGGCACGATAGTTCTCAGAATTTAAGATTGAGGAGGATGAAAAACATTATGCATCTGAACAAACTTTCCAGTTTGCCCATGCATTTTGCGTTGGCTTTTTTGGGCTTTGACTGAGATGGAAATGGACACCACTCCTATGTGTTTCTTAAGTAATTTTGGGGGTAAAATTTTGACAATTGGTAGAACAGAATTTTGACTCACCGAATCAAGATACGTGCATAATAATGCGCAAATCACGACTTACTCGAACGTTGAAAACGCAGAAATTTAAAGGAAATGAAATGAAGCGAGGTATAATGCAAATCTCTTTAAGGCGAATTTCGTCTCTGCACAGGTGCTAATAGGATCAAATGGATGTTTGTCTCCCAAGATACAACAATTCTTCCAAAGTTGATATAGCACAACATAAACTTTTTCGAGGAACAAAAGCTTGACTGTACTCTTCTAGAAATGATGATATCAAATGCTAAATATTGAACATAAAACCCGAAAATAATTTGAAATTTTTTTGATATAATTTGGAGAAGGAAAGAATTATTAGAATTGATTTGGATTGAGAAAAAGGAAAGTAGGAGGGTCATATTTATAGATTTTCATGTGTCATTTCTTAATAGTCACATATTTTGATAAAATTAATTTTAATTATTAGATTGCACCATTTCAAATTAATGGTGTAGATGGCATCCAACCAAAATGTCATAACTTTTCATCATGCACATTTTTTAATAGTCACACTTATTTCAAAACAATATAATTCTTTGATATGCATCATTTGCAATTGAAGAGTCGCGACTAATCATCGCATCAATTGAAGATTTTTCCAATTTACACCTATAAAAATATCCCGTAATTCCAACCACGTTAACTTGTTACCAACTTTTTTTTTCCCCCTCTATTCACGAAGGCACCCTGACATTTCAAAAGGAAACAGAACTGAGAGGAAATAAATTTTGGAAAAGGAAGTAAGTTTGGATGATTTTGTTTTATTCAATGTGCTAATTTCTGGTTATTGAGCCAAAGATCAATTCAAAAGAAAATATCCCAGCTAATGTATGGTTATACAGGATGATGATGCTAGGATCAAGATGGAGATTAAGTGGCAAATATCCCAGCTGTAGAACAAATCAGAATACTGAGGCTGAATCCAGCCCGAATTCAGCTCAGAAGATGATGAAGCACCAGTAGAAGAATTGGGGAATTACAATCTAAGGACAGAGAGTTTAGAGCACCAGTTAGATATGGATATTCATATTTATTCTTATATGCACTTACTATGGGCAGCAATGCATAGAGAAAAGGAATCTAATACTACTCAACTCAGCATATTCTTTAAAATGGCTAGAAGCTATGCTAGAGAAAATGACATCTCTCCCTTAGAATAAGACTTGAGAGCTTGTAATCAAGCCAGAAAATCAAGATTATAGGTTATTGTTAAGACTTAGGGGATCCATCTTAAAAGGTCAACCTCATTAGTAGGAATAGCCCAAGGCCTTATAAATTTGCCTATGTTTACATCTTTAATCGATGTGAGATTATATCACTTAACATACCCCCGCAAGATGGTGGCCCGTTTGAGCAGGTCAATTATTGGAATATAAAAAATAATATGAAGTATTTTCCATTATAATATTTCCTTTTAGTATAGGATTATTTTCCATAGTAGATTATTATATAATCTTTCCTTTTTTGTTTATTTCCTTTTACAGTTATTTGTAACCCTATAAATAGAGTCTTCTACATTGTAATATTTACAAGACCATAATAATACAATTCATATTTCTTAACATGGTATCAGAGCAGGTTTAACTTGGTCTTGGGTTAAACTTGCAGAAAAAAAAAAAAAAAAAATTTGAATAAAAAAAAAACGAAAATTGTTTTTTTTATTCATCTTCTGATCCTCCACAACGGCCACAAAACTCTTCTTCACTTTTCTATGGTATTGGCACAAAGATCAAAGAAGACATCAACTAGGTGGCGCAATTTAGATTCAGATGCTGATTCAACGATTACTGCAAATAACGAAGATTGTTGTGAAGAAACCAACTCATCCGATGCAGTAAGCAAACTTATTTCAAAATCATGAGGTAAAAAAAAAAAAAAAAAAAATTTTGTTTTTTCCCTTTTTTTTGGGAATTTAATTCTATTTTATTTGGAGAGTCGATACCTTTAATTTTACCGGCTCTTCCCCTGCCTCTTAAACTACCTAGAGGTTTTTTTAAAATTTCGGAGGGTCGGTACCTTAAATTTTACCAGCACTCCCCATACCTCTTAAACTAACTAGAGGTTTTTAAAACTTTGGAGGGTCGGTACCTTAAATTTTACCGGCACTCCCCATGCCTCTTAAACTAACTAGAGGTTTTTAAAACTTTGAATGGTCGGTACCTTGAACCTTATCGGCCCTTTCCCTGCCCCTTGAAAATTCGGGATTTTCTTAAACAAAACAAAAGAAAAAATTGTTAGCGTCATTCGTTTTCTAGGTTCTTTGAAGATGATGACTTGACAGCGCAGCTAGCTCGTAATGGCAAGTTGGGCATTCGTAATCTCCATGCTCCAACTTGAGGGGGCGTATTGGAATATAAAAAATAATATGAAGTATTTTCCATTATAATATTTCCTTTTAGTATAGGATTATTTTCCATAGTAGATTATTATATAATCTTTCCTTTTTTGTTTATTTCCTTTTACAGTTATTTGTAACCCTATAAATAGAGTCTTCTACATTGTAATATTTACAAGACCATAATAATACAATTCATATTTCTTAACATCAATCTTGAAATTCATATGCTCATATTTTTTTAGTTTTACAAGGATCGAATCGCTCGTTGAAATTTAATGGGCTCTGATACCATGTAAGGACTTGGGGTCCATCTTAAAAGGTCAACTTTATTAAGAGGAGTAGCCCAAAACTTTATAAATTGACCTATGTTTACATCTTTAATCGATGTGAGATTATATCACTTAACAGTTACAAGATGGCTATTTGAAGTGAAAGAAAAACCCCTCAAAATGTGATGTTCCTAGACTTAAAGCTAGGCTTGCAGTAAAAGGGTACTCAGAGAGATTATTCCACAGTTGTTGGACACGCCTCCATCTAGTTGCTCTAGCTGCACATCAAGACTTGAAATTGGAGCAAATGAATGTAAAAATGGTAGTCCCATCCCCCATGGGGATTTCATAAAACCATCTACAGCAGCCACTAGGCTTTGTAGTCATGAATGGAAAGGAAAACCACGTGTGCCAACTTAAGTAATCTTTATATGGGCTGAAAATGTCACTTGATCGCTTGATCGCCTTCAGTTGGATTAGAATATACCTCGAAGGAACCTAGAAACATAATCTACTATATGGAGGGGACAACAAAGAGCAGCCAACTATCACAGGGCATACATAAGCAGATCATTTTTTGTTTATATTTTCGTACTTTGGGATATCACCCTCAATTGGAAGTCTAAATCCACAAAACAGTGTACCTGTCTTCGATTAAAGCATAATACATGTTGGAAATATATTGACTGGCAAATAGATTTTCACTTGTATATGTGAAATTATTTCTACATTGAGTAAAAGTTGGATTTTGAAGAGAGGCCTTTAAAAGGGATTACAATCCCACATTGGTTAGGAATGGGAAAAGTGGGAATATATGGAGACTATAAATAGTGTCATCCCACATTGAAAAATGTGGCAAAATGGGGAAAACTTAAATAGTTATCTCACATCGGATAAAAATGAGTTTGTGGACCAATTTATATATGGTTAACAATTTGTAAGGTGTAACCATTTGTTGCATAGAGACTCCTTCGTGGTCTACGCGCCTGTAGGGGGGTGCAAATCTTGGACCGACTTGGCCTTAGAGCCTTGAACTTGTGTGGGCGCGACCTGCGTACACGAAAATTGGCCACGAAGTGCAAGACACATTTTGGAATTTTACTTTTACGTTTTTCATTCAAAGTGACCATTTATTTTGTAATTCCAAAACGTCAGAATTGAAATGACAGAGTTATGGCTGAATTAAAATGGCAGAGTAATGACTGCATTAAGAGGCAAAGGCTTCTCCTTGCCTACATATATGGAACAATCTCTTCAGTTCAGACACACAATAAATACACGAAATCTCTCTGCTTCTTGTTTTCGAATTCCTGCTTCATTCCAGTCGCTTGGAGATTTCAATTCGACTGCTCAGCTGCAGTTCACACCGCTATATCCTGGGAAGCAAGCGCTCGCAACACTTCGGTGAGGGGGTGAATATTGCTTTAAGGACATTGTGTTGAACACAGGCCTCGGCTCCTCTAAGACATCCATCTTTATTTTCTGTCAGCTACAATATTGTTTCTACCGTATCATTTTCTGTATCAAGTTTATCAGTTTATCAGTATCACGTTGGTCTACAATACATTGCCCTTTGCTAAGGTAGTAAACGATAGGAGATCTACTGGAACTGAACCTCATACATTGATCAAGAACGATAACCAATGATCTTTCTTCATATACTAAATAAAATTTCTTGCAGTCATATCCAATCCACACTAGTACTCTAAGGCCTGTTTGATTGCAAGGGTGGAAAACGGGTGGAAAGAAAATGAATGACAGGGAATTAATTGCCTAGAAAACGTTTTACAGGAAATTGGAATTAATGGTGTTTGATTGGTATAATTTTTCACCTGGCAAATTTTTCGTTTCGCTTTGTTTTTTATGCAAATTGTCAATTAAATAGATAAATTTTTTTACCATTGACTTTGGAATGTGTTCCAATTGCTTAAAAAAAAAAATTGGAAACGTTTTCCCACCACTATGGTGAAAGAACGTTTTCTAACTTTTGTGCATCAACCGCTTGTAATTCCAACGTTTTCTCTGAAAAATTAGTACAATCAAACAGGTGAATAGTAAAAAGTAGGAAAACGTTTTCCACCTTTCAAGGAAAACTACGACCAATCAAACAGGCCCTAATTAGAAGTCACCAGTAGATTATTTCATTTATTTGTATGACTAAAAAATATGGTAATATTTGCGAATATATCTAACTTTAAGGACATTAATCCTAGCAATACTACTATCGACCTCACAAAACAAGGGCATAATGGTCTTTTCAAGAAAGTACGTCTTTTAACGGCCAAATGGATCAAATACATCTTTAGTGATCATCATGTTACAAAATCAATAGATTGCGGACTGTGACCAAGTTACTACAAAGGCCATAGGTTGGGGACCAAAGCTACAATTTCAATGAAGTTCCACCGTCTTTGATTTTCAAAATGTGAATGCTGCAATTTAAACCATCAAGCAAGAATTGATTCTCCATTCATTCTTCAATTGTAATTATTAAGAATAATTTCCTCTATCATTGATTACAGAATTAAAGCCTTTCTTCACACATTCATACATAAACAATTTGCGAAAAATTTCTCAACAATCAATATATATTGATATAAACACAATCGATGACTATCCACAATTCAAAATTGTCAGTCTCTATCTGTATCCAAATGGGGATTACATTCTTTAGAGTAAAAATCATTCTTCTCAATCAGAGCTCTCAACATATCAACAGTGAACTCTTCACTGTTAGGATCACTTGTCGGCGACTTACTTGAGGAATCATCTGTATCCTGTTTCTTCAAGCACAGGAAACACCCATCACCACCCTGAAAAACCCTTTTGGCCCAACACCCAGAATTGATTCTCTGCTTCCTTTTTTGATGCAATTTCTTCTTGCCTTTCTTGAACCTAAAGAAACCCTTCTTTTTAGCCTTTCTGCAGTTTCCCTGTTTTGGATCGCCAATTTCTGTGGGCCCAACACCACCTTCTTCCTTTTCATCTCCTCCGCTTCCACCACAACCACTTGGTCGCTCTTTATCAGCCATTAAAATATAAATATAATGTCACAATATATTATAATATAGAGGACCACACAGATGGCAGAATGTACCAGATTAACATGAATAATTAAAGGGTTTATTTAATATAATAAAGTTTCTACGCGGTACAGAATGGAGTATTAAAAACAGTAGGAAGAGATTGGAGAATTGGGATTTTTGAATGGGAGAGATTCTTCTTGTCGTTAAACGCCAGAATTGTTGGCCTCCGAATCACTGCTTGCTTGAGAAGTGCAAAATTTATTGAATTTTTTTATTTTTATTTTTATTTTTGTGTTTTTATTTCTTTATTTATTGATCATAAATATTGTTTCAATGAATTTAAACTAACTTTAATTCGAAATATACGTATTTTTGGGTAAGTATCCAAATTTTAATTTTTACTTAACATGTAAAAAAGTTATTATTTTACCAAAAAAATGAGTGTTCTAAAAAACGCGTATAGGCGACGCCTAGGCGCGAAGCGTGACTAAGGCGCTTCTCTTTGAGTCTAGGCGCTCATTAAGCGGTCAACATTCTCGTTGACCGCTTAATTTTTTTTCATTTTTTTATAGATGAAGAAGAAGATATTAAATTTGAGTCCGATAAAGAGTTATATAAAATTTAAGTTACAAGCTATCTATATTATGTAATTATGATTTTGAAACTTATCTTTTTTATAGAAATTATTAAGTACATACAATATTTTATAATTTTAGATATTTGGTATATATTATATGAATTATTGAATTTTTTTACAATGATTAAAATTTTAAAATCAAAAAACGTTTTTTTACGCATAAACTTCGCCTAGGCTCGTAATGCTTGAAATTTGGCCTCAACGCCTAACTATGCTTTACGTTTTTTAAAACACTACAAAAAAAAATGATTATATGGGGCCAATTTTATGTTATAGGCACGACAGATTAAATAGAATGAACACCTAACAATCATTCATTATAAATAATAACAAGAGGTACCATCCACCAAGAATAGAAGGGTGGTAGGTCAAGATCTTTCGACCATCGTTCTTTTAATAAGCAAATCAACAATCATGACTCGACTCATTTCATGTTACGGACATTAGAGATACCAATTATTATGGACAATACTTTTGAAATGTCTTTCAATCTTATTCGTTGGCTCTTTCTTTAGCAAAAAATCTTTTAATATGCATAAAATATAAAGTAAGTCTGACATAGTTTCATGTGTCATTAAAGGCATATGTAAGGTAGTTCATATCTTTCATTTTCAATTTTTCAAAATCTGACTTTCACATCAGCATCCTTGAGCGGAGCTTGTCAAGAAAATGTCATACCACTTCGTAACTCATCACATAGACAACCAACACTTCGTAACTAATGGTGTTAAAAAAAATGTCACTTTTTTTTGTTGTGAATGATCCAATTTACCATTAATGATACATTTTTAGGAGCATTTAATGCTCATTAATGCTTTACTTGAATGCCATTAATACTATGAAGTGTTGATTTAATTTTGTACTGTAAACATTGGATAGAGTAATGTTATATAGCTCAACTGAGGTTGTAACCATAGTCTATGTGGTACTAGATGATGGGTTGAATGAAAGGTGAAATTAAATTAGTCATTTAATGTCACGTTAACGCCACATAGACTGAGATTGTAATCCTAATGGGGCTAAATAGCATTACTCCATATATATATATTATATTAAAAAAAAAAATTGAAAAGTGAGCATAAACAAATTTCTTTTACCATTAACAAACCATAACTTTCTAACCACATTCTCCATTCCTTCATAAAAAAAGACATTAATATTGGATTCATCATCCATTTTGAGAGGTTAGTATATTACAAATTATTTATATTTTTACTCTTATAACTTGCTACTTTTGAAATATTAAATACAATAAGATCATATTTATTCAAAATTTTTGAAATTACTATTCATTGATTTGTTTGATTTTTCTAATCTTTTGAAATAAAGATACAAATATCATCTACAAAATATTGTGAATGATTTCATATTTAGGCCCAGTATGATTCCAATTTTGAGAGGAAAAATATATTTTAAATAGTTGATTGATGGAGAATGTGTTGTTCAAGAATTAAGAAAAAAATTTTGAATTTGCGTGTAATATTATCTTATTGAAAAATGTGTGGTTGAAAAAAAGGGAGAGAAAAATGAATTTAAAAAAAAAAAAATTGGAATCAAAGAGGGGCTTAATGAAGCACTAAGTTATTTATTGGGAAGATATTGTCATATTGTAGTTGATAATTGATTATCACTATCAATGTTTTGAATAATTTCTTCTAATCAAACCCAATAAATGTTTTAAAGAATTGTCTCTTTAATGATTATTGTGTAAATTATTTGGGAAGAAGATTTTGTTATTTGGTAGTACAATATTGATTACCATACTTAATGTGACGAAGAATTTGTTCCAATCACCCACATATATGTTTCTCGTCAATTTTGATTGTTCAACTGTCGGAATCGACATTTAGAAACCGCCGAGTTAGACATTTCATTAAGGGTCCGTTTGATAGAAAGATGAAAAATGGATGGCAAATAAAATGTTTCACAGGAAAGTGATTTGCCTTGAATTTGTTTTAGATGGAATTGTAATTAATAGTGTTTGATTGGTATAATTTTACACCTAATCCGTTTGACTTTGTTTTTTATGCAAATGGTTACTTTTTGGGATAAATTTTTTTACAATCTGTATTAAAATTTGTTTGGATTGCAAAAAAGTAAAAAGTAAAAAATAAAAATAAAAATTATATTTTTATGAATTTTTAGTGTTCGTTTGGCTTCATTTTTCATGCAAATTGTCAATTAAATTGATAAATTTTTTTACCATTTTATTTAAAATATATTTTCATTGCCAAAAAAAAAAAAACTCAACAAGGTGGAAAATAAATTTCCACCAAAATCATAAGAAAATATTTTCCTGCTTTTGTGCTTCGAGGGATTGTATATTAGAAGTTGGTGACAAATATTTTCCATGACAAATTTGGCTAATCAAACAGCCAAAAGTAGGAACTAGAAAAATATTTTCCTAATTTCATGGCAAATTCCGCGTATCAAACGGACTCGACATTTCAAAATTCTCGGGATAGATATTTCAATTGTCGAATTTGATATTCAGAAATTGTCAGAATAGACATTTCAACTTTCGATTTGACATTTTTCTATTGTATGAATTTACTATTCAAATGTGCTACTTTTATCCTATTAAATGCCGATGGTACCTTGCAGAAGCAAAAAGAGTTTGATGACAGAATCTCGAATGGATATCGAGGACATACTACAGATAGATGAAACTCGAGTCCATCAAAGAAGAACCCGATATAAATGAGGAAAATGGAGTTCTAACTAGGCATAGGAGCATGTCGAAGAAGATGATGAAGAAGATTCATCTCAAGGTGAAGATGGGACAACTTTTTACATCTCAAATGAACCTTAAGGAATCATATCTGCTGTTCATGACAGGAATAGCATCCAAAGGTGGGTTGAGTGGGCTTCCTCAATACTAATATCAAGTAACAGCTAATACCATTCACGTGGATCACTGAATTCCATTACCATTTGTGTGCAGGCAAAAGTTTGGTAGTTTCAACGTAGTTTTATTTTTATTGTAAAACTTGATGTCGTAAATAATTAGTCAACGCTGATCGGATAAAGTTTTACCTCCCAGTAACAAAGAGTTTATGATTCTATTGGCTTCTCTTTGGCCCTTTCCAAATTCCTCCAAATTCCTATAGAAGGTGACTATTGGAGGTTTGTAGGAGAGTAGGCCAGCGTATTGGTTGGATGCCAGAGTATCTCTTCAAGGCCTTTTGGTTTAAAAATTAACTTTCTGGCAAAATAATCGAAGTTTTATTTATGAATTGTGGTGGTGGATGGTTTAGCTAATAATTAGTAAGGTTAGTTTTTTTGTCTATCAATACAATATTTCGAGCAATGATGGCACAGTTTGGTTACCGGGCGATGCAAACATTTCGTTTCCTCATGATTTGTTCGCGATTCCTCTTGCAACTGCGAATCTACTTGAACGCTGAAGATAACCAGTGAAGATTAGATATGTTCATGACTCATGCAGGAGATGGAAGTCTACCTTCTAATTGTATAAAAGTATAGAATCGTGTTAGACGAACCGCTTGGATGACCACCCAGTTGATCGCGTACACACATTTCGGGGATCAGGCATTATTTTATTCATGTGGAACCCCCTCACATTGTAAGGGGGTGTCATCCATGCGGTCATTGAGTGTGGACAAAGTAGTTTAATCCAAAAGTATATGAAAGTCCTTTTTGCATTAGGAGTCCTTTCCTTTATATAACTTAATTTATTGCGTTAGGAGTCCTATTCATCTTAATTTTTCTCACACATTTACCGGTAGGTGCCACCATTCCCTAATCAATTATTATCGATGTGAACGGAATTCAATGAAGATTCAAGAACGCTCTACTCATTTGGCATCTTTGAACTTTTAATCTTCATTCTTCTTGCTGCTTACGATTGAAGGCGATGTTATCATCTACTCGTTTGTCGAATCTGAAATCTCTTGATTTCTCTTTGCTTCAAGATGCTTCTTCAGCTCATAACAGCTTATCCTAATATGTCCCTTCTTATGACTGTAATAACACTTCACGTCTTGTCTAGTACGAGATTGAGAATGATCATCTTGCTGACCATAATTAGTTCCTTGTAATTCATCTTTACCACACATTGTCTCAGACTTTGTCAAGAGACTTGATCATTTAGAATACCAATTGGCTTTTTAATGTTGGTTGTTTCTAACAAATTAGTTGAATACCACCGCCGCCTTGTTCGAAATGAAAGATAACTTAATTGTACAAGAATTATAATTATTTGATTTGTACTAGGATTTGATAAGAAAAATAGAAAATTGTGCTGATAATATATTATAAACTAATTAAGAACACTACAAAAAATTTGCTGCTTAGAGATGGAAATTTTTTGTCGATGCCTTAAATTCTGTAGCTAACAAACTTTACCAATGGAATCGATCCATCGAAAAATCCGATGGTGAAACCTCATTGCTAATTTAACAACAAATTTCTTAAGCCGTCGGTATATTAACGACCAAAAAAACCAGTTTACCAATAAATTTTTTTTGTCAGATATCCTACGGATTAAATTTGTCATTGATTAGCAATGGACTTCCATTGTTATTTTCGTTTTTAATTTGAATTATAATTTTTTTTTAAATTATGATTATTTTTTTAATAATTCTTTTCTTGGAAACTTTAATATGATAAAGTTTGAACTCAATGTTAGGTTTGTAAGCCAAATTAGGGTTTGGGTTTCGCATCTTGTATATTGGACTTCAAGATGTCAAAGTAGGGTCCAATTGGGAGAAAAGTCGTGTTGACGTCGCTAACCGGTCACTAGCTAGTTGCTTAAGCGAAGGAGGCAAAATCTAGACAATGAGCTTTTCGCTCGACTGCACTCAACTCGCTTGAGCGACAGCACCACCTATTTTTTAATTTAGTTTTCATATTTTGTATTATTTCTAAGGTTTGAGACGTTCCCTATAAATATGTGGCGCCTTTTATTCAGTTTAGATTAAGCATTATTGCTAAGTTTGTATTATTTTTTCTCCATTAATTGTCATTAATAAAACATCGATTCCTCTGTCAATTCCTATTCTTCTTTACTTTAAATCTTGTTTCCGTTCTTCTGATCTTATACTTCATATTGTGTTATTAACCTCAAGGCGATTTTCCATCAACAAGTGTATTGGAGCTGTTCCTCCTTCAACACTCAAAAGTTTAAAAAAAAATGCTAAAGTTCAATAAAATGTACAAAGTAACAATGAATATGAAATTGCAAACATATTCATTCAATTCCTTTGTTGGATTTTGTTGATTGAGATGGAGCATATCCACGTCTTAACTTGATATCATTCCTTCCAACCTACAATACTAGATTTGTGAATTGAGTATTTTATTAAATGCGAATTGTGTATATTATTATAGTGATGGACCCATATATAGGATTCAATGAAAATTACAAACTAATCAAAATACAGATTTGTTGATAAGACTAAATAGTCATCGATAATTATCTATTATTTACAACAAGAACTATAGGTTTTTCAAGAATTAATTTTAACAAAACAAATCACTTATCTTTGTCCATTGGATTTTGGGAGATGGAGTAGCTGCAAAACAATTATACGAGAAACTCATTTATCTCTCTTACTTACCTATTTATTAATTATTAGTAACGGAATTGTATTCTAGATTGCTGGAAAGGATCTGATCCTATTATCTGTGGCACGTAAGGATGCATGTCCACGTTCATCAACACCTTCAATTACTTGCATTCATACAAAACACAAGACTCGTTCAGTTTACTAAACCATCTCAATTTAAAACTAACTTTAAGAACAGGCAATGAACTTTGTTAAAGAAAGAGGTTTTAATCACGAGCAATGAACGTTACAAAATACACCAAATATTAACAGATTTAGCAATGGTCCTTGCCTGTTGTCAAAGTTAAGCTCTAATAAGTGGCAATGAACGTTGCTAAAGGTTCTGTATTATCAATGTCCAATGAACGTTACAAAAAATGTTAAATATGTATACTTTTTGCAACAGAAAGTTGTTAAATAAGACATTAGCAACGTCGATTAAAATATTATTGTCTAATCTTAATTATGTTAATTAACCGTAACATACAATTTACTGACAGTTACGATAGACCCTTTCTGCAACACGCAATTAATGAATATTGCATTTTATTTGCTGCAAAAGACCTTTTTTTTTTTCTCGTATTGATATTCCAACTGTAAGGTGATTTTACGAGGCAAAATATTTCCCCACAATTTGCAGTGTGCAAAACATTCCATGGACTGTGTGTTTGCTTTATCCCCTCAAACATCGTAATTTCAAACTAAATAAGCAAGTAAATTTAACAAGAATCAGAATAGACATGTTATCTGTAACTTCACAATGATTAAAGCCATGTCAAATTCCTTGATTTTTTCCGACAGTTAACAGATGAATGAGAAAGAACAGGAAGTCCCCATTGACACGAGAAGATAATTGCAGGGCGTACTTCATCCAACTTCATTCGTTTAACAATGTCAAAGTAAATCCTAGCAATCTTTTTTGGTATTAAAATCACTGAAAATGCCTTCCAATTCAACTTTTTAGACTTTGATAACCTGAAACCTTTAACTCTTCCATTTATTTTCTTCATCGAGTGCTTTTTAGGCCTTTCTGCCTTCTTATCAGCACTAGAAAGCCTCTGGTATCTTGCTATCTCTATCTCTCGACCCACAAACAATTCTTGGAAGTCCATCTGCAGCAACGTTAACTGATTATTGTCAAATGAGTCTGTAGAGAATAAGCATATACTACATTGAGTTTATATAGAGAGTGATAAGGTAAATAATAAAGTTAAGCACATGGAGAATATCTTTCGCAGTATTATTTCAAACATATATGAAATTTGCCAGTGTTTGGATTCCTCCAACACATGGCTAACATCATATTTTAACCGAATACAGATGCACTTTTCTATAATTTTAACACAAGGCTAAGTGCCAACCACCAATATTGTGTTGTCTCTCTTTTTCTCATTTGTATTTATTTGTTCCTGTGAATGGACTATAAAAGCTCTCGATTATAATTTTCCGTGAAATCGCCCTAGATGTAGGGTTAGCATGGGGACGCATTTTATTTGGCTGTTTTGACCTGTGAATTTTAGGTGTAAATTGTTGAGCAGTTTTTCCCTACTTTTTAACTACAAATTTCGACAAGAAAATCACTTTTATAAAATCTATCTAAACAATGGGGCTCTAACAAAAGCATAGATAACAGAATATCGAAGGCACGTACAATCATTGATATTTGTCGACTTGCTGTTTTATTCTTTCACAGTATTTGTTTACAGGGATATTGTGTACATATATAGATAAATTTGATATGCTATTCTTGGCTATACAAATCTTAGGACTAGAATCATGGGTGATTTGATATGATAATTCCTCTAATCTCTCTTATTTGATTCTTAGTTGACAACTCATGCCAACACTCCCTCTCAAGTTGAAGCATCTAAATCTTCAATGCGCAACTTGTCTAATGAGTTGTAGAAATCCTTGCTTGATACGGCCTTTGTAAGAATATCCGCCAGTTGATCTTCCGACTTCACAAATGGAAATCGAATTATTTTAGCTTCAAGGTTTTCTTTAATGTAGTGTCTGTCAATCTTCACGTGTTTAGTACGATCATGCTGGATAGGGTTGTGAGCAATAGCAATAGCTGCCTTGTTATCGCAAAAAAAGGTCAATCTCGGAGGTAGGAGCAAATCCAATTTCTATTAGAAGTCTTTTGATCCATAGAAGTTCACAAAGTCCTTTAGCCATTCCACGGAACTCTGCTTCAGCACTTGACAATGCCACCACTTTTTACTTTTTACTTCTCCATGTAACTAGATTTTCCCCCATGAACAAGAAGTAGCCTGAGGTGGATCTTCTGTCCATGGTGTTCCCCGCCCAATCTGCGTCTGTATAACCATTAACTTTGAGATGGTTATTTTTTGAAAACATAAGCCCTTTACCTGGGGAGGATTTTAAGTATCGTAAAATTCGGATTACTGCCTTCATATGATCATTACTAGGCTGGTGCATAAATTGACTTACTACACTCACTGCGTAAGCAATATCAGGACGGGTATGTGAGAGGTAAATAAGTTTCCTAACTAACCTCTGGTATCTTCCTTTGTCTGCTGGCTTTCTGCTTGGATATTCTCCGAGCTTGTGATTTTGAACAATTGGAGTGTCTGCTGGCTTACAATTCAACATTCCAACCTCGCATATTAAATCTAATATATATTTTTGTTGGGAAAGAAATATACCTTGTTTTGATCTAGCTACCTATATTCCCAGAAAAATATTTAAGTCCTCATAGATTTTTCATCTCAAATTCAGTTGCTATCATCCCCTGTGATGATCATATCATCAACATATACAATTAAAATTGTTACCTTGCCCCACCGGTGCTTCAGAAATAATGTATGATCTGAATTACTTTGGCAGAAGCCATACTTCTTCATTGCTTGACTGAACCGCCCAAACCACGCTCGAGATGATTGTTTCAGTCCATACAGTGCACGCTACAATTTGCACACAACTTCTCCTTTTAAAGATGATGTGTAACCTGAAGGGATATCCATATAGACTTTATCTTCAAGATTAACGTGGAGAAATGCATTCTTTACATCTAACTGGTGCAATGGCCAGTCCAGGTTGGCTACTAGCGACAACAGAACTCTGACTGTATTTAGTTTCGCTACTGGTGAAAAAGTTTCTTGATAATCTACGCCATATGTTTGAGTGTATCATTTTGCAACTAGCCTTGCCTTGTATCGTTCTATAGATCCATCTGCCTTGTGCTTAATAGAGAAAACCCACCTGCACCTGTCTGTCTTCTTCCCTTGAGGTAGTTGAACCAAGGTCCATGTTTGATTTTTTTGTAGTGCTTCCATTTCTTCCTCTATAGCTTTACTCCATTCTGGACCGTTAATGCTTCCTGAACTATATTGGGAATATGACATGCAGAAAGTCCTTGTGAAAATGTCTTGAGAGGCTCAAGTAGCTTTTCGGTGGAGACATAGTTGGCAATTGGGTACCTTGATCTTCTTTCTTCCATATCTGGAGAATATCTGTTTGGTGGCTTACCCCGATTATGCCTGAAAGGTAAGTTACATCCAGCAGAAGTATACATGTCATTCATAAAGGAAGATGTGCCGATATTACTTACCTCAGGAATATTCTTAGGAGATGGACCTATAGGTACTAAGGGGCAGGGAGATTCTGGTTCTTCTTGTGTTGATGTAGGCTCAATTTCCGGAGGCCTTCTATCTTCAGAGGATATATCTTGCCCTAGAGATGCATTTGTTGGTTCTTCACCAATTATTTGTGTGTCATTCCGATCTTCAAACCATACAAATGTTAGCCACTTCAACTCTTCATCTAGTGTCTCCCCCTGAAGAGAAGAAGTGGATGCCGAGGAAGGGTAGAATGGTGCTGACTAGGGATGGCAACGAGCCGGGTCGGCCCGGCTCGCGGGCCAAAATTTTAGGCCCGGGCTCGGCTCGGGCTCGGAGGATCCGGGCTTTTTCCGAGCCCGAGCCGAGCCAAAGCTCGGTGAAATTTTTGGGGCTCGGCCCGGGGCTTCAGCTCGGGCTTTTCCCGAGCCGAGTCGGCCCGAGCCCGGGCCGGCCCGTATTTTCCTATTTTTAAAATTTTTTTTTAAAAAATTCAGTATTATTCTATTTTTTTTTATCGCAAACCCAAAAAATCCTTAATACGAGCCGGCCGCGTAGATAACGGGCCGGCCGCGTAGATAACGGGCCGGCCCGGCTCGGGCCGAACCCCAAAAATGAGGCTCGGCCCGAGCCTTGGCTCGGTATCCCGGGCCGCGAGCCGGGCCAGGCCCGGGCTTTTCACGGGCCGAGCCCGGACGGCCCGAGCCACCGAGCCATTTTGCCACCCCTAGTGCTGACTCCAGAAAAGTGACATCCATGGTTACATAAGTACGTTGAGTAGTAGGGTCATAACAACGGTAGCCTTTTTGATGTGCGGCATAGCCTAAGAATAGGCACCGAAGAGCACATGGGTCAAGTTTGGTACGCTGGTTCTTAGGTAGATGTACATATGCCACACATCCAAATATGCGAGGAGAGAGCATAAGAGCTGTAGGGACTGAAATCGAGGACGATAGGGATTGTGATGGGGTTTGAAAATTTAATATTTTTGAAGGTAGGCGGTTGATCAGATGGATAGCGGTGGAAACAGCATCAGGCCAATGTCGTGTGGGGACATGAGCACCAAGGAGGAGAGCCTGAGCAGTCTCAAGAATATGTCGATTTTTTCATTCAGCTACCCCATTTTGTTGTGGGGTCTGGGGCATGAGGTCTCGTGTATAAGGTCATATTGTTGAAAATATTAATGAAAGTGGTGATTAACATATTCACCATCGTTATCTGAACGGAGAATCCGGATCTGAGAGGAGAATCTGAATCTGAATCATAGCATGAAATGACTAAAATACCCTAAATACTGAATCCTTATGTTCTAGCAGATATAACCAGGTCATACGGGTGCAATCATCAACAAATATCATAAACCAATTTATACCAGATACAATAGATATGGGAGATGGTCCCCATACATCAGAGTGAATTAGAGCAAAAAGGGTATCACTTTTATTCATGCTTAACGGATAAGTCGCCCTATGACTTTTGGCTAAAATATAAGTATCGCAATTAAATTCAGAGGTCTTTATATTGGAAAATAAATTAGGAAACAAATGCCTTAGATACTTAAATGATGGATGTCCCAAACGACGATGTCATAACCAAATTTGTTGAGGCTTTGAACCAGACACGAAAGACACTTGATGTGCTCGACCCAAACTGAAATCTTCCATATAGTACAATCCCTCATTCTTAGTACCACGCCCAATTATCTCCTTGGTGAGAATATCCTGAATAAGACAGAAATCGGAAAACATTAGCACTACACAATTTAATTCTGTAGTAATTTGACTAACAGACAACAACTTGTGGGACAATAAGGAAACAAGTAAAGTATTAGATAAATGAAGAGAGGGTGATAAGGTCAATGATCCGGCCCCTGTGACCGGTGAGATCATCCCATTGGCATTCACAATGCTAGTGCGTCTTGGAGATGAGTGGTGAGAAAGATCCGTAGGGTCAAACGTCATATGGTCCGTGGCCCCAGAGTCGAGAAGTCAATCTCCATGGTTGACGTTATGGCTATCACTAAGCAAGGCGTGTCAGAAATTACCTTGATCCATAGGAGAGAAATCCTGTTGAGAAGAGCCAGTGGGTGGTATTAAAGAGAGATATGGCTTGGTTGCTGCTATAGCAGCCTTGCCCGTGCCCTCAGCCATACCACTAGTATCTTTCTTTTTTCGAGCTTGGAGTTCATGCCACCAATCAGGATATCCATGCAACTGAAAACAATTCTCACGTGTGTTGTGCTTTATATTGCCACAATGAGAGCATTTGGGACTGTCAGATGAGGAACGGGTTTTAGAAGCCAATTTTCCAGTAATCGGTTCAAAGAACCCAAGCTTGACGCCTCTCGAAGCAAGCACTGCTCCCGGCGGTGGTTCATGGTCTCCAGCGTTCATCACTACCTGGCAAAGAGCTTCCCTGTGGACATGTGCGTATGTTTCATCCACGGTGGGAAACGGGTGCAGCTGTAATACGTCACTGTGAATATTGTCCAGTTTATCGTCAAGTCCATCCAAGAATACATAAACCTTATCTTCTTGGAGAAGATCATTATATTGTTGAATATTAGTAGGACACTCCATCGAATTTGGACGACGAAAGTCGATCTCACGCCAGAGACCTTGCAAGCTAGTGTAGTATTTTTCCAGGGATCCGCCTGCTTGGCGGAGACGGGAGACATGATGCTGGAGATCATAAACCTGGGAGGTATCACCACCATCAAAATAAGTAGTAGCAGCAGAGTCCCAAACCTGTTTACCTGTGGGAAACCGAATGAAATTGCCAATTAGTGTCGGATCCATGGAGTTGATCAGCCAGCCTTTGACAATGGCGTTGTCAGTGCGCCATTTACGGAAGGACGGTTTGTTGGAGATGGCTGGGTTAGTTCTCCATTGATGTAACCCAACTTATCTTTGCCGGAGATGTACATCTCGACAACTTGGGACCATAGGGCATAGTTGGAACCATCCAACTTGATGCCAATTGGTAGGGACGCAGGTTCAGAAGTCACTGTAGGAGCCTGAGCTTTGAGCAGAGCTTCGACCATCTTGGTGTTGAATAATTCAGAGAGGAGCGTATTTTGGTTGGTGGGATATTCTTCTGTCTGGATTGGGGTTTCTATGGTTGTGGGATACTCCTCCGCCTAGGCTGGGGTTTCGGTGTCTGCCATAGGAGAGGGTGGTGGGTGGAAGGAAACTAGAAGCTAGTGATGGACGTGAATAGAGAGCCAGATCGTGTGTAGCTCTGATACCATGTCAACTTGCTGTTTTATTCTTTCACAGTATTTGTTTACAGGGATATTGTGTACATATATAGATAAATTTGATATGCTATTCTTGGCTATACAAATCTTAGGACTAGAATCATGGGTGATTTGATATGATAATTCCTGTAATCTCTCTAATTTGATTCCTAGTTGACAACTTATGCCAACAATATTCATATTAAAAATTCAAAGGCAATGATTTAGGTGAAGAGAAACAAAGCTTTTGTGATGGATAGCAAGACATAGATCTACTTGTTTCATTGTATTTGACAGAGATTAGATTAGTCTAATTTGTCAATTATTACCGAAGCTAGGGAATATTTGGTCCACATTGTCCTCTTTGAAGAAAACAGCCTTCTGGTGTAATTTAAATCAGGAGATCCGTACTATGCATCGTTAAGATCTACTAAATGTTTGTTTGTAACCTCGTATTGTGACCCATATTATTTAAAGAAAAATTCTAGATGTACAGAATTATTTTACCAAAAGTTATACAGAAGTTTCACATGAAGTGGGTCCCATGTGGAATAAAATAATGCCAAAAAATGACCCCCCCCCTCCTCTGTGTCTCTTCTGTAATCTTTTTGTACAAACATTTTCTATACGTACAACATTCCTCTTATTTAAATGGCCTTCATATTAATATACTTACGTCTGAAATTTGTGATCCAACTTGTATATTTAATTAAAGTTGATCTTACAATCAATAGTTAAGTGACACGAAATTTCACATTGCTAAATAGTTGTATCTAAACTTATTACAAATACCAAATGTTAGATTGGCTATTTTACATTAAATTAGCATTTGTTTGGGACAACTTATTTGAAAATTATTTTTTTAAAGCTTATTTTTAACTACACAATTTTCCAACAAAATAATTTTACACGTGGACCCAAAACTTTTTTTTTCAACTTTCTAACTACACATTCTTTAGAAAAATCATTTTTCATTTCAAATAATCTCTCTCAAAAAACACTAAATATAGTCAAAAGGAGTGGGAACGAATTTTATTTAACTATATTGCTTTTCAACATCCTTCACTAAGAGTAGTGGTAAACTAAGAGAAGCTGAAACAGTAAAATTCTTTCCTCTACTAATTTTGTGATATTAATTAATTGGGACTCACTATTTAACTGAGATTCAGACATGGATAACACATGTTAAAAGTGGATTGTAATACTGAGTTTTCATAATCTAAGAGTAGTAGAAGTTTAAAATTATGCTACTTCACTACAACAAAAAACTCTCTTTAGCAACACTCAAAAGACAACATTCAATGATTGATTGGTTAACTTTATTGAGTTTTAGCAATATTCTTCAAAAGAATGTTGTCAATACTACTTTTGGCAACATTCATTGCACGTTGCGAAAAGTGGACCTTTCCGCAACATGCAATGAATGTTGCCAAAAGTTCCACTTTTCGCAACAGTTAGAGAAGTATTTTGTTTCACATTGTCAGTATTTTGATAGACACTGAGGTTACACAGTAGAAAGTAAAAAAAGCCTCAATATTGTTGTTGTTGGAGATGTGCTCTTTATGAGATGAGAAAATGTGTGTTGAATTACTTTGAAATTTTTGCCAATTGGAATATTAGTTGAATTTGACTTTAGTATTTGGTGCATGTTATGTACTTGTTCTCATTGGATTATATGTACTAGAAATGCATTTCGACAATTGTTTATTCAGGAAATAATTAATGAAACAAAAATATGATAATTGAACTAAAAACATCTATCGCAACGTTCGGTGAACGTTGCGAAAAACTTGCGAAAAATGGCTACGGCAACATTCGTCGAACGTTGCGTTGCTGTTGCCCTTTTTCGCAACGTTCAGCGAACGTTGCCGTTACCCTTTTTCGCAACGTTCAGCAAACGTTGCGAAAATATTCCACTCTATGGCAACATCACAATCCGCAACGTGCGTCTGAACGTTGCAAAAACTCTTTGGCAACGTTTTTTGCACGTTGCAAAAAGTTGTTTCTGGTGTAGTGCTTGTTGACCTCCAAATCAGACAAGATATAGTTAACCAACATATCACAGCTCTTCTCTCGTCCATGTGTATGTTACTTGCATATTTGACAACCATGTTAGATTGCACAATTCATAGCTCCGACAGGATGTGATAGGTAACATACACTTTGATGTTCAAGTAAGATGATGAAGCATATCCGGTGTTGGAGAAATACAATGAACGAAAAAAAAATAGGTGCCGAGTTTTATATTACACTTAATGTGTGTAATTTACCTTTGAATGATAGAGAAGTGATTATTTATAGACAAAGTAGAAGAGGCCCTTCTGGATGCTTGACTCATAATCTCATCTTAATGGCTCATTAGTCATATTTGTATCAATCCTTTGACATCATTAATCTGCAGTTTCCACAACTTGAATATAAGCTGAAAAGTTGTAATATGAATGTCATTGTTTTAGAGCTTTGTGTACTGGTCCAGGCGAGGCTTGTAGAAGAAGCCCATTGCTTCAGATATATACTGTAATGGAGAGGTGATACATCAGTCATCTCGGATAATAATAATAAGTACGTGGAAGAGGTGATGTGAACTAAAATGTTGACCTCGTGTAATTTTTTGTTTAGCTAGTTGCTATGTGTCTTGCCACTTAGGCAGAGGTGTAACACTACTCTTATGTAATTAAAATTTTATCATAATAACGTAGAATACTAGTCAAGGTTTATATAGCCTACATACAGGTCAAATATTTTTGCCAGCAAAATATATATATCTTGTTTTTCGAATTTTTTGTTGGAAAAAAAAAATATAAATGTTTGTGGGCACAAGTTCTCCCACTATTGAGAATTTTGAAGCAAATCATAGCCCTACGAAACGTCATTTTTTAGGAGAAAAGTGAACTCCGACTACAAATTTCAATTTGTTTTCAAAATATTCGTACAAAAAGTATAATTTTCTTGTAGTGTATATATAGTCAATATAATAAAAAGCAATACCTATATAAAGCTACAAAACAACACGAGATATGTATATTGCTAATGTAACAAGAATTAGTCTTCTAGTAACTATTACGTCAACAAGACTTGAAATCAATGATTTCCCTCAGGAAGAAATTATGTTGCCTAATACTTCCAAACCCTCTCTGTCTTTAATTTTTATGTCGCAAACATTGAGAATCAAAAGCTCCACAATACCGATGATTTTAAATTTATAGTTTGATATACATACTTTTTTTCTTTCTTTTTATCGCGAACAAAGTATGAAAACTATTATAATCAATAAACTAGTAATGGTGAGCTGAACATGAAGAAACAACTTATAGCTAAATCGCCTTTTAAAATCAAATCAAACTGTTAGGTTTATGTTTGAAAAAATCTCAAACCATTTCAATAGTTTGGCTTAGATTTATAATTTTTTTTCAAATTGTTTTCAACGATTTGGTTTGAAAATATATCAAAAAAGTTGTCAAATTAGACCTCTTACACCCATACCCTAAATACATGATGTATTTTGCAAATTTCCATATATCCAAACGCCACCTTTTAAAGCAATATTTCTATATTTTAGCAGACAATTACAGGTGCTGCGTTGGGTGATTTTTATTTTTTTTTCCTAACTATTCAATCATAGAATGACATGTATTCTATAATAATAATAATAATAATAAAATATTGTCAAAGTCTTCTGTACGTGTAGCATAGTTCATTTTAGTAATACTATATGTCTAAATAGGTTAAATTAATTAGTTGGACAATATAGAATTATGAGAGAAATTGTCTAATTAAGCTAATATTTTCTTAGCAAGCCATATTGACAATTAGGGGTGAACACGGTTCGATTTGGGCGATTTATGCTATATTTTCAACTCAAACCATTTCAAGCGGTTTGAAATTTTTCCAAACCAAACCAAACCATTATTTGCGGTTCGGATTCGATTTTAATCCGCGGTTTACTTATCGACATTACTAGTTCCATAGTTTTTTGCATTATGCTTATGTTTATATGTTTGTCCACAATAATTACATTCTCCCCTCTCATCTCCTTGAATTTTAAAATGATGCCACACCTCGGACTTTTTGTTTCCCTTTTTACCTTTTACATCCATTGTCATATCTCCTAAATTTTGGTTTGAGACTTTGAGTTGGGTTTTGAGTTGTTCCCTTTTTTCTTTCAAGAATATGGAACTCACAAGGAGGTTCTACAATGGGAAACTAGCTACTGATATTACTGGTAATTTGATTTAGGCCAGGGACTCAATTCTTTTCATTTTAAAAATGAAGTTTCGCATTGGTTAATTAGTTTTCATGTTTCTGTGTAGCCGAGATTCTTGGATTTACGACGTATCCCCCAACTTATCTTAGCCCTCAGGATCAGGGAAGAACCTTCTCATAGGAGCCAATTTTGTTTCAACTGCTTCTGGATATGATGATCAAATAGCCATTCTAAATGTAAGAATTTGGTGGACAATTATAGACTAAGATGTATTTTGAGTAAATTGAGGGTACGTCATCATCCTCACTGTTGGTTTCAACTTCCAAAAGCTTTTGCAGAATCTAATTCGATCTTTGTCCTAATTTGTTTCTTCTGCTTTTTTTTCTTTTCCTAATTTTGCAAATTCTTAGTAGGACAAATTTGACAATTTCTAACTCAAAACGATATGATTTCCAAGCAACCCCATAAAGCTAGGTTGATAATGACTTCATTTTCAATTGGGTTGTCTCGTGGCGTGGCAATATTTTGGGATGTGCTAGACGATAGTCGATCCTAGCAAGATTTAGGTTTGTTCGAGTTAAACGATTTGAAATGTCCAACTCACTTGAATACATGATTTGAATTATTTGATTTGGCTTTATATTTTTATTTTGTATTTATCGAGATTATATAAATTTATAATTTTACTATGTCCCTGTCTAATTTTCATTTTTTTCAAAATTCATTTTTTACTCTCTTATTTTCAACCACATTTTTCAATAAAATGATATAATACGCAAATTCAAAAATTTTCCTTAATTTTTTACCATACATCTCAATCAATCAACTATTCAAAATGTTTTCTTTCACCCAAAATGGGAATCAAATTGGGAAATTTATATATATATATATATATATATATATATATATATATATATATGGAAAAAACAAAAAGAAGGAAAAAGTGAGAAAGAACAAATTAAAGTGGGAAAAGGTGAAATTTATTACTTTTAAATCAAAGAAAGAATCCTCTTTGTCATCATTAAGTTTAAATAATACGTGTATATTTTAGCACCTGGAGAGATGCATTACTGGTAGAGATGAAAAGTCAGGCAATCTTTTATGGCAGAGCTTGAGTAATGATATGGTACTCACGTAAAACATTATGAGAAATTATTTTGGTTTGAGACTTTGAGTTGGGTTTTGAGTTATTCCCTTTTTTTGGCTCGAGCTTAGACATAAATTCGAAAATTGAATTTTTGGGTCTACTTTGGAGGTATCATTTCTAATTGATTTATATTTTAAATTCTAAAAATTATACTTTAATAAAATTATATATGAAAATTTATAATTTCATAAAAAAATTAATTAAAAAGTGTGGTTCGGTTTGAAGGAAAAAAAATCGCGGATCCGCTTGGACCCGAACTAACGGTTTCAAACCAATGGTTACGGTTTGGTTTGCGATTTCGCGATTTTTTTGTACAGCCATATTAACAATGGAAAGGATTTCTGTTGAGGAATCATCTAAAATCTTCTTCTTACCTACACTGTGGTCCTTTCGTTTCCATAGATAAAGTCAGAAAAAATTAGGGTTTCTCGATCCACTTATGAAGAATATTTGTGCAATTATGAAAGAGATATACCAAACAGGGTTTAATGTAATAAACCCTAAATATTTTTGTGCATTATGATAGAGATTTGAAATCAGCTTTAGATACTGAGAATTTGAAATCATCTTCAGTTATATAAAGTTTCTCGATCCGCTTATGAAGAATTGGTATATAACATTTAATTTAGTTTATTTTCAAATTCAAATTGTGAATTTATTTTACATAATCGATTTGTTAAATCAAATCATGAATATATTGTTAGTGTCTAAACCCTAAATCACCATGGATCAATTTTCTAACTCCAAAGTGATTTCAAACATTGACACATCCTAACAAAAGAGAAACATGAAACCAGACGTCGAAATTGTCATCCCAAGTCGGGAAAGTTAAAAAAAAAAAAAAAAATATATATATATATATATATATATATATATCTTATAACAAACAAGAAGGTGGATAATAAACATCATTGGAAGTAGGGCAATTCTTGTAGTTATGCAGGCAATGAAAAAACTTCCTTATCCTCGCGAAAAACGGCCCGTTTCTGAGTTTGAAATACTGCATCTTTTTCAAAATTCTTGCTGATCTAAGCCTCGTGCAAATAACTTTTTTCACTTTGTAGGAAGATTTATTGAACCTCTCTGTCACAGTTTGCTTCCTGCTGAACTTGTAGCTTCTCAAGAACAGTTGCCTCTTCTCCATCCTACTTCTGAACGTATCCATTGAAACTGCATTCGTATTGCTAAATCCCATACTTAAACACGTAAAATTGTGCTGCGCCTCTATATAGTTTTATAGAGAGGAAAAATATATGGCAAGTAGATTGAGAAGAGGGTTTATATAACGATAGGACTTCTCTAATTTCATGTATAGTAAGGATGGGACTTCTCTATTTTGCATATTTCGATTGTGTGTCACTTGAACTGGTGAAGTACTAGATTAGTAGGCCAATTATTTAATCGATCGATCACGAATTGAAGTAATATATCAATATTTATTAACCGTTAATTAATAAAAATATTGCATGAATATAATCAAACATCAAAAGTTATCGTGTCCCATATGAAAATGAATATTGTAATTGAATGAAAATATCTTAAATAATCTCATTATTATTTTAAATCAAAATCAAATATATATTTTTCAAATTCTTTGAATTCTGTGTAATGCATTTTTCAGACAACCAATTATTAACATAATAAAGATTGATTATTGAAATTGCAATTGCAATAACTTCCTTGTGAGAATAATCATTGTCCAAATATTACCGTTTTAACTTAATTTACTCCTCACCAAATATTTTTTAAGACCTTTTCTACTTTCACTAATTTTTCCCTGGTTCGATTTTTATGTTTATATTGGATTATTTTCAAGTTGCAACTTTTCAGTGTCGGCAAAAATTTCCGATATGAATGTTATGTTCTTTCATCTGCGTGCACACGAGATTTCATTCTTCACATAAATCAAATGAATTTCAATTACAAAAATGTTGATCGAGATGAATATTTTATGAAATGGCATTTATATGAACGTCATTACGAATATTGTGTAAAATGGCATTTATATGAACGTTCTTAATTGTATATATGTTTATTTCACATCTTATGAACGTCCTTAATCTTATATATGTTTATTTTACTAAGATGTGAAATGCTTAATATTAGTCAATTGTCTCAAGTAAAGTAATTTGTATCAATATAAAAGAAAAGTTATGAGACTCCATGATACGTACTCCATTTGCAATTTTATATTTTTTGAGTCATACAACGTGAACAATCGAGGTTGACAACATCGGTATCACATTGGGGGGACTCATGGTGAATAAAAAATCGTAGATCCTCCATATGAGGGTGTTGTCAACCGAAGTTGACAATCTCGATTGTACAAATAGGAAAATTATATATATATAATTGTTTTTGCTGCTTTATTTTATGTTTATTTATTTAAAGAGAAGGAAAAATTCATAATTTAATTGTCAAAATGGAGGGAATGATGAGTTCTATTATATAATTGAAAGGTTTTGGGTTTATACACCAATTTGGTGTACCGTCTAATCATTCATAAAAATTAGAGACCTAGATGCTCTATCATATAAAGATGAGTATTGCGGTTTATTTTCAGTACATAAAAAAAAAATCGAAAAATTGATCAAACTAATCAAACTGAATCGATTCGAGTCGATTTGGATCGGTTTGACATAGGTAATTGGTTTGATTTGATTTTCTTTCTTTTAAACAAAATCATAGTGAGTTGGTTCGGTTATGGTTTGAAGCCTCAAACCGCTAGTTAACTGAACCAACCCAACTCAACTCATTTACATGTTTATGATTTTTTTTTCAAGAAAAATTAAAATTAAAAGATAAGTGATAATCTCATAACTATATTTCGATTTCCTCCAATCTATAATGTTGTCGGTAAGTAATAGCACTAAAAATTTCATTTCACAAGCTCATTATATTCTACTTAGCATTTTTTACATAATGCATAAACAAAAAAAAATTTCATAAGATTTTTGTTGATTTGTTTCAATTAACCTAATTTTATTTATTAGTCAATAATTCTTGTTATAAAAAGTTTTTTTAATTTTTTTAATTTAAGTGGGCTCAAAATTTGGACAATTTTTTTTAAAAAAAAAATTAATTTGGACTAAAAGTCCAAACCGACTAACCAAACCGAACCAATTTGGTTTGGTTCTATTTGGTTTGAGAGTTAGAGTGAGTTGGTTTAGGTTGAAATTTATCAAATTTTGATTTCTGAATGGAGTCAAAATCGATCCAAACCAAATCGCGTTCAGACCTATATGTAAGTGACTTTAATTATAAAAAAGTGATTTCTTATTTATACATTTAATCTCAATATTTTATGAGACCAATCACATAAATTGGTGGGGTTTTTTTTTAATGGAAATAACTAATATTACTCATAAGATTGTGGGTCTGGGGTAATAGGTTTTAATTTTATTAATAGTAGAGCATGACAACAAAACACCGGATGTTGTCACATTAACCATGGACGTGACAACACAATACCAGATGTTGTCATGTCATGGTAGATATTATAATTCAATCGTCAAGTGACAACATCGACATATCATGGACATTAGATCATTTCTCGTTGTTATTATTAATATTACTAATATCGATTATCAAAGACAAGTAGATAATCACGAGTTGAAATTTGTATTGTAAAATTGACTGTCCAACTTACTGTCCACTCAATGATTATTGACACTCACTTTAAATTAACATGTTTAACTTTTTTTCTCGTTATCTTGTATACTTAAAAATAAAAATAAAATGATGTATCAATGAGAAGAATAAATTGAACAGCCAATTTTGGACTATCGCAACTCACGTAGCATTACTTAACAATGACAACAAATGCTACAAGGAGCCATTATTTCCTCTGTCCCACTCCAGCATTAACACGCTTTCCCATCCCAAATTTCGTCTCAAATTCTTCTTCAACACCAGGAACAGATCTACTCTTAATCGATCTTTTCCATCTCTTGGAAGTGTTTTTTACCAGTGTTGCAGCGGACGGTTTCCCCCAAACTTTTCCTCTTTGATTTCGTCGTTCAGGTTAGTCGTATTGTTTCAGGAATTCATTTCTGATTTTAAGTTATGTAGTATAGTTGTTATTTGACACACCCATTTCCCATTTTCTTGTTTCTGTGAAGAATAATTTATTTAACCTACGTTTATTTTCTGCTTCTTTGGGTCAATTAATCCAATAGTTCCTGATAAAAGAATTGTTTCATGTCCTTTTTCGCAGTTTTTGAAGTCATTTCTCTTTTGGGGGCTTGGTTTTTTGCGAGTTTCTGGGCAATTCGAGGGTGTTATTTGTTCTATATGTAGCAGTAAAACTGTAGAAGTTACTGCAGTCAAGTGAAAAGGCCAAAAGGTTTGCATTGAATTTTTGTACAATGTCCCATTGTTTATGCTTCTCTCTCTTTTTTTTTTTCTTTTTCTCTTACAAAATTTTTACATTTGATGATGGGTTTATTGTTTAATTAGGCGTTTGGAGAGGCTTTTTGGTGAACGAATTATAGTATTTGTGGCAAATGGGGCCTATATTCTACATAATGATAGCTTTGCCTTGTACAATTGGGGCAATTGCGTTGGCGCTTCTCCACATTTACAGGCATCTCATGAATTATACTGAACCAACGTATCAAAGATACATTGTCCGAATTATCTTTATGGTTCCTGTAAGTATTCAGCTGCCCCCAAGATTGATTCTCATTACATCACGTCTATTTCACTCTTCTTTGTGCATTTGACTTTAAGGTTAGCCTTTGCATTCACTGAACTATTATTTGAAGTCTTAATAATTTTTATTATTTGGGGGAGAAAAAGGAAGGGGTGGATTCAAATTGATGAATAAAGAATTGTACAAGAATGTTCTATTAGAAAGGATCAATTGATTTTGTGTAACAAGAAAACCACTAGAAGAATATATTGCATTCATGTAACAATAATTGGTAGGCTAATTCTTACTGTGATACTCATATTTGCACATCAATCTACTGCTCAAAGTATTTAGGAAGGTAACATTTTAATTGCTTGCTACATAGTGAATTATTACATTCCTCCTTTGAGCATTCCTAGTGAGAATGGAAGTTTCAAGGTAAGGGATGAGAGGAATCTGGCATTTCATGCACAATAGGACTTGAAAGGATTCTTTCATTTTGACTATTCACAGAATGGTTTCAACATTGGCTGTATACTCAAATCTCGCCATGACACACCATGTTATGGTGTCAGGAAACACAAAGATATCAAGATGAGATAACAATGGGAAGATATTGGCTGAGATAACTAGTACACTGGCAAAACTTTGCCACAAAAAGTCACAAATACCAGGATGATATTTTGTTCAAAGCATGAGCAGACCTTATACGCACAATATAATAGATTAATAGCTTTTTGCAAAAGGGAAAGGCTGCAGATGTCTGATCCCTCTGAGTGGCTGTGAAACCTGATAATATTTTAAAATGTTAAAAGTAAGGTCTAGAGAGATTATAAGGACCTATATGTCCGTGTTCTTTATTTGACATGATTTTCAAGAGTAAAAAAGTTTAAGCGAAAGAAGGGAACATTTTTTTTACTTTACTAGTTGAGATCCTCGTACATGTAGATTTTGATTTGTGAGAGGTTCTTTTGTGATGGATAAATTGGATGTTTTCTACAACAATGAAATATTTCATAGAAGTTTTTAGAGTGAAATTCCATTTGGTACATCCAGTTATCTAAAGGTTGGAAGAAATAGAAGTAGAACTTTGAGGGTTATGATAGTCTTTTTGCATGTAATGTAGGTCATCTCTCTTAAGTGCAGGTTTGAGTTCTGGGGGCTTTGGGTAAGTTAAGCTTCTTTGTCACTTCTCCGTATTATAAATGTTATGTTAAAATCTGCATTAAGGTTATACGATAAAATCTGTTTTCACCATTTCTTTTATAGTATGTTACTGGCAATAACAGGATTTCCTTCATGCAATGAGCCATTTCTACATTTTTATTCTTGCTTTCTCCCGTGCTAGTGTAATATGCTGTTTCTGCTTCCTCTTACTTCTCTGCACTGTACCTTTTCTCTTTAACTTAAGTATTAGGAATGTTTCTACCTCTTTTAAATGGATTTTTGAACCGGCTCCATGATATATTCTTCACCTCCTTTACATGCATATTACCGGATAGGTTCTCTCTGTTCCCATGTTATTTGATGCTGGTTGTTTTGTTTGCTAAAATAGTAGAGTTGACCATTTAAAGAAGTAAAATTATCTTAATTCACTAAATTTCAGGAAATTACACTTGAAACTTCATATGCATTTATTAATTTCAGAATGTCATTTTCCTAAAAATCAATTATTTTTAATTTACAAGATTGTCGTTTTTATCAAGAGTATATTGACGTCACATATTGTTGAACAGAGAATGACGATAATTCATGTTAAGAGTAGTGCAGAATTTTCAAGCCCTTGTTAATGTATAATTTTGTTTTGACCTTTATGATATTGGCTTCTCAACAGGTTTATGCATTAATGTCATTCTTGTCCCTCATCATAAATAAGGGTGCAATCTACTTCAATTCTCAGAGAAGTGTAAGTAAGGCTGAAATGCTAAATTTTCTTTGAACAGGCTGAACTGAAAGTAAAATAAATAACTTAGTAGAGTTGTTCCTTTTCGTGTATGTGTGACTGCATATTATCATCATTAATGTTATTTTGTCCTTTTTTTACTGTTCTTGCATGCCCTAGGACTTCTCTTGGATACTCTTATCCTTGCCTCTTGCTGCCTATGTCTTTTAAACTTGTGAAAATCAAATGATAGCTGTAATATGCATGAAAGGTTCTCACAAAGCTTGTGTAGAGATTGTGGGAAGAATTGTATGGAACAAGCCAAGCTTTTTAATGTAGACTAATGTTTTAGAAATTTTTTTATACACGCAAAAATTAGAAAAAGTTTTTATTTTCCTTTCATTACTGATAATACCTTGAAAATAATGTAAATTGCACTTGTGCATGCGTGCATGGATTCCAACAATCCTATGCAGTTTTGTGGATTGCCAGGTAGGGTGACCACGAATGTAACTGTTTTCTATGTATGATGTCTCTGTCATTTCTTCAACAAAGAAAAAACTTTTCAGAATTATGTTTATTAATGTATTAATGTGACCTACTTAATATAATCTAGAGTTTTAATAAAGATTAAAGAACAATTGTGGCAGTCATCAATGGTTTGCCTCCTTTTGTTCCTAGAATATTTTGCTGGAGTATGGTATGGGATAATTCATACACTGGGATCATTTACTTCCAAAAGCAAGATCGTGTTGAATTACTCCAGCAAAGCATAATCATCTACCCCCATAGAACTAGCTTTCAATAGTTTATATTACTAAATAGCATGTACTATATCGGCCTTTAATTTTTCTCTTCTAGCCTGCTGTAGTTGATTGCTCGTATTGACTTTGCTCTTTTAATTGCTTGCCGTTTTTGTGCTTTTACCTTATGAACTTGATGGTTATATTTTTTTTCCCTTGCTTTTGCCAGATATGAAGCTTGGGTCATTTATAATTTTCTGTCATTGTGCTTAGCGTGGGTGGGTGGACCAGGTGCTGTGGTGTTAAATCTGAGTGGCAAAGTTCTAAAGCCAAATTGGTGGTCAATGACATGTTGCATCCCTCCAGTTCCATTGGATGGGTGAGTTGCTACACATGAAATAATTTGATTGCAGCTATTCATTGCAACAATTTTTTACCTCTTCTTGAGGGTTAATTGAACAATATATTCTTGCAGTACATTCTTGTTGATTGTGGTATGAATGCTCAGAGCAGTATATTGTCGAAAGTAGAAACTGGATTCATTAACTCTCTGGAAATTTTGAAAATATGTTGACATAATAGCATATCCATATATTTTTTGGTCGTTTCAGTTATTTTGTGGGCAAAAACCAGTGTTTGAGGTGTTCAGATTGGCACCCTAATAACTCAACATGGTTGTGCACGGAAATAGTTTTATTAGTTATGTCTTCTACATATGTGTACAATGCAGAAGTATGGGACATCCTGTTCTCTTGTCCAACACTCTAGTGTCTAGTCTAACTTGGGTAACTACATGAATTGAGAAGAGTCCTGAGGTGATTATTTTTTTGTACAACTTAATTTTAGAATATTGTTAATCAGACGATCTTTGACTTTTTGAAAAAACTAGGATATTTGGATCGTTGATATTTCCCAAAGATTTTAGGTTAGCACAGTCTAGAACAGTTTAACAGCTCACCTCACTTATTTTCTGGAAACATAATTCGTTATGCCCTAAAACCTAAAGCCCTTTAAACATTGGATACATTTTGTTTGTACCACTTGATTTGGGGCTATAGTTCTTTTCTCTAAGGGTAGTTCAGCGATTTTTATTGCATGATGTGTCCCACAACCTTTTTGATATCCAGCATCTGTAATTGTTTAGCAAGTCAGTAACTTCAAAAATTGATTGTTTTATGCTTTGTAATGGGTTAAATTTCGATGTTTGAAACTGTTTTTGGGGTTTGATATTATATAATTTTCTGATTAGTGTATGAACATTGCATATGAAGATTGCATTTACTTTGTTAGTTTTGGTGAACAACATTTCTCATACAGTTCTTGAAGCTATGCAGTCGCTTTATACGAAGGTGCAAGTAAGGATGCTTGCAGTTTGTGATCCTCAAGCCTATGCTAGTAGCAGCTACATTTATACTTTATGCAAAAGGGAAATATGAAGATGGAAATTTCAGTCCAATGCAATCATACCTCTATCTCACCATTATATATACAATCTCGTACTCAGTGGCACTTTATGCCTTGGCCTTGTTTTATGTGGCCTGTAGAGATTTGCTTCAGCCATTCAATCCGGTTCCAAAGTTTATCATTATCAAATCAGTTGTATTTCTTACTTACTGGCAGGTAAGTTACTGTTTAGTAATGATAAATTGAAATAGGACAAAATTTGAAGCATGCTTATTTTATTGCCAATTTTCTGTTGCTGGTGAATTTCTTATTATTTGCTGGCATTATCTTACTAGTACAAAATATCGCGTGTTTTCTTTTTTAAGGCTTCCAAAGAGTTTCACTTGCCATTTGTTGGGTTCAAAACTGAGTGGGATGCTGTCTGCATTGTTAATTGGTTGAACTCTACAGTTAATGCACTTTTCACCATTAACCTTTTGTTCTTGAATTATGTGTTGCCACTATTTGTGTAATGACCTAGGCCTCGTGTCCAAGCTATTATATCATACGTATTATCCTCTTTGGAAGAGTTTTAGTTCATTTTACCCCCCACAAATTTCTGTCGAGTCACCCAAGATTCGAAATCAAGACATCACATAAGTTTAATACTGGTATCAATTGGGCAAATTGGTAGTTTTTCAATGTTTTGAGACTTTTGCTTGTAATGTTTCATCATCTGGGACTTTTTAATTGTTATTGTTCTGGATTATTGTCATGAAACCAATACAAGCAAAGTAACTGTGGTTTATGATTTAATTTGCGCTCCCAGTATCTGCCTTCAGTTTGATAACTAAAATTATTTACATTATGAGTATTGCTACCTGTTTCAATAACTCTTCTCACGAGCTTCCTTTATTGACAGGGGGTTTTGGTTTTTCTTGCTGCAAAGTCTAAACTAATAAAAGATACAGAGGAAGCTGCAAATTTTCAAAGTTTTATAATTTGTGTCGAGATGCTCATTGCATCTGTTGGTCATCTCTATGCATTCCCATACAAGGAATACGCTGGTGCAAATATTGGTTCTTCTCGTGGCTTTACAGCAAGCCTTGCACATGCTCTGAAATTAAATGACTTTTACCATGATACTGTCCACCAGGTGAAAATATCCTTTCAAGCATATATTTTTATATTCTGAGCCACCACCTTGATTTAGAAGCCAAAAACCCGTTGTAGTTGATAATGGCTATTTTTCTGATACTCTCTTATATGTTCTACAGTTTGCACCAACCTATCATGATTATGTTCTCTACAACCATAATGACGGTGACGAGGGAACGAGGAAATATAGGGCACGAACCTTTGTCCCAACTGGCCCAGAAATGGATGCAGTTAGACGGAACAAACATATGTTTGGTAACAAATCGGAAGATATACAGTTGTCCAGTTTGTCATCTCCCGCCAGTGCTGCTCCTCAGAATAAAGGCATGGGGCACAATTTCGTGAAATCAGAGGCCATTAACACGTCATTACTCATGGATGCGTCGAGTACTCTCTCCGTGCCTTATGACCTTTCTCTCATTGACATAGACATGTCTAATCAGTCAGCAAAAGTGCCTGCTGCAAAAGAAGGTGGGAGAAGGTGACGAAAACGGGCAGTAGAGAATTAGAAATCTCGTGTTACCTTTAAACATTAGGTTTCTGATAGTGGCTTCATGATTTTGACTTGGTAGAGGAAGGCAGATTTGTTTTCTTTTTTCTGTTACAAGAGTTGTAGGAAACTACAATTATGCATATAGGCAAACATTTTTTTCCATTTCTTTGTAGTCATGTTACTTAGCTGTTGGTTTCGTCTTGTAGATATGATGTAAAAACTACCCCTCCGTCTCATAAAGATAGTTTTTTTTTTTTTTTTTTTTTTTTTTCACACAGATTAAGAAATTTTAGTTAATCTAGTCAAAACAATAAATTTTACTATCATTTTTCCTGATATATCCCTACATTAATGTAATCAATATCGAAGGTAATTAAATTATATTTGTGATAACAAAGCATACTAAATAGCGGCATCAGAAAACTAATATATTAACTATACTTTCAAATAAGAAATAGAACTATAATTTGGGACAAATAGAAGAAATAAAACATGAGTATATGTTTTTACTTAAGGTATTAATACTGTGTATGAAATTCTGGGTTTTAATTTTTTTATCTTTGGCTCCGAGGTGATTGTTCGGGGGAATGCTACACATGCTTGAGGTATCAATTATGAAATTTCTGGGGAAATGAAGGCCTACACATGCACGTTGACGCCTGAGTATCACCAGCTAACATAAAGTCCGTCCTCTTGAAAACAAGTTACAAAATACAAGGCAACGAAATATGGGGGGCGCGAATATGAGGTGAGGTGGGGGGTTACGAGAGAAAATATGTGGCAGTGACACAGGAGCCACGGTTGTATATTTTATATTTATTAATTTGAATTGCCATATGATTCATGAAAGTATTTTGTAAGTTTTTTAATTGCGAAATGTGATTCTTATAGTGTAATGGTTGTGTATTGTTTCCCTACTTGAAAATCTATTCAAGTTCACGAAATTTATTAAAGTTTATAATAGTTCATTAAAATCTTAATTCAGGAAATCGAAATGGAAGGACTTTGATACTTGTCCCGCAATTGTTCTTAAACTAATACATATTTTGTATGCTTATAGTATCTTCAAAAGACTCTATTTTTAAAAAATATATATTTAGCAAATTAAAGAGTATCTATAAATTTAAAGAGTGAAAATTTTCAAGTACTTCAATATTATTTATTTTTAACACTTAATTTTACTATTTTCCAAAAATATTTATTTATTTTTTCCTATATTTTATTTTCATTAATTAGCTAAATTATTATATTCATTTTCTCCATTAAAAATTGAAATACTTTGAATGCACTTAATTATAGAGAAAGTTTGACTCTCCAAATATAAAGAATCAAATTCACTCTCTATTTAAAAAATTTAATTTGAAGAGTCTCGTAAAGCATTATTTTAAATGTGGAATTCTTTAAAAGTAGGGGATCTTATATTTAAAGTCTGTTCGAGATGCTGTTACTTTGTTCGTTGCTTAGCCACATATAGTTTCTCCTTCACTCCAAAATATTCCTTGCCTTAGCTTCTCCATGCTAAGCCAGTCGTGTTTTACGGCGCCCTTCAACATTCTATAAATATGATTGTCTTACAATTTTTGGGCCAATGTTTTTGGGAGTATTTTCCATTATAATATTTTCTTTTAGTGTAAGATTACTTTTTTGATTGTGTAATCTTTCCTTTTATGTACATTTTACATTATTTGTAACCCTATAAATAGGATCTTCGTATTTACAAAACCATAATATCTTATATTTTCTTCAGAAATCATATTATTGTAAAAATTTTTATTCCAGTCGTTCGAGCATACGCATACGCCTTCATGGGTGGTTGCACTTGTCTGTTTTGTCATTGTTTTAATTTCGTTTTGCGCTGAGCGTGGTCTTCATCACCTTGGCAAGGTAAAATATATAAATGCTTCTCGTCTCTAAATGTTTAAGTTTTTAGATAAGATGATTCAATTTGATTCATGTTATCCCATTATTTTCAGTATTTCCTGCATAAGAGCCAAGATGCACTAGCCACTATATAAGGCTTTACAAACGCTTAAAAGAAGGTTTATTGGATTTCTATCTGTCTCTCCTTCCTTTTTCCCATTCTAATATTCTTTGAATTGTTCCAATCAATCAACTTATAAGTTGATTAATCTCTCTTCTCTGAACTTCTCTTTTTCTTTTGCAGAATTGATGCTATTGGGATTTATTTCAGTACTGCTAACTGTGTTTCAAAGTCTAATAACTGACATTTGCATCCCTGCCAATCTTGCAACTATTATGCTTCCATGCAAGTGGCCTGAAACCGGCTCCTCGACTGGTTCGCATCTGCTTGTAAGCAACGGAAGGTGGCTTGGGGCCAAAGCTGCTAGTGCAAATCGCTGTGAAGCGGTATACATAAAACCACTTTTTACTTCAATATCGAGTTATGTGTATGTACATGCACGCGTGTACATATATAGATATAACGTAATTAGTGATTTTATATGTGACAGGGAAAGGTCCCATATCTATCTTTGGAAGCCTTGCATCAGTTGCGCATATTCATAATTGTCTTCGTTGTTGTTTATGTGATATTTTGTGCCACCACAATGTTGCTTGGAGGGCCCAAGGTAGTATATCTATGCCCCAAACTTGTTTAACTTATTTTTCTTGTATACTAAGTCCATGTTTGGTTTAGTTAAATAAGTTGATAAAAATATAAGTTAAAGTCAACATTTCTGAACTATACATTTATTAACTTTTTATCAAAATCTACTAAAAATTTAATTTTTAACTAAACCAAATAAGAACTACATATAGAATTAACCTTATTGTTCTTAATATAAAACTAACAAGAGCATGTTCGGAAAGTGACTGATTAAAATTTAAGTGATTATAAATTGTGGGTCTTAATAAGTTTGTAGTAGTTGTGGATCCATCTAAAAGTACGGATAAAAAGTATATTTGACCAAAATTATACTCACTTCTTAAACAAGGAATGCCATTGAGCTCTTATCTCAAACTGATGTATTGAAAGATGCACAAAGATGAAATCAGTCCATTAAACACTCGTTGGTTCTAAATATACGTCAATAATATTATAGGGGATTAAGAGAAATCTCAATATCTTAAATACTCAACCAACCACAAAAAACCCTAGAAGTTGTCTTTCAATCAAATACCAAATATATATTTTTGAGTAATGATACATGTATCTAATTTTTTACCTAAAGGATAATCGAATTGACAAGTGGAGGCGCCCTGATTAATTCGATCAAAAATTAGGTAAAAGATTAGCTGCAAATAGAATTTTTCTATATATTTTTTTTCCCCTATTTGATTTTGAGTATGTTTGATAACCCTTTTTATTTTTCCTTAGAACTAGGAATTCAAATTCCATTTTCCTACTTTTTTTGTGTTTGATAGCATGTTTTTCCATGGAATTGGTTTTCTTGATTTTGCTCACACGTGTATTTTCCCACTTTTTGAGAAAATATTTTCCCACCACTTTGGTGGGAAAATAATTTTCAGTTTTTTTTTAGGCAATTGGAAAACATTCTAGATTTAATAGTAAAAAAATTTATCACTTTTATTGACAATTTTCATGTAAAACAAAATCAAACGAACATAAAAAAAATTTTAAAAATTATTATTATTTTACTTTTTGGAAATCCAAACAAATTTTATCACTAATTGTAAAAACAATTATCCCAAAAATAAACTATTTGCATGAAAAACAAAGTCAAACGAATTAGGTGAAAAATTATACCAATCAAAGACAATTAATTATAATTTCATCTAAAACAAATTCTAAACAATTCAATTATCTGAAATTCGTTTTCTTTCTACCCAAATTCCACCTTTGCAAAAAACGGACCCTTAAAAATCAAAATTTTAATAGAATTTAATAAAAGTTTATGAAATGTTGGCTAAAAGGTGAGAAAAGTCATGAATTCATGAGACTCTTTACTAATAAAATGACAACATAAAATTTGTGAGTCTTATCAAATGTATTGTTAAAATTAATTGTTAATTTTGATTTAAATTAAAATCAAAATTTAAGTAAATTTTAATCTTGATTTTAATTCTTACCAAACAATTTTAATTTTTACCAAACATGGGCTATATCTTCGCACGTAAACTGTTTATAATGCATCCAATATATTTATTCAGGTAAGGCAGTGGAGACACTGGGAGTATTCAATTAGGAGTGAATTATCATCAAGACCACATCATCACCATGGTAATTAATTTCAATAACTGCATTCTTTGAATTTTTTTTTGTAATAATGTTGATATAAATTTACCTTTTTAGGTCATCATTTAAAAGAATTCAAGGAACGTTCTGGCAGATATTGGAGAAAATTTCATTTTATATTTTGGGTGAAATGGAGATTTTCAATATATATGAATGAATTTGGATTACTTGAACAATTTTTAAGTTGGATGGTAAGTTCCCTATTTAACAATGTTTTATAACTAATATTAATTAGTTTTTATTTATTTTATGTAATTGATAATACAAATTTAAATTGTTGATCCAGGTAGCATTTTTCAAACAGTTTTATGGCTCAGTTACTAAGTCAGATTATTTTGCATTGATATCCGGATTCATACAGGTAATGGGAAGAAAGAATTATATAATAAAATTAGGATAAATCTAAAGAACTCACCCAGATGACCACCTGTGAGTATGCGGGCCCCTCATGAATAAAATAATATTTCCTCCCACACTCACACGCGATCATCCAGGTGGTTATTGTGAGTCTTAATAAGTTTGTAGCAGTTGTGGATCCATCTAAAAGTACGGATAAAAAAGTATATTTGACCAAATTATACTCACTTCTTAAACAAGTAATTATTCTCATAAAATTAATTCTATAAGAAAAATGTAATTTTTAATTAATAATCTTTGTTATAGGAACACTGCCCTAGTAATCCTGATTATAATATTCACAAGTACATATGAGAACACTGGAAGACGATTTCAAGAAAATCACTCATATAAGGTGAATTCTTCAACACGAGACATAGAGTTCAATCACATGATTTTTGCTTTTACTTTTTTTTTTTTTTTTTTTTTTGCAGAAGAATGTCACGAGAAAGTCACGTAGGCTAACTTCATTTAAGAACTTTTCTAACTAGAAAAATACTTTTATAAGATTAACCAATGAATCTAGAAAGTAGCCTTTGAGTCACAGAAACTCCTTCTAACTACTCAAGAGTCGTGCCAAATTGGCCCTTAGTCGAACTATAATCCACATTGTACGTAGTCGTTTATGCTAATCATAACCTTTTACTGCTTGTACTTGTGAGGAAAATGTTTCACTTGCATTTTTGACACTTGGAAAATGTTTCTTTTGGTGGAAAAATAATTTTCAGTTTTTTTTTTTTTTTTTTTTTTTTAGGCAATTGGAAACATTCTAGTTTTTGTTAAAAAAATTTATCACTTTTATTGGGTTTTCTGCTTATGAACATTGCAGGTACTTTCAGTGCCCTTTAAATTTAATATTTTCTTCTAAGTTTTGACACTAAATTGTGGGTTAAAATTGCTGGATGGCATACATATTTTTGGATATCATTTTTGCCTCTAATAGTAAGTGAGATGACAATGTGAATTATAATTACTGGTGCATATGCATATGCATATATAAATGTGTTTCTTTTTAATTATTGGGATGAATTTCAGCTTCTACTTATTGTGGGTGCTAAATTGGAGCACATAATTACTCAATTAGCTAAGGATGCAGTAGAAAGAACTTCAGGGGACACTGAAGCCACATTGTTTAAACCATCTGATGAATTGTTTTGGTTTCATCGACCCGTCATTGTTCTTTACTTGATTCATTTCATTTTGTGTTAAAATCCGTTAGACATCGCATATTTCCTTTGGATTGAAGTAAGTACACATTACTATTACTCTTTTAGATTGTGACATTCCTGTAAATATTGCCTCATTTTGTTAGTTAGATTAAGAATTCCGTCGATTTTAGTAAAAAGTAGTCAATATTTGAATTATAAGTTAGATGATCAAATTGAACTTAGGTGGTCAAATTGGAACAAACTCAACATGAAAGAAACTTACAAGTTGGGTGACAACATCTAGTAAAACTTTACCTTTCATCGTCTAGGAAAAATTGTAATGAGATTATAATGAAAATGAATGGTGGGTCCTACGAAACGTGTGGATAATAAATAACTAGCAGTTCTGAATGCGTGGTGAAAATTAATGTTTTGACTTGAATCTTGGGTTTTCTACTCTATGCAGTTCACATATGGATTCAAATCATGCGTCATCAGTGGCGGACCCAGAATTTTAGAACTGGTGGGTCCTAAAATGAAAGATATTGAGATGAAGGAGGGGGAGCATAGGGGTGCTGCCCCCGAAAATTTTTTTTTGGAGGCGGGTAGCAGTCACGTAGGCTATTCATAAAGATGTTCAAACTAAAATGATAGAAGTTTGAAATACATATTATTTTTTTGATTCTTAAATTTCTGCTCAAAAGTGAAAAAAACTATTATTAACTCGGAAACGCTCATCCGACCAATTACAGCAGTAAGCTGACAAACTGAAATCAGAACTACTTTTTAAACCATCTGAATTGTTTTGTTAGACTGTTCGAAATCAAACTTGATTCAAATATGTAAACAAGAATTTTAGATCCAATTTCGAGGTCTCAACCCATGCTACTAAACAGTTTCTTCAACAATTATACGAATCTACTACAAAGAGGTAAAATTTTAGTCGTTGCTACTTGAATTACAATTAACAACCTTACTTAGGTGGAAAATCAAACATACAACTAAACCAGCAAAACGGACAAAAGAACAACACCTTAATATCAAAATAAATCACAACATTCAACACTTTATGGTGGACTCCCTAAATTCAAATCTTAATTAACTAAAATTCATTTTCAAAGCCAGATTTTTTTGATTTTCCATCTAAATCTGTATTTATATCTAACATCTTTTGATAATGAAAAATTACAGTATACTTTTTACATGTTATATCTTAAAATATCTGTAACTCAAAAAACTTTGATATCTAACATCTAACATGTTATATCCCAAAATTGTACAGTATTTTAAATAAAAAAAAAAAAATACGAAGAGAACGCCGAAATTTTTTTTTTTTTTTCATTTTTTTTTCAGTCCGCCCCTGTGCGTCATGGAAGATTTGGGTTTCATCATCCCAAGACTTGTAATTGGGTAATCAATTGGTACAAAAATATTTGCTTAATTTTTCTACCTTTTCTCATTAATTTGTTACTAAATAAAGTGTATCATAGGATAATTGTTCAAGTCCTTTGCAGTTACAGCACATTACCTTTGTATGCATTTGTCACACAGGTAAACTAATCATTTCAAATTAGTCACTAAACTTTCAACAATATATCGTTTTACTCGCCAAACTTTTATTTTTATTTCAACTTGGTCCACTCAGTCGTTTGATTTAATTTTTTGTTGGTATACGGAATGCAGATGTGTAGCATGTTTAAGAAGACTGTTTTTGAGGACTCTACACAAGAACTTATAATGGATTGGTTTAAAGGAAGGAAAAGTGGTCCGGCAGGCACCCGTACGACTCATACAAATAAACTAGCCATAGAGTTGGCTCGAGGCTCGACTTCCACTGTTGAACAATCACTAGCTAGGGAAATCACTGAATCAACCATTGAGTTTCCCTTTCATTGAGACTCAATTGTTCGTGTAGCGTTTTCTCAACATTATTCGTTTGTCGAAAGAGATTCTACCAACATCGAAACTGTGTTATTTTCTATTGAAATCTTTCTGATGTTACTCTAAATGCACTTTTCTCGGAAATTTTGCTACAAAAACTTGTGTGCCGCCTTCCATGAATCGGCAATTCATTTCTTACCACAAGCTCAGGTCCTTAGCTTTTCCAATAGAGCCGAGAAATACCACTCGTTCTTAGCAATGTCACGGACGAAACCTAGCAGTAAAGTGTACTCGAAAAATGGAAGCCTCTGTGAAATGCTAACATGAATTGGTATCAAACCCCATGATGCGATAAAGCTGTTAAATTGACCGTCTAGATTCATTGAGGTAGCAGCAAATGTACTGATCCCACCTCCAATGTCAAGTCCAATCCGAATTGTACCACGAGGTTTTGTACCAAGAACTTGATCAATCCCAAAATCAAGCCCTCCATTGTCAAAGGGCCACCTTGTCTGATGGGGTAGACCACAGGCTGTCCAGAAGTTTAGTTGGCTCTTTATAATTAGCAGGTGACATAGGGTGGCACCGCCTTCTTGGGAGTGGCTCGCATATCTTAAGCATTAGTCTCTGTGCAAATACGGACATTCTCCTCCTATATCATACGAGAGGTACTTTGCAAACTCTTCTTTATACCTTAAGAAATGGCCTCCAACCGGAGGGTAAAGTTGGCGAATAACCGAGTGGAAGCTATTAGACAAAATATTAGTGATTGAATATCAGCTTAACAAATATCAGATCGACACATACCAAATTTGCAACGAAAAAAAATACCGGATTTGCACATATCAGATACGCAACCAACAGAAATACCGGATTTACAATAACTTACCGAATATTATCCAAAATATAGCAGATTAAATAATTTTGTTAATTACAATAAAACAGAACGAGTTAATCTAAACTATAACAAAACAAGCAATCTAAATTGGAAAAAGAAAAACCCAAATGAACTTTGAAACCAACGCCTGTGTGAACAGACATAATTTTATATATTTACTTTAAAATCAGAAGGACGAATTTTCATCCATCAATAGATATGTACTAACTTCACCAATAGAATACGGTCAAAATATATAGCAAGTTCCGGAGTATGGCCAAAGGAACTGGAGCAAGCTATCATCGAAGAAAAAGATTGAGAAATAAAAGAATTAAATGCATGAGTCGAGGTGCATCTAGTTCATTCATTTTTATTTTGGTGCCATCAAGTCACTCACGTTTCATTTACTTGCAAATCTTATTAGTCATTTTCAATTTGGTGCAATTAAGTCATACAACTTTGATTTGCTCGTAGATCTAATCACTTTGTCAACTACTATCAATTTAATTACCAAAATATATTGTTATAGATATTAAAAATAGTGAACAACTGACACGTAGAAGTGTTCTTTTTAGTTTATAAGTTTTTTTTTAAATTGGTCGTGTGCATAGTTTTGTGACGTGAATATATATTATATACATGTTGGTTTTAAAGTTCATGTCAGTAACTAATGCAATTCATATAAGAAAAATACTACTCTACCCACTCGAATGATCACCTGTGTGTGTGCGGACCCCTCATAAATAAAATAATATTTCCTCCCACACTCACACGCGCGGTCATCCAGGTGGTCATCCAAGTGGTTATTGTAGCATTACTCATTCACATAATGACTAGATTTGCAAGTGGAAGTTGGGTGACTTTTTTGCTCAGAAGTGAAGATCGGTGACTAGATTTATAAGAAAATTGAAGTTGGTGATCTAATTGAATTAAATTGAATGTGAGTGACCTAAATGCACCTCCGTTCAAAGTTAGATAACTTGCAGTGCATTTGACCTAAAATAGAATCATTTCGTTTGATCTTCTCAATGGTAATGAAATGATCATCTCGGAATGGTTATTTTTCGGTTAGTATAGACATACTTTTTTTTTTATCATAACTCTCCAAAAAAACTCATGTGGATCCAAATGCAACAATCTCTTTAATTCATCAAAATATGCACTCTTTCTTTAACTCATTGATATAATAGGAGGCGATACCAACGAGTTTAAGAGAGAAATAATGTAATATCGCGTTTAGGATTGTGAATTCGTGCTTTGCTTAATAGACTTCTTCGTTAAAAGATTTTTTTTTTAGTTGATAGCAATTTGTCAATAAATTAGATTATAATATTTATGTCACAACCTCTTTTAGTGGGTATGTTGTTATATTTTATAGCAAGTACAAATTTTTAATTTTGACGTAATTATAAGTCAATTTGATTCTCTTGATGACTCCGAATGACAAAAGTCCAATTTGTGACCTATAAAAGTTCATTGGAAAATGATTTTACTTACTAATGCTAGAACCCTCTTTAAGATATTAAAAAATATATTGCAAGTTCAACTATCGTACAATTAAATATTTTCACGATAAACTTTGTTTTCTTTCTTTAGTCAAATTCAATTTCTCTAAATATTAGAGGCATCACTCGTACAATATGTTTCTAACTCAAAATGTTTTGCTTATTTGTGCCTCCTGATATTGCTATTTGTTATATCTTTCCTGAGAAATATTATATCGATCATTTAAAATGTTTGATATCATTAATTAGTTGATGGATATGCCAAACTTTTGTTGAACCCATTGCTCCAAATCATTTTTACTAAAAGATGGATGCTCATTTTATATTCACGTAATGCTCTCTTCGTTTCTTCTGCTCTTCTCAAATGAAACGATATAAAAGAATAATATATAATTTGTAATGATTTGAAGTCTAAAATTGAATAACTTGAATATATGAATTCGATTTGTGGTTATAAACAATCTTAACCCTCTTCTTATACGAGCGTTCATACTTTTTTAACTAGTAGTTTAAGAGAAAAAATAAAACTTTAAAAAGAAAAAAAAAAATCAATAAAGGACTCCTCATAGAAGTGAATTCTTACCAACTAAATAATATAAGAATCCTGCAAGTACTAAGAATTCTATGCGGATTGTCCCACATCAAAACTAATAAAATTAATATTATTGATAAATTAATAAATTATTTATTTAGCTAATAAAGGACTCCTTAAGATGTGAAATTTTACCAACTAGCTAAAGTACTTTGCGGATTGTCCTACATCAAATTTAATACCCGTTTGGCCCCCATACTCTTTCATTTTTTTATCTCTTATTTTCAATCACACAATTTTTCATAAAATAAGGATCTATTTGATAGTAAAAGTGGAATTTGGGTAGAAGAAAATTGAATTATAGGGAATTGAATTGCTTGAAATTATTTTACCGAAAATTGTAATTAAAGGTGTTTGATTAGTATAAATTTCCACATTTCTATTATAATACGTTTGACTTTGTTTTTTTTATGCAAATTGTCAATTAAATGGATAAAAAATTTTATCATTGGGGACAAAATATGTTTAGATTGCCAAAAATATAATAATAATAATTTTTTTATTTTTACATTTTACTTTATTTTGTATGAAATTTGTCAATTAAAGAGATAAATTTTTTTACACTTTATCTTAGAATTTGTTTCTATTGCTAAAATAATAATAAATAAATAAAAAAAGGTGGAATTTCAATTCCCACCATATAGCAAGTCATTGTAATTCCACGAAATCACGCTTCAAGTGGTTGTACCTTGAAATTGGGTGGAAATCAATTCCATGAAAAAAAAACGCTATCAAACAACAAAAAAGTAAAAGTTGGAACGACGTATCAAACGGACCCTAATATTATACGTAAATCGAAAAAATTTTATTTTTTTCAACCACATATTCTTTAAAAAAATATTATTCCAAACATTAAAATTTGGAAAAAAAAAAAAATGGGGGCCTAACGGTGGCTTAAAATGAATATTATTAATAAATTATTTATTTAGCTCTAGTTTTGATAAAGATTTTTTGAGAAACAATTTTTTTGAAAAGTATTTTTTTTTATGTGAATGTGTGGTTAGAAATTGTATATGATGAACACCGATACTTATCTTATACTAAGTGATGATATGTCATATTAATTTATTGATGGATATCAAGTTTAATTTAAATGTTGAAATTTACAAAATCTTTATCCATCAGTATTTAGGATAAGATGAGCACGGGCACTCTATATATATATATATATATATATATATATATATATATATATATATTTTGTCTTCTACAAATTTGACACTGAAGTTGGACAAAATCGTCATTGAAAGTGCACCAAAACGCCAAAGAATAAAGTTGGGGACCAATATGCGGCTCACCATAGAGTTTGGTGACTGATCACGCAATTTACCCTTGATAAATATTTAAAGTTGGGTTAATTTATTTGAAGGTCACTGAAGTTTTAGTAAAATCTCAATTGAGTCACTTAACTTTAGTTTACCACAATTAAATTAATTAACTTCATTTTATTTTAAACATTAGTCATTTTGGTAGTCTTAATATTAAATTTAACTACAAATTCTTTGATATATTTTGTTTTTAGTTAAATATGCTACTTTATGTCATTTGAAGTGACATATATATATTTGGTCAATTTTTTTTAATTTTACTATTTGTACAACTAAAGTTGACAATCTCGATTGACAATATTCTCACATGGAGAGGGACTCACAATTTTTTTATTCATTGTGGATCCTCTCAAATGTGAGAAATTGTCAATCGATATTATACACATAGCATGATTAATTTTATTTTTTTATTATTAGTTTTTAATGTTCACTTAAGATGTTGACTGAATTGAAGTTTATCGATTTGATTGAAAAAAATAAAGGTTAGTGACCCAATTGAAATTTCACTAGAATCAGTGACCAATGATGAAATTAACTCATAAAGGCTTGTACTGACACCTTTGCAAAACACGTCACATTCCTTGTTTATTCATCTCTCCCCAGTCATCTCTGTCACACACAAACTGTCTCATCCATATTTTCCTCTCTCAGATTCCAATATATCTCTCTTGCGATCAAAATATTTTTTCTTGATTTTACTTTTACTATATCTGTTAAAATTAACTGGGAGTCGTGTGGAAGAAACCCTAGCCTCGTCAACAAAACCCTAATTTTACTATTTTGTGCTCAATCAGGCCAGAAAAGCGTTTAAATTTTTAGGGGTTTTTGTGTGGTTGTCCGTCAAATAGCAGAACAGCAAGGACTGGAAATTGGGCAGAAGGAGTAGTAGGACATGGAAGGAATTCCGCATCCGATACCAAGAACCGTAGAGGAAGTCTACAGCGATTTCAAAGGGCGTCGAACTGGCCTCATCAAAGCACTCACAACCGGTCTTTCCTTTTCTTTTTTCATTATCTTCGTAATTCTAATTTTTTTTTTCTTTTTGTGTATTTATTATATATGTATTGTATGTGTGTAGATACACACGTGTTCGCATTTATGACATATATTTGTATGTTCATAATTACTTGCATATTATAGTGTACTGGAATTTTTTTTTTTGAATAATTCTGACGTATATCGTTTTTGTGCAGATGTTGAGGAATTTTATCAGCAGTGCGATCCTGGTGAGGCTTTTTGATAAATGACCATCTATCGTGGACTTTGATTATTGGTGTCTTTGAGTGTTTTTCTTTGTTTCTATGTGTATTTTTTTGGGTGGTCGACTATTATTCTCTTGTGTGTTTCTAAGGCATTGCTTTTTAACATCATCTACTTAGTCAGTATATTAGTTCAGTGTTTTGGACATTTTTGCTGTTTAGTTATACTGTTCACAAGATTGGTAGCTTATGCCTGGTGTTGAACAGGAGGTGAATTTGAATCCTTCTTGTGTTTCATTTAATTTGTTTTGGAAATTTGTTCATTTCTTTTTATTTTCAGAATATTTTGTGATGTATTATGTTTCTTATCATTAGTTTATATGGGCATTAGCCAGTATTATTTATTGAGGACAGGAAAATAGCTAGGTACGTCTGGAAAACTGGGATGATGCATCTATGATAGGTATTAACCAATTGCTTTGTTGATATCCTTGACAATGGGAATTCAGGTGTCTTTCTAGTTGAAGTAGATAATCAAATGGTACTTTTTTGGTTATTGAGGAATAATTGTCATATGGAAGGCCAGAAATAGTTTCATTTGCCCCTTTTTACTCTATTAGATCAACACGTTTTTTCTTTTTATCTCGTCAGGAATAATTGCCTAGAGTTGTGTTGTCATTTTTAATGTTGTTTTCACCCTTACCGCTGAATTCATGTTCATTTAAAGAAAAAGTTAATGATGATTATATTATTTTACGAATAAAATGGATATACGGTGATTGCAGACTTGGAGTTTGCTCTGTTTTCTTATTTTCACAGTTGAACAGTTTTGAAATATATATCTAATGAAGAGAATTCAGATTATATGGAGTTCATTTCTATTTTGACTGCCTTGATGTTTGCAGAAAAGGAGAACCTCTGTCTCTATGGGCTTCCAAATGAGACATGGGAAGTCAATTTGCCTGCTGAGGAGGTGCCTCCTGAACTTCCTGAACCAGCACTGGGAATAAACTTTGCTAGAGATGGGATGCAAGAAAAGGATTGGTTATCACTTGTTGCAGTTCACAGTGACTCCTGGCTGCTTTCCGTTGCATTTTACTTTGGTGCGCGCTTTGGGTTTGGCAAGAGTGAAAGGTAACTATATCTTTGATACACCTGGTTTATTTGTGAACTTATTTTTCGTGGTGCAGTGCTATACATTTAAGAAATAACTTTTTATGATAATGGATTTCTACCATCTGCTTGACATTTCGACAAGCTAATTGAACAATACCGATTACAACTATTATTTGAATCATGTTATAGTTAATGATATCTGCGTAGTTGGTACTTTACTTCTTATTTCATGCAAGATCATGTTTGTCCCTCTCTTTTTTTCTCCCGTTTCAGCTGGCGTTTATGTTGGAATCCCTTCTCTTTTACCTGCTGGTTTTCTTTTGGCATATTTGTAATTAGTTGTTTTGAGTTGTCACTAGTTTTAAATTTTTGGTTTAATTTAATAAGCTGATGAGTATTATTATTTGCGTACTTGTGCTTCTTCTGGTTGACTTTGTAGTTGTGCATATATACAGCTGGTGTTTTCTCCATGTCAATGGATCCCTGCTCCACTCAGTATTCACCGAGCTTGCAATAAAACAATTATTTTCTAATGTTCAAATATAGTTTCTGGATTGCATTATTGTGCATGTATCTTCACTAAGTTTTCCAATAATTATGAGAAACCCTCCAGACTACAAATTCTTCAATTGTGTCTCCCTTCCCACTGTACATCTGCAAATTGCAACTTTGAAGTTTTTGTACTTGCTTCACATCTGATGATGAGTCAATGATGAAACTGCTTTCTGTTGGTGCATGTTTTCATTGCTCATTCATATCCGTCTTCGAACTTTAAAACTTTCCAAAAGTGTACCAACATATATGAAGAGCAATTATGTAAACGTGCTGTCATTTGCATTTTATTGTTGAATGGCCTAATTTAACAAGATTTTATTTTCATTGGTTAGGGATACACCGATGATGTTTGTTTAGTTTAACCGTTAAAGGTGTCTTTGTAAGATCTGTTACTTATTCAGGTACAGGGGGTTGAATACATTTTTATTTTTATTTATTATTATTTTTTTATTTTTTTGGGTTTGGGTACAATCCTAGAACCCTTGACCTGTTGACCATAGATGTGAAAAAAAAAACATTCCTTAGAATTGGATGAATATACGAGACTTGTTCTAGTATAACCAAAACCCGAGAAATTTGATGAATTTAAACCCTGGAATATTGTGCTTGGTACCATCACCTTTTTTCCCCTTAAATCATTTGATAGTTTTTGTGTTGCTTGGCTATGTTCCGTAATTTATTAAGCTGTGTTTTCCTGTTTATGGTAAGGTTATTTTTAGCATAAATAAAGTTAGTTCAGCTACAAAGTCTGATTGAATGGATACAGGTTTGCTTCCCCAATTCTTTTCATTTTCCCATGGTGAACTTACTCCAAGTGTTAAGAGTACTTACAATGTGGTTTTAAAGAAAATATAAAGTTCTTTCAGCCACAAGACGGCTAAACAGATGCAAATTTGCTTCCCCAAATATTTTTCCTCATTCATAGTTGCTTAGCTTATTAGTCTGGTGTCGCACAATTTCTGTGGGGAAGCATGTATTTATGTACTGGCAAACATATGTAAGGTTATTGTCAGCTAAATATAATACATCATGGTTTATGACTCTAGTTTCTTGTAATGCCACTTTGCAAACATTCCTGTTGACCTTTAATGTATGAAGTTATACAGCAGCGACTGATTTAGCTCAATGTCCATGTCATATCTGACCTGTATTTTTAATTCAAACGGTTGTGTGAATTAACAGCCTGACAGAGCTCTGAATTCCACTTGATAGAGCTATGATAACATCATATTAGAAAATTACGGTTAGAAATCTACTCACAATTTTCTCCTTTGCTAAATAGTATAGGATATGGTCAGTATCTGTTTCATTTAATGGGCATGGGCAGGACATATCTCATTTTATCTTATGAATTGGTTCTTTTTTCAGAATTTTTATGGGACAATCTTCAAAATCACATGTATCTTAGGTTTGCTTTGCTAGTTTTTAAAGGCTTATGTCTTCGCTTATTGCACTAGTGTCTATAATAGTTGCGGAGATGACGTTTTAAATTATATTTGATTCTTGACTTTAGCTGGGAATTGGTTTTGCAGGAAAAGGCTTTTCCAGATGATTAATGATGTCCCAACTGTATTTGAAGTTGTGACAGGACCTGTTAAGCAGGCAAAGGACCAAGCTACTGCTCCCAATAACAATGGCAAGAACAAATCTAGTGGAAGAATGGTAAGCGCTATTCTATATAACACTGCTTTCAAACTATATACATATGGTTACTTATGCATGGTCTGTTTTTGCATATTTTAGCAATCTCGGCCATCTGAACCCCAGCCCAAGCCAGTGAAGATGCCTGTGCCCAAAGAAGAGGATGACAGTGGAGAGGAGGAAGAAGAAGATGAACAGGGAGCAACACTGTGTGGAGCTTGTGGGGATAACTATGGTAACGATGAATTCTGGATTTGCTGTGATATCTGTGAGAGATGGTTCCATGGGAAGTGCGTGAAGATTACACCTGCAAAAGCCGAGCATATCAAGCAGTACAAGTGCCCTAGTTGCAGTACCAAGAGAATTAAAGTTTAACCTGTCATTTCGAAATTGAATGTCAACATCAGTCAAGTGGGGGATTAGAAGTTTGGAACTTTTAGTTTAACATATCAAAGTTAGAAATTGTTGAGTCAGTGGCACGTGTTAAGTTCATTAAGTAGTGTGTCTGCTGATGGGATATGGGTTTTATGAACAACTTCGACATCTCTCTTTTTCTTTATTAATATGCTTTTGAATTTGTAATTTGGGGATCTTTGTGGAAAAGAATCGCACTTCTCTTAGGTTATGATTTGGAAAAACGTTTTTCAACTTCATCATAATTTTAATTTATTCCAGCTTGTCAAAGCTTGTGTATGCTGTGGCAAGTAGAACGATTAACTAGCTGTTAAAGGCCCATTTTTGTTTGAAATTTTTGGTGGCCTTTGGAGTTGAGTAATGATCAATACAAGAGAGATGGGAAAAAAAAAATATCACTTGAGATTAAAATTTCCATTCCACAAAAAGAATCAAAGCCTTCTATCTATCATATTCAATACTTTCTTTTGTGTTCTTAAGTGTGAAGGAATTTCATCAGTGTTTAAGTGTTTATTCTTTTTAAGGCTTGATTAATCTTGCAAACCATTTGCAAAGAATCTCTCTAGTATTAAATTCAATCCGAAAAGGGGTAAACATCGTTTGAAGACAACGATTACGTGTTTAAGCTTTCATTTTATGTTTCTCCATCCCCTTTGTATGAGTTATTATTCCAACACACAGTCCTTATCAGCCTCGTATCTAGAAGTCTTCATTTCTTTTTTTCATTTCTGCTAATGCCCAATAGATTTTGTTCACGGGATTGGTTCCCTGTGATAAACTTTGTGTATCTTACCACCCATGTTCCTTCCCGTGTTTTCTAGAAACTCAATACGTACATCACCACAACGGATCAAAATAGGAAATGCATTATTTTGAGCCTTGTTTTGCTGTCAATCCAAGCACACACCTTAGTCCCCTACGGCCGCTCCTTCTGGGACACAATGTAACCACAAAAAGAACCATTCAAAATTCTAAAACACTCACCACGCACCATTCCATTTGGAGAAATGTGCAGCGGTCCCAAACCTTTAATAAATGTGCGCAAAAGGACCAATAAATTAACCAAAAATATTTAACTTTCCGTACACATCTAATCACCAAACCACAATCCCTAACACACCCATGGAACAAACCTCATCCACCTTAGCTGGTGATAGTCACTGATGTCCGAGCTGCTGACACAACAACATGAGCCACCACTTCATTTCCTCCTCCGTCGACCTCAATTTCCCTATTCATTCAACTCCATTTCCTTTTAATAAGAACCTTTAAAGAACCGAGAAAAAATAAATAAAGATAAATAAATTCTCTTCAAATCAAACAATAACGACAGTTGTTAAGACCCCCCAACCTACCAATGTGTAGTTTAGGGCTTAGGCGTCGGGGTTAAGTGGTTGGGTGAATCGAGGAAGATGAGCAAGTTTTTGGATTTAAATCATTATAAGTCCTTCTGGTGCACATTTATTAAAGGTTTAGGACCACATTGCATATTTTTGAAAGGCTTATGACCTTCAATGAAAATTTTCCTTTTAAAAATAAATTAAATGTTAAAAAATACCATTTTGCCTCTTTTAAATTGGTTTTTAAATTATGGTCAAAAGTTTACTTTTGGTCAACTAACTGATTTTTGAATGAAACCGTCCAGGGGTCCTTGTGTCGCACAATTTTAAAAAGTTCGGGACTTTTGCTATTATGATTTAAAGGTTTGGATGTAATTTGCACATTTTCAAATAATTTGGGACCTTTGCTGCAATTATCCCATAAAAGTATGATTCAAACGAAGTTGGATGGATTATTCATATGAAGTCCTCGAGCATTTAAATAAAAGATTTTAGCTTGCATATTTACACTACGCCCCTGTTTGGTAGCCATTTTGGGAAGAAAATGCATTTTTAAATAGTTGATTGATGAAAAATGTGTGATTAAAAATTAAGGAAAAATTTTGGATTTGCGTGTAATATTATTTTATTGAAAAATGTGTGATTGAAAAAAGAGAGAAAAATATAATTTGAAAAATGACTACCAAACAGGGGCTACACTAAGAAACCATCTTAGGAAAAATTCTTGAAGAACAACTGTAAATAATTATAGTTTCTTGTCCTTCAACCATTTAAATCTACCTAACATCTAAAACCGTAATCTATGCAAAACAAAATTACTTCATATATAATTCTTCCTAATCAGACATGTTCACAGATTAGATGTCTCTAAATTATTATCATCAAAGTAGAAAAGGTTTAAGGGATCAAATTCGCTACTCAACAAGAACATACTTGTCTTTATTAGATCTATGGCTTCTCTATATATCGAGGATACGTTGAGGTTCAGACTTTGATGTAGTGACATTTACATCTAGGAGTCATGTAGAATGTAAGTTTCAGAGCATCATCATTCTCCAGAAAGTCTCATCTACTAACTTGCCTCCTCCTACAGAGAAAAAAATTTATTCAACCCAATATAGACTGGATGACTTATTGTTTTTCTCCTGTATAGCATGTGCAAATAATTCCGTATAGCCAATCCCCGTCCGGTTTTCTGAGGAAAGAGGAATTGAATCACCCAAATTGGCGAAAATTTCGCATTCCTTTCTTTACATGAGTAAATATACACAGAGGTACATTAACGTAGGCGAAAATGTGTAATGTTCTTGTAATAGCCATTTCGTCATATTTTTCTTCCATAATTTATAGCTGATTCATACCTTTAAAATAACTCCATAGGATTTACAAGCACCCCTTCGTCGTCCCAGTCTACATCTATTGCACCTGCTTCTTTTCCGATCAACTGAAGAGGCACATCTAGTGGTGGTGGGGTCTGCATGCAAAACATAGATAATGTACATGATATAAACCTGGACTTTTCTTTTAAATATTTAAGGTCAATTTTGTTAAAATAAGAAGTTGAAAGTTAATACCATGCAACGAATGAGAGGCCATTTAATTCCACTAAAGAAAGGGTGTTGCTTGATCTCATTTGCACCTCCGTTAGATCCTAAACGACTAGCAGGATCTCGATTTAGCAGGGCATTAATCAACTGCCTTGCTGCAAGTGTTACCTGTAATCTCATTATATCAAAATCTTTGCTGACAACACAAACGACATTATGCTAGTTCATACAATTTTGGCACACATAATGGGCTTAAACTAATTTTGCTCACTATCGAGAAAACTGTTAGAATGATTTGTTACGTCAAATTTTTTTTTTTTTTTCCCACTGACAAAGAGTTTCTGATTTCTTGGTTGAAGAATCTGAAATGAACTGTTTCACTCTTCCCATAATGTTAAGCTCATACAAATTTGAAAATTTCTTGGCTGGTATATCTCACCAACCAGTTTGATTTTGTTACTCTACATCAATATCATTCGAAAAATTGAGGCACCCTATGCAAATAACTAATACTCTAACCCCTCTTTTCTCAATCTCAATTTACCAAGCAGGGAAAAAAACAAAAAGGAAAAGACAGAAAGTACAGATTAAATTCCTCAATAAAATTTATTTAGAATCATAATTGTGTTTTTGCTTTATTTCATTTGTCTCGAAGCATAAAAATAATCTTCAGCATAGAGATTATTTAGTGGAAATGATACCTACCACATGATTTCTAAGACTTTATGTTTTTACTCTTATGGTCAGGCAATAGGCTACTCGATCCTATATGATTAGGAAAAAAACCACTCTAACTATTAAGATTTGAAGTTTCATCTTAAAAGATCAACCTTGTTAAGAGTAGCAGTCGAATCCCTTATATTTTGGTTAAGATTTTTATATAAAACCCTTAACATGTTCAGGTAAGATGTTGGCTCATTCGAGCACACCAATCATTGAATTCGAATGCTCATTTGTGCTTGAAATGGACCAGACTGCTCGTTTGAGCTTTATGAGCTCTGATACCTTCTATCTTAAAAGGTTAACCTTATTAAAAGTAGCAGTCAAAGTCCTTATATGTTGGTTAGTATTTTTATACTTAACTGATATGGGATTTTACCCTTAACACCAATGAGGCCGTCTGCCTTTAAATTCACTTACTCACATTAAATTTCCTTACATGAAGGGCAGATTTGACACCAATAAGCTAAATTTCTAAACTACTGGGAGGTTATTAACTTGCTAAACCTTTAAAACTGACAGTTTCCTTCAATGCCAATAAGTGGATTGACGGCAACCATAGGTATCTTGATTTTAATCCACAAGGGTTACAGGTATACTTTTAAACCACTGAGTGAAATGAAAAAGTTCTGGAAACCAAATGGAGGTGAGCAACTCAACATTAATTTACCAACTATATACTTGTCAGAGTGCATGATTTTACCGGAATGCTACTTGGGAAGGTGAGGTCTTTGTGCAAGATATTGGCAAATGTCTTCTGCCTGTTCTTTCCCCTGAATGGTGTACGGCCGTAAAGCATTTCATACAACAAAATGCCTGAATTCCAAATTCAAGTGATCGTGAGACCAGAAAAGTAAGAAACTATAGTTAAATCGTATAACATCCTCGATGATTAAGTATAAACGAAACATGCCGCCATGCAGAATTGCTAATCCTGTTAACTCTAGATATTTTTTCTTCTGCGGGAGAAAGAATAAAAAACCGTTTTGAATATAACTTTCAAGTATGCAGTTGCTGTATAATAAAGTGTGTAATAGATATTTGATGGAGGAGGAGTAATCAAGTATACAGTCGCTATAAATCGAGAAATCTAATTCCATATACTTACCAAGAGCCCACCAATCAATAGCACTACCGTGGCCCTCTCCAGTTATGATTTCCTGAAATGAATCAACCAGTAGGTAATAGGTACCTTCAAGAGCTAAATGTATGCAGGTAACGGTCTAACGGTATAGATGATAGCTTTTTTTAATTAAATAAACAGAGACTCAGGGAAAAAACAACAGTAGTTCTTAAGGCACATCACTCATTTCTCAGAATATCCCTCAAAGCACAAAAGGTGATAAAAATAAGAAAATGAACAGCATACTGCACTGAACTAACTCATAAATCTGGAAAAAATAGATTCGTGTAGCTAACATCAAGTTTATTAGGAATATCTATTTTCTCTGATTCAACTAAATACCGGTGGTTTCCAGTTAAAACTATGAGCTCACGAGGTGATGTCAGGCTTTGATGTCCACTTTGATCTTATTTATCCCATAAAGGGACATCAAAGTTAAGGATAGTGTATAAAAATCATCTATACAAGCATGATTATAAGACCGATTCATTTATTATTTTTGCCCCCGAAAACATCTCTTACGACATGTAGGACTTGTTCTTATTGACCGATCTTCAATTTTAATTGAAGAAGACAATGCCCCTGATGCTATCATTGAAGATTCTTAACAGTTGTTTAGTTTGCTAATAAGTAATTAGGAGGAGCAACAATATCACTATAGAAACTAAAATACACCATACCGGTGCAATGTATTCTTCAGTTCCAACAAACGAATTTGACTGAGTATTTGGTTCTGCAATGAAAACAGGAGATGGTTGACTTCTTGATCTTCTTTTCTTTGGCGGTGGATGCCTTAGAACCTAGGAAAATGTGGTTAGTTTTAGTAAGGGGGGAAAAAAGCGCAGTTGAGAATTTATCAATCCTGGAACCTAATAAGCATAATTACACAGAGTTAACCACACCGAAATTATTTTCATTTTGTGCATTAAGATGGGAAGAAGGCCTGTATAACATTAAAATTAGTTTTGACAATTAGTAAGAGAAATTTTGCTTTACAGAATGAGAACCTTGGCAAATAATTCCCTCCGTTTGAATTAAAAATAGTTCAGTACTAGAGAAGGTTGTTCTACATTTAGAATACGAGAATCTTCTTTGCCTTTCAGGTATCCATTTGAGTGTATCGAATTTTTAAGAAGTTGTTGCCGTAAACTTGTCATTGTTTACATGGAAAAACTGAAACAGAAAGAGCATGAAAATAGAAGCCCAAAGCTGTTGATCCCAAAAGTAAAGAAGTATGAATAGATTTGTCACACAGCGGACATGAACCACTTGAGAAGACAACAAAACTCAAGCTGAGAACCCGAGAACATCATCTTATGTAGAACACAAAAACTATAAACTGATAGAAATTTATGAGTTGTGACATGTGATTACTGTGGACAGACTTCCTAAAAAGGGGGTAAATGGCAATTAAATTGTGATGAATGGTTTCTAAAAAAACAAATGAGTGCCTTGTTCTTCAGGTGCACTGTATTTTCATGTGAATTTTAATATTCCAATGTGAATATTAAAAAACTGAAAAGAGGTTTAAATAATTTTTTGGATTGGGGGGATGCAAACGGAATAAATAACACTTGAGAAATATAGCATAATTCAATTATATCAATATAAATAAAGGGAATAAACAAATAGAATTCTCTAAATGTAGTATAGCAAAAATATGCTAGTGAGAAGATTGTGGCATACTTGGGGTTCACAAGCTGTCTTAAATGATAGATCAAAGTCAGTTAATACAACGTGCCCATCCTTCTGTAGTAGAATATTTTCTGGTTTCAGATCCCGATAAATTATTCCTGTAATGTGAGAACAGAGAACCAGAAAAGAATGTTAAGGTTTGCATGTGAGAGAATGAAACTCCCTGCCACTAAACAATAGTTTATTTTACAATTTACATGGTAGTAACTTATAACTTCTTAAGTGCTTCTGTCCAAATAACTTTGAGTGAAACAATACTTTGAATAGAGAAATTTTATTGACATGCTAGCTTTGGAACACTAAAAAAGATGATATGATACAATGACTCTTTGTTAATAGGATTTTTTTTTCTTTTTAAGGACTTCGTTTTTTTTTCATAGTTGTTTTCTACGATAACCAGAAGCTAGAATTCATAACCAAACAAGAACTTCAACTTAACCAATAGTGTTAGTGTAGAAAACTCATTATGGCAACAGTATCAATTATATATTGTAATTTTATGTTATTCGGTAGGATTAATTATTTCCTTAGTTAGAAGATATTATTTCCTTCCTATGTATTATAAATATGATGTATTGAGGTTCCAAATATTCATTGAGAAATAAATAAACTTCTTCTCATTCTTTATGGTATCAGAGCCGAGGCTCTTCTAAACTGCCAAAGTCATGGCAGAATCGATTACCTCTGAAACTTCATTCTTCGAAGCAGAGGCCAATCAACCAATTGGCTCAAATGGTCTCGAGAATTCCTCCTTCCAACTTACAGTTGAAAAACTGAATGGGAGAAATTACCGAGAATGGGCCCAATGCATAAAATTGGTAATCGACGGAAAAGGGAAGTTGGGTTACCTTACCGGCGAGACCCGAAAGCCAAAAGACGCTGCTCTTCTTCAAAAGTGGAAATCCGAAAATTCAATGGTGACTGCTTGGCTCGTGAATTCCATGAAGCCGTCAGTAGGAAAGACCTACCTCTTCCTTCCAACCGCCAAAGATGTATGGGACGCCGTGAAGGACACCTACTCAGATTCTGAAGATTCATCACATATCTTTGAAATTAAAACTCGACTATGGCAGGCAAGGCAGGGAACAAGAGATGTTACAGACTATTATATGGAGATGGTTGCACTCTGGCAGGAACTGGACCTAAGCGTCGAAGAGGAGTGGAAGTGCTCCGATGACAGTGCTCTGTACAAGAAAAAACAGGAAGGTGAAAGAGTCTTCGAATTTCTGGCAGGGCTGAACCGCGAGCTAGATGACGTTAGAGGCAGAATACTGGGTCGAAGACCGTTGCCGCCGACTCGCGAAGTCTTCGCCGAGGTTCGACGGGAAGAAGCTCGCCGTCTGGTGATGTTGAAGGAGACCTTTGAATCCCCGGGATCGTCTGCAGAGGTATCGGGCCTCACTGTCAAAGACAATGGCCCTAACCGGTTTAAAGTAAGTGGGCCTTCCGGTGTTGGGCCAGGGTCTTTGGGTATTGGGCCTGGGTCAAATGGTTTAAAGTCACATGGGTTAGAGCTTGGAGATAGAAATGGGCCTGCAAGTGGAAATGGAACTTTGGGCCTATCAGCGAAAGGGGCTCCAAATGGGTCAACCCAAAAACAACGGGGACGACCTTGGTGTGAACATTGTCGCAAGCCAGGACACAAAGAAGACACATGTTGGGAAATTCATGGAAAACCCACTGATTGGAAATCAAAACAAAATATTAAAAGTCGGGGTTATCAAGCTGAGACAAAAAATCCTATGAGCGGTGCATTCAACTCCGAACAAATGGAGCAACTACATCAAATGTTCTCTAGTCTCCAAACATCCGGTCAGCCTCCTTTTATAAATCATTCTAGTTCGCTAGCTCACAAAGGTAATTTTCTAAAAGCGTTACACAGTTCAAAATTTAAAACCCCTTGGATTATTGACTCTGGTGCGTCCGATCACATGACGGACTCATACCACTTATTTTCATCATACTCAACCTGTGCCGGAAATATTAAGGTAAAAATTGCAGATGGCTCACTCTCATCGGTTGCAGGAAAAGGAAAAATTCGAATATCGGAGACTATAACCCTAGACTCCGTCCTCCATGTTCCAAATCTATCCTGTAACTTATTATCTATCAGTCAGTTGACAAAAACTTCAAATTGCTCTGCTAATTTCTTTCCATCTTATTGTATCTTTCAGGACCTTTCATCGGGGAAGACGATTGGCAGTGCTAAAGAGTGTGAGGGATTGTACTACTTCGAGGAAGCTAATGTGAGTAAACTAGGTCAATTTACAAGTTGTAATTCTGCATCTACCTCTAGAGATAGTGAAATTATGTTATGGCACTATAGAATGGGTCATCCTAGTTTTCCATACTTAAAACATGTACTTCCCTCCATTTTTATGAATAAAATTGCAAGTGAGTTTCAATGTGAAAGTTGTGAATTTGCAAAACATAAACGTGCCTCTTTTCCAAACTCCACATACAAGCCCTCTAAACCGTTTGCTATGATTCACAGTGATTTATGGGGACCTTCCCGAAATCCTAATCGCACAAATACAAAATGGTTCGTTACATTTATTGACGACCACACTCGGGTATGTTGGGTATATTTGCTAAAAGACAAAACTGATGTTCGCTCAGTATTTATAAACTTTCATGCAATGATTCAAACTCAATTCCAAACCCAACTTCAAATCCTACGTACCGACAATGGCACAGAATACTTCAATACCACCCTACAAGACTACCTTAAACAACATGGAATAGTTCACCAAAGTTCTTGTGTTCACACTCCCCAGCAAAATGGGATTGCTGAACGGAAAAATAGACATCTTCTTGAGGTTGCCCGTGCCTTGATGTTTACTACAAACATGCCAAAAACATTCTGGGGTGATGCAATTCTCACTTCCACATATCTCATCAACCGTATGCCAAGTCGTATCCTGTCTTTCGATACACCTATCCAACGACTCCAAAAACACTTTCCCTCTTCCCGTCTTACTTCAAATCTACCTCCAAAAGTGTTTGGTAGCACTACCTTTGTCCATGTACATTCCCATAACCGTAACAAACTTGAACCACGTGCAATCAAATGTGTGTTCATAGGATATGCACCCAATCAAAAAGGCTACAAATGTTATGACCCCTCTAAAAAAAGGGTCTTTGTTAGCCTTGATGTTACCTTCTTCGAAAACACGCCTTACTTCCACCAACCTCCTCTTCAGGGGGAGAATTTGAGTGAAGATCGGTTCTTAAATCGGGAGCTATTAGACTTTGATCTTACCCCTAATGACCTCAATATTGAGCCTGTCACTCCACCTTCTAATGTGCCATACACAGAAGGACACTTGAACTTAGGGGGAGATGCTGAAAGACAAAGTGACAAAGAGATACTAGTTTACACAAGGAAGCCTAAATCGAAACATAAGGAGATTCCCACACTTGATGCACCAAGAGAGTCTGAACCAGTGATTGGACCTGAGGAGAACCCTTCCGATGAGTCTAAATATCCAGGTAATGATTTACCCATTGCCCTCAGAAAACAAACTCGATCATGCACCCTCCATCCTATTTCAAAATTCATCTCTTATAATACTTTATCTACTGGATTTCGTGCTTTTACGACTAACCTTGACAAAACAGAAATCCCAAGAAATATTTAGGAGGCTTTGGAATCACCGATTTGGAAAGAAGCAGTAATGGAAGAAATGAAAGCTCTAAAGAAAAATGAAACTTGGGAAATCGTAAATCTACCGAAAGGAAGTAGACCTGTAGGATGCAAATGGGTCTTCACTGTGAAGTACAAGGCCGATGGGACAATAGAGCGTTATAAAGCTCGCCTTGTTGCCAAAGGATACACACAAACCTATGGCATCGACTACACAGAAACATTTGCACCGGTGGCAAAACTAAATACGGTCCGTGTCCTCTTGTCCCTCGCAGTGAATTTGGACTGGCCTCTTCAACAGCTGGACATCAAGAACGCATTCCTGAATGGAGAACTTGAAGAAGAAGTCTATATGACAATACCTCCAGGCTTCAATAACAGGAATGATGAAAACCAAGTGTGTAAACTCAAAAAGTCATTGTACGGTCTTAAACAATCACCAAGAGCATGGTTTGATAGATTTGCAAAAGTCTTGAGAACTCAAGGATACCAGCAAGGACAATCTGATCATACAATGTTCATTCAACGATCGAGGGATGGAACAAAAACAATCTTAATTGTATATGTTGATGATATAATCCTAACCGGGGACAATATGGCTGAAATGGAAAGATTGAAAAAGTGTTTAGCTACCGAATTTGAAGTGAAAGACCTGGGACAAATGCGGTATTTTCTGGGAATGGAGATTGCAAGATCAAAGAAGGGGATTAGTGTCTCACAAAGGAAATACATCCTTGATCTGTTGAACGAAACAGGCATGTTAGGATGTAAACCAAGCGACACACCTATTGAGGCAGGAAAACCATCAAAGGACACAGGGAACCTAGTAGAAATAGATAGATATCAAAGACTAGTTGGCAAGTTAATCTATCTCTCACACACCAGACTTGACATCGCGTTTGCTGTAAGTGTGGTTAGTCAACATATGCACTCTCCGAAAGAGGCTCATCTAGAAGCAGTATACAAAATTCTCAGATATCTCAAAGGCACCTCAGGGAAAGGATTACTCTTCGAAAAGAATAAAAGCAAAGGAATAGAAGTATTCACAGATGCAGACTGGGCTGGATCAGTCGATGATACGAGATCTACCACGGGATATTGCACATTTGTATGGGGAAATTTGGTAACTTGGAAAAGCAAAAAACAGAATGTTGTGGCTAGAAGTAGTGCTGAAGCTGAATTTAGGGCAGTTGCACAAGGAATATGTGAAGGTCTATGGTTAAAGAAACTACTGGAAGAACTGAAGGTCGAAGTAGAACTTCCAATCAAACTTTATTGTGATAATAAAGCAGCCATCAACATTTCTCTCAACCCAGTACAACATGACCGAACTAAACATGTAGAGGTGGATAGACATTTCATCAAGGAGAAGGTGGATGATGGAATTATCTGTATGACATATGTCCCTACAAAAGAACAAACTGCGGATATTTTCACCAAAGGGTTGTCTAGACACATCTTTGAGAACCTCAACTGCAAGTTAAACATGATCAACATCTACAGTTCAACTTGAGGGGGAGTGTAGAAAACTCATTATGGCAACAGTATCAATTATATATTGTAATTTTATGTTATTCGGTAGGATTAATTATTTCCTTAGTTAGAAGATATTATTTCCTTCCTATGTATTATAAATATGATGTATTGAGGTTCCAAATATTCATTGAGAAATAAATAAACTTCTTCTCATTCTTTAGTTAGCTTCCAAAATTGTTCAAAGGAAAAAAGTATGAAATTATGCTTGTGCAAATAGTCTTATGCAGCAAGCAAAAATTTATCTACGAATTTATCATCTATATGAAATACCTAAACAATGAAGATATTCCAAGCCAATGACGACCTCTGCTGCATAAAACCTGTTAAGATATGACAGATAAGATATTCAAACTAATAATCAGATATAAATGAATTAAGAATAAACTTATTCTAGTCTTTTAGTTTTTAGATATTTCTATTTTAAAAAGTAATTAAACCATGAAGTTCTTGGCATGTGGATATTATCAGGAGTCTGAATTCGTTTACACTATCATGAAGGAAACCGTAGGCAAAAACTCCTGGTTTCTTGGATACAGTTGTGATTGGTTTAAGGTTAACAATAAGTCATCAAACGTATAAAGGTGATAACTGAATTTGTTTTACATAGAATAATAGAGATTTGCAATGGAATACCTAGCTGATTCCTCTTTAACTATCTTCATGGGCTGTTTGTCAAGCACTGCGAATAACTCTCCCCCAGGACAAAAATCCGTTATCAAGCAAACATGTGTAGGCGTCTGGGAGGACAAAGAGACATCAGACGAGAACTTGAACCATAAATGAAGTGTTTCTGACAAAATAATTAATATGCAACCGCCGAAAATCAGATACCATATTCAAAGGCAAGCCTCTTCGACTAGGATGGAATATTGAGTTAATCGTAACACACGCTAGTCAAGATAAAAATTTAATTAAAAATATGCATGTATCACGTTTTCCTCAATAATACTGAAGTAAATAACTACAATGTGACTAACTAAATGTTATTTCTCATCAGTTTTTCTAACTTATTTTCTAACAGAGACACAATTTCATGCACATCCCTAACGACTTTCTTCTTTTTACAAGAGGGATCCCAGAATAAAGATTCCTTTTTTCCCAACTATCACGTCACAAGCATTAAGTTACACACACACACACACACACTTACTTTTTGAAGCATCACAGTGGAAAGTGGTGCAGAAGACTATTTCATCAAAAGAAAACATAATCATATAAGAGACCAAAATGAAACTAGAATAAGTACCATCAAAACTATGTTACTAATGATGTTTAAAATGGGACATCTGATGTTTACAAAATTGCATAAAGTTGTTAATTGATACATGTACTTGTAATGGCTTTCTGATGTAGAGTTTCACATCAATCAGCTACATGTTATGACAAAGGTCTGCATAATGAAACTTCCTATTTTCGTTTTTGCAGTGGATTTCAAATTTCTGAAACCTTTCAAGATTAAAATCATATATGCTGAATAACAAACTTTTAAGACTTAAAAAATGCAAAAGAAATATAGTTCTACATAATGATTATGCATATCCATACATTTTGAGTTCTCCTTGCTCTTTTAGGACTAAGACTGCGAAAAATAGTTTTAGCTATTAAGACTGTATACTAATAAAGAGTCCAAATAACTAATATGACTTAATTTATGAACCAAGGACCGACATTAAAACCCTCTGGTATATCCAGAACTTTGAAGAATCAGTCAACAACTAAAGTCATGGATAGACAAAAGGGATACCGTGCACCATAACCCCCCAAAACAATGTCAGAATATGATTAAATCTGAGTAGAATAAATTGTGTATATGATGTAATTAGTTTGTGTGCACGTAATTTCTGTGATATCTTCAAAGCAACATATTCATATAACTATTTAATAGAAAATGAGATGACCACAAGAAATGAGAACCTGAAACGAGGTGTAGAGTGTGGGAAGAAACGGATGATCTAAAAGCGAGATAATTTCTCTTTCAACACATGCTCGATGAACCTGCAAATTGCTTAATGATGTTAATATTCTATTTCATGCACAATTAATGAGGGACTTGACTTTGTAAGATCAAGATGACTATGTAAAAACTCAGATTTAAAAAGTAGAATGGAATCAGCAATGAATAAGGGTTTAAATGCAAATATCTGTCAATACAAGTGATTATGAAGATAACATCTGGCAGCCACTCTAACTCAGGAAAGTAGTAGTTGTCAGCAGCTTCATTAGATGCAGGCAAGTTGAAGGGTTTGAACCAAAAAAATTTACTAATTGCATATAATGTAGAAATATACCTTTATTTCTTATCCTTATCACCTGTCACTTTCTTTTCAATCAGAACTACCTTTCTTACTAATTAGTAAAAATAGTAAAATCCGTTTTCGAACTTACCTAGTTATTATCATTTTTCCACATTTGTATTGCAATAATTTTTTGTTAATCCAGCTGATATGCTATAGTATCTTTGATAGAGAAAAAATGTAATTACAGCCACTACAATATTTATAGGATCCTTTACATAGCAGTCTAATCTTTCTTTGTGTTACTAACAAATACCCTATTGTGTAGAAAAAAAAATTTAGTTGGCGCATAATAATCACATAATTTAATGTTAAAAATAGACAGTGGTGAGAAAAAAGTGAGGAAATGTAGGTAAATCAACCAACAGAAAATAGGTATTCAGTTTCTGTCAAGAATTCACTGTTATGATGCTATAAGCAATATTATAACATGAAGATATGGCTCAGATGATAGAAGAATAGGAAAAATTTACTAAACACTAAATACCTTGTTACGATTGAGCATAATAGATTTATCCATTGCCTTCATTGCGAACAGCAGACCCGTACCTTTTAATTCCACCAAATGAACACTGCAGAAAATGAAGAATTTTTTTTGTGAAGAAGCCATTAATCTGAGAAAATCAACATGCTTCTGGGGTAGAGGGCATAGACTAACTTAAAACAGATAGTTAAATGTCCTAAGGCTGATCATAGGATGTTGTCTTGAAAACATATTTGTACCTTCATTAAATCTGATTAATGGGCAAGATATAATCATTTATATTTCATGATGTCATGTTTTATGAATAACTTCATAAAAACTAAGTGAAGAAAAAACATTTTTCTGTTCATATAATGCATTCAGCTCTGGTTGCTGGTTGGGCAGGTTCGATGGCTTTGTATGCATATCTTGTTACAAGATTCTTAAAAGTTTTTAGTCATAAATTACTAGTTAAGATCTAATAAATTGGAACTAGCCTTTCATACTTTGATACAAAATGTTAGTATTATGCGGGTACTGGTTAGAGAACATGTTCACTTTAAAAAAATTTTAAATTATTAAGTTGAATTTAAGAGAACATACATTGTTACGAACCAATCAAAAACTTTGTGAAGTACCTTTCAAGTTTAAGATTATCAATTCAAATGAAAAGTATGAACATCCCTTTCATTGTATGTCATTTAGTAGAAAATTGATTGACTGATCACCTATATCCTCTGCGGTCTAATTTACCCATTTTGTTTAATATTTTTATTATTTCAACTGTATTATAGTGGTAACAACTCCAACCTGACAATGACATGTAGGAAGTCCTCAGTTTATAACAAAGGACCACCTAGTTTATAAAATCAGTAACATTAAATTCATATACCTGCCAGTATCTCCACATCCCAAAGGTCGTACCGGTTTAAAGTGATTGAGTCTGATTTTTTCACCAGCTTCAGTGATCTACATTGGATAAAAATAGTTTTTGTAGAGAAAAGCTGTTAGATGCATGATAAAATGTGACAGAATGTTTGATGATCAAATGTTTCTCTGTTAGAAGTTTTCTACATATAGTCCTTCAACTTACAATCATCAAACGCATTAATGGGTGCATTCAATAATATGAAATAGGAATATGCTCTGTCTAGTTGCCTAAACTACATATTTAAATATGTAGTGATTTCCAAATCATGGGATGAAATGGAACTTTAGATCTCCTAAATGCATGAAGAAGCCAAACTATTATGTTTAATTCTTAAAAAAAAAGGATTTTCCACACTACTGCATCTGCACCAAAAATTTTAAAAATAAAAATATAATGAACTTTTTCAAGACATCCATTTCTTGACATAAAGTAAAAGTGAGTTTTCAATTCCTGGACATTGAAAAAACAGATTGGTTTCCAAACAAATGGAAGATTCATGGGACAGAAGCATGACATAACAAATACAACTATATCTTTATTTATTACATATTATCAAAAGAAACACAATCATTACTTAATATTGACAAGTACGCTGCTATGCAAGACACATCAGAAGCTATACACTGGCCGAATCTTTTCTAATCCAAAGAGAATGATGGAGTCCAAAAGACACTAAGAAGCTGATTTTCATTAATTTATTTAATTTTTTTCTTATGTTATTTTATTCTTGAACTTCAAATTAAGTAAGGGCTTTATGACCTTACACAGGTTGTAGGGTTCTTCTTTGCCTATGTTTTCTGTATAAACACTGTCTCTTGTAGTTTTTGTTGGGTTGTATATTGAATAAATATATAAAACCGGAGTGTTTCCGATCCTATCTATCCAATCTCAGCATTGGACAAGATAATATCTCTTAGTTGATTTTTTGCTTCAGCCTACATATCCTCCTATTCCAAACAAAACAAAGAGTTACAATAGATATGCTTCCCTATAAATAAGGAAAAAAACATGGAGTCAAAAAATAGAAGGCTTCAGAAGCAAATACAAGTCATATTATCTTTGTAAAGGATACAGTTACCGCTCATAACAGAAGCAACATTCCAATAAGATAAAAATGCAAAATTCTATTCCCATGCTAGAAAAAGTCTCGTGATTTATGCAGAAATCACCATGAACAATCTTCAAATGATCTAAAAGAAACCGAAAAGTTGAATACTTGCAAGTTGGAACTGTGACATAAGATTCTCCATCTCCCTTGGTGCCAAAAGTAATGAAACACAACATATCTCAGCACAAATCAAAATAATGTAGCATGACTATTTAGATATGAACAATTACATCCTGAAAACGTGATTGATTAAACTATTATTGATATGCAAACTTCACAAGTTTATACCTTTCTTATTGCTGCCCAAGAAGTACTATCTCGTTTGTGAGGCCTTGGGAATACAGGTTGAGAGTGCAAAGCCCACAAGTCATCTGGTGTCTGAAAGTGGCATGGCATGGAGTTGCATTAGTGACAACTCAAATAAGAACTCACACTTCTACTGTATTAATGCAATGATCTCAGGAGATAATCATTGAATGAAATTGAGTCCTTCTGTAATCTAAGTCTTGCCTTTTCTTCTATGCACTCCACAATTGATTTGATTAGTTTGATTTTAGTGAAAATCACGTTAATAGTTTTATCTGAATTTATAGATAGAAAGAAAGGAATACCTTACCAGGTTGGCATCAGGAAGTTCTCGAACAGCCTCATCAACATTTTCTGCTGTAGCTTTGACCTGGCAAAAAGAAATATTCAACTGATAATTAGACGTCTTGAACTATAAGTGATTTAGGTGGAATTATAGTAACAAACATGGGAGGATTTTCAAATGAGAACTTCTAATGGCAGAAACTATTCCATAGACTTCAAAATTTAAGGATGTTAGTTTCTCAAAATGTATTTCAGAATAATTAAACATTAAGCATTCTGATGTATATAAAATTCTTTGGTAGTCTGCAAGTGGCACTAATAAGGAACAGAAGGATTTCACATAGAGAAATTCCGCTATAGTAATATTTCCTATTGTAATTCCATGTATAATGGTATATAATCCTGGAAAAGTTATATTTGAAGTCAGAGAGGACAAACATATTTATTAACTTAGGTCTTCAGCAAGTACTTATCTTTCGCCTTTCTTGTACTTGTTTCTGTTATGTGATTAAAAAATAGATAATATCCCAGCAAACTCCCTCCAAGTTCTTCGCAAAGGAAAAAGATAATGACAAAAGATGTACCAGCTTAACACTCTTTTGTTCTGCGTTCTTAGAGAGGCGGTTTCTCAGTGGTTCCACATGATCACTTCCATCTAGTTGGACACCAATGAAATATTGGAGTTCCCCCTGAGAACGTTCCAAAATATAACAAAAAAAATTTCAGTATCCATTAACTAAAAATTCTTTAGCATTAATAACAAAGAAACTAGATATGAAAAAGAGTAGGCACCTTCTGATCACGCATAGGTTGCAAATGAAATAAGTTCCAGAATTTCTTGCCTACAATTTTTCATTTGCATAAAGAAGTATAAGTCCAAGTCCATGGTAAACGTTGAATTTTATCCTCAGAATATTGAATGTTATACTGTACCACTCTTAGTATAATTAATTAACTGAACGGTAATTTCTCTTTGCTCTCTGATGGCATCTCTTATCTTTGAAACAGTTGCTTGATCAGTTTCAGGTCCCTGAAGAAACCTGGAATTATCTCAACTACATAAGGAACAGAGTGTTTCTGTGACAAGTCGAAAACAAAAAAAAAAATTCCACAAAAAGGACATCTTGCATGAGGGATAGGGAAGAACAGCATTTAAGATGGAAGTTTCACAAAGCAGTAACAGAAATACCTGCAGTTCCTTCCCAAAATTTCTTCACGTGTATACTCCGTCAGTTCAAGAAAGCTATCAGATGCAAATATCTGCAAGTTAAAAACCACATTCTTATATATCCGGAGCAAGATATCTCCAAAGAGTGATAGAAGAAAGAAAAAGGAATAGCACACTTCTCTTGGCCATGTTGGTAAACCATATCAAACATAAAACATAAAGCTGAAATTTTAAAAGGTTGGTTGACTATTTTTGCATGAAAAAAAGTAACGATTTTCTGAAAAACAATGTCAACATGAACAGAAGATTGGACGGAAACTTGGCTATGTAGACATGATCTTACAATTGGGCAATCAGGAAGTCTAGGGTCTGATATCACAAAATTTTTTTCAATGCGTTCCAGTGTTGTTGCCAGGTCAATGCCTTGACGAATATCCCTTCCTCTTTCAGCACGGTCCCAGCTGTCTGTTCGTTCTACGTCTTTTGTCATCAAAATCTCTGGCTCGATTCTTGGTTCAATTCCTTGCATACTTGCAGACCTCCCTTTGAAACTGCAGAAAATTGAAGTATTGTTTTAGGAAGACTGAATGCTATGCAATAGACAAATGCTGTCATTGAAAGATTGTATAAGAAGACTGAATGCTATGCAATAGACAGATGCCGCCATTGGTGATCAAGTTTGCTTTCCCTTTGAATTAAGTGGAGTTTCTTGTACAATCCCTCGCCTTTGAAAGATAGTTACCAGCGATGTAGGACAGTAATGCATAAGGATCATGCTACGTGTACAAAATTATTTACAAAATCCCTTACACACTACACACACTAGGGGTCGGGACCACATAGCCGGCATTTTTAAATTCACGTGGGGTCCGTATTTTTTGTGCGAGGGAGTAACACATTTTGTACAAATGTGTTTGTACATATATCTTTATCCAATGCATAAATTGTAGAAGTGGAAACTGTAAAGCAAAAAGGACTGACCCCATCAAGGAATTGCGTCCAGATTTTCTAGACCTGCTGCCAGTATCCTGACTATTACTCTCCCTATGCAAGTCCTTTCTTGAATCCAGTTGAGAGATTTTTCGTCCAGGTGAACCTGTATTACCCATTTCAGCAGGTCCAGGGAGCATGTAATCTAGATTTAACTTGTCATTTTCATGCTCGGCAGTGGTGCCATGACTCAGAGACTTCATGTGAGATCGTGGATGCTTAACAGTTTGTACAACCTCTGTGATGGATCCTAAAGCCTTTTCCTTCTGACGAGCTAAGACAAAAAAATTGAATAAATTTTCAAAAACAATTTAGTAAGTTTTGAGAAGTGTAAACTTGAACTACTTACTATCATAACGAATTAATGACTTGGGTAATCCATTTGGTCGCAGTGCTTTCTCATTTACCCCTTCTGTGTATTTGCTGACCTCAACCTGCATTCTGCCAAAAAGTGTTGAATTTTTCATTACTAGAGAAATTGTTAACCTGCAGTCAGGAAGAAGCAATGAAGGGAAATTTTACCCAATAAATTTTATGGTTCGTCCATTGTTATCTTTGACCGGAGTGATTGTCAGCAAATTCCAGAAAGGGGTACCGTTCTTCTTGTAGTTGAGAAGCCTCCCACAATAGCTTTTCCCAGTTCTTGTTGCATTCCGTATCTTCTCCACCTCATTCTGATCTGTATCAGGGCCCTGCAGGAACCGGCTGAAGAAAGGAAATGATGACTACCTTCAACCTCTTCCCTGACTTCCATTTTATTTAATCAAAATCCAAAACTTTGAAATGACTCTAATACTAAGCCCATCTTTGAAACCAGTTGGGTCAAGAAAACAGAAGACTTCCCACTTACTCTGTTATTCAATTGTCATCATAACAAGCTGTTTGGAGTTGAAAGAGTTCTCAAGTCCTACAACAACTTAGTGAGGGAGACTAAAGCATCTGTGATTCACTTTTCATAGAGAAACGTCATAATTTTGAATCCAATAGTTGAGTTTTTTTGTCCCTAAATTCATCAAGATTCATATGCTCAAAAAAAGTTTTAAACATGCACAAAAATGTCTTAAGATTTTTTTCCTAACATTTTCCCAATGCTGATTTCATGACAATAGCTTTTAAGCTGCCAATATCATGGCCACTTAAGTTTCCCAATAAGCAATGAGATTAGAAAATTGATCAATGTTTTAAATTTCACAAGAATCTCTATCAGAATTCATGAAAATATTTCGAAGTGCCAAAACTCAGAGATGAGGTCTTGTATTATTAGGATGAGTAGAAGTTTCGCTCCTAGAATTTCGGGAGTTCGTTAACGTCATGTTTCGTGGGAAGTATTGTATCAAACTATATAGTACAATAAATAAAATTTTAGCTTCTTTTCCATACCGTCCACTTTATCCACAAGTAATAAATGCTTCAATGTAAACATATACATAGGGCTGGACAAGACTCGGATCCGAATCGAACGGTTCTTCTTAAGTTAAATACCTGAACGAGTATCTGAATCGAGAACCGACGGATTTAGTTCGATTCTCTGTTCTAGATCAAGAACCGAACCTTCCTAATTTTTTAAATTTATTTATTTTAAATAAGTTGAATTATTTTATTTTTTTCTAAATAAATTTGCTAACTAGTTAATTTAGCTCAAACACAAAAATATGATTTTCCTATTTCTAACTTTCAGTTCAAGCCCAATTTAATCAAATTGATCTAAGTTTTATCGAAATCTATTATTCTACCGAAGTACCGTTTCTACCATTCTAGAGAAATCAAATTGAAACTCGATGACGTCTCTCTTAATTATTGTGAACTCGCTATCTTCCTCTTCTAATAATTTTAATAATCAAATTTATGAATAACTCAGTAAAAGATACGCAAAAGACACATAACATTGGACAACATTATTTTGTAAGAGCTAACGTATCATCAGTTGAATTAATGTATCTTTATAAATATTAAAATAATTAATTATAATACGAAACTCGGGAATTGAATGGAACCAAACTTAACCAAATGGAACCGAACCCGAATGGTTCCATAATTAAATTTGGATTCGACGATTCCACTTACTAAGTACTCAAAAATTTTGGATCCAGTTCGGTTCTCGTTAGAACCAAACCGAACTGAACCATGTCCAATCCTACACATACGGATGGAAAAAATATTTAACTTACCAGTTTCTTCCAATAACTTCATTTGTAGAATAACCAGTCATTGTAAAAAAGCCACTGCTGGCATACACAATGGGGCAATCAGGTTTGGTTGCATCAGAGACGACGAAAGTCTGTTGCAATGTTGCCAGTGCATCCTTTAGCTCCTGAGATACCCGCGGAATTTCAGATCCAACATTCATTTCCTCTGATGTCCTCGTAGATCCGGCCCCAAATCTCTCTGAGGAGTTCTTGCCTCTTTCTCCTTCTCCAGAAGAATACTTCGAATCCATACGAAAGACACCATCTCCAATATCTGCCCCAATCTTAAGTCCCCATTCTGCAGTCCTTTGAGCAATTTTAGACTCATCACTTGCAGCAGTGATCTTAGTTTCGCTAGGCTCGGCCTCAAACGCCATCCATTTATTTACAGCCTCTTTGTTGCCGGTCGAAATTCTAGACACTCCATCTTGCTTTTCAAGTACTTGCACATCATTACTTTCATTCCTACCAACAGAAGACATTCCAAGATTCCCACTTCCTGATGGTTCAAACACGTCCATAAGATAGCCTTTTGTCTCTATAAGCAGCAGTTGATGACTTCATTTCCAATTCTCTTTACAGCGAACAACCATCGGAAAAGCAACCTTTTTTCTAAACCAAAGTAACTTCTCCCCCTTAGAAATCAACAAAAGAAGTACTAACAAAAGCGAAAAGCAATCATACAGAATGATCCACCTATACAAATAAGTCTGATAGTACCCAAAATTAGCAATTAAACACAGCTTAATACGACCATAACATAAAAGGATGAAGAGGGATTATGATGAAAGATAAATAATAGTAAAACCCATAAAAGAATTTACTGAAAGTGGGGATTGAACACAATCCAACCTTGAACCTTCACTGTTTGTAACGTTCCAAGCAAGCCTTAACTGGGCAGAGCAATCTGAACAAGAAGAAGAGATAATGGAACGATAATGTTCACAGAATTAATAGGATTTTAAGTAGTGCCATGTATTCAATATACGTGGCCATCATTTGCAACACCTGATGGTCAAGAAAAAGACCATTTTTCATTTCTAACCAACCGTTTCTCGCTCTATATGTCCTCAGTTAAAATATTGTTATCAAAGAAGAAATGGGCCCTCTGTATTTTTCATTTCTATTCTGAGAAAGTGGTGAAAACTGAAAGGGGAATTTGGCCATTTAACCTCATTAGACAATATATTTGGTTAAATGGCCTTTGACCAATGATAAAAATAAATTAAAAAATGTAAAATATTTTAGTTGGCAAAATGACAATATTCTCCTTCAATTGGTAATTTAATATTCTCCAATTTTTCTCATTTCATTCTCCTTCATCTTAAAACCCTAATTTCTTTTTTTTTTTTATTAAAAAACGTCTTCAACTTCTTCTTCCCCCATTTTCATCTTCTTCAATTTTCTTCTCTTCAAACACCATTCTTCCTAACCTAAAATTATGTTCTTTATCATATTTTTCACTTATTTTGGGTATCTTGTGAGTATTTGAACAAGAGTTTGGTTAGCATATCATCTACATTGAAAAATCACATTTACATTTGAATAAAGAATAAAGATCTCAGAAATTTAGTGTATGTTGTATTTTTATTGTTAAATATGGTATTAAATAATAGTTAGTTGCTATTGTTTTAATATTCAGCGTGATTTTTGTGTTGTTTGCAACCATTGGATGATAATAACACTCTACCTGCTACTGAAAACGTAAAAAACGACAGTCCAGTCGTTATCAGCAACTTAAAACGACACTACAGTCGTTTATCTGCTGTAATTTGATTTTTTTGAACGAAATGTTGATATATGGTAAGAAATGAAAAAAGCCAATATCCGGTATGTGCACCTCAAATCTGATATCCGATATGTGCATCTCAAATCCGATATTTTCAGTTAACCTCATATACGGTATGTGTATCTAATATCCGGTAAGCCGTTTTGTTAGTTATAAAAGTCCATGAGAACGACAGTAGTGCCGTTACTGACATTGAAAAATCTGAGAGAACGACACAAGTGTCGTTATGACAATAAAACAGCTTTTTTCTACAGAACGACAAAAAATGTCGTTATTGTGACTATAACGACAAGTCTGTCGTTCTACACATAAACAAGCATACGAGCGGCCACGACACCTCCCGAACCCCGATTATATATTATTTGAACTTACTTTCGTTACAAGATGGACATGCCGTGAAGAAATTTTGAGAGTTACATGCTTTAATTATAATTTCTAACAAACGTAGATAACGACTAGTTATTTCACCAACAAAATATCATATAATGAAATCTATCTCAATTCTATCATTATTTTTCACATGATCGAATACATTGACTTGTGTTGTTCTCATTAATTATACTCATTAATTATATTTTCTAACGAATCAATACATTGACTTGTGTCGTTTTCTCAAATCTTTTCAATATCAGTAACGGCACAGGTGTCGTTTTCATATACTAGTATTACAAACATAACGCTAGTGAATGTTTTAAAACTTATTTTTTGTGTTAATATCCGAGAGATTGATTTTGCAATTGTATATGTTTGCTTCAAGTCAAATATTGATTGCAGTTAGAACAACACTTGTGCCATTATTATTCAATGTAATTGTACATGTTTGTTTCAAGTTAAATATTGTTTTGAAGCTCATTATTATTGATTGCTTCAAATTCAGGAAACCATTATAAGAACGACACTTGTGCCGTTATGTATTTTATACAAGTCCATGAAAACGACACTAGTGCCGTTACTGACATTGAAAAAAATTGAGAGAACGACACAAGTGTCGTTATGAAAATAAACAGTATGAAACTTTAAAAATACGATAAGTGTTGATTAACCGGTAAGTTGAAATACGGTATGCAATTCAAATACGGTATGCAACAAAACAGAAATTCGGTTAGTGCAAAAAATTCAAATCCGATATTTTCAAATAACCTCATATACGGTATGTGCATCTAATATCCGGTAAGATCAATTAACAATAAACAGTTTTTTTCAGAACGACACAAGTGTCGTTACTGTGACTATAACGACACTTATGTCGTTCTAAACATAAACAAGCGTACGAGAGGTCACGACACCTCCGAACCCCGATAATCGATAATTCGAACTTATTTCCATCGTAAGATGGACGTGCGGTGCAGAAATTTTGAGAGTTACACACTTTAATTATATTTTTTCTAACGGGTTTAGAGAACGACTTGTTATTTTACCAACAAGATAACATATATTTTATCTTAATTCTATCATTATTTTCACATGGTCGACATTTTCAACTTTTTTAAGTCAGGGGGTACAATGCTTGAGCTTGTCGCGGCGGAAAGGAATAAAAATATCAGAGAAATCATCAGAACGAAACATGTGTCGTTACATGACACTCATGTCGTTCTGTCAATAAATAAGTATCTATAACTGCTGATCAACATTTTCGACTTCCTTAAATCAGGGAGTACAATTTTTGAGGTCGTCAAGGTGGAAAATAATCAAAATATCGGAGAAAATATCAGAACGGCGCATGTGTCGTTACAGTTATTATAACGACACTTGTGTCGTTCTGTCCATAAACATGAGAATGAGCGCCCACGACCCCTTCGAACCTCCATAATCGATGATTTGAACTCATTTACAATTGATCGACATTTTTGACTTCCTTAAGTCAGGGAATACAATACTTGAGGTCGTTAAGGAGGAAATGAAGCCAAATATTGGAGAAATCATCAGAACGGCACATGTGCCGTTTCACGACACAAGTGTCGTTCTGTCGATAAACATGAATTTAAAGCGTCTGATCCACATTTCTGACTTCCTTAAGTCATGGAGTACAATACTTGAGGTCGTAAAGAAGGAAAGAAAGCTAAATATTGGAGAAATCATCGGAACGGCACATGTGCCGTTTCACGACACTTGTGTCGTTCTGTCAATAAACACGAATTTAAACGGTCACGACCACTCCAAACCTCGATAATCGATAAGTCGAACTCATTTAAGTTGTAAGATGGACGTGTCGTGCACAAAATTTGAGAGATGCACTCATTAATTATATTTTTCAACGGACTTAGAATGACTTGTGATTTCACCAAAAAGATATCACATAATCTATGTCAATTTTACTCTTACTTTACAATTGATCGACATTTCTGATTTCCTTAAGTCATGGGGTACAATGTTTGAGGTCGTTAAGGAGGAAATGAAGCCAAATATTGGAGAAATCATCAGAACGGCACATGTGCCGTTTCACGACACAAGTGTCGTTCTGTCGATAAACATGAATTTAAAGCGTCTGATCCACATTTCTGACTTCCTTAAGTCATGGAGTACAATACTTGAGGTCGTAAAGAAGGAAAGAAAGCTAAATATTGGAGAAATCATCGGAACGGCACATGTGCCGTTTCACGACACTTGTGTCGTTCTGTCAATAAACACGAATTTGAACGGCCACGACCACTCCAAACCTCGATAATCGATAAGTCGAACTCATTTAAGTTGTAAGATGGACGTGTCGTGCACAAAATTTTGAGAGATGCACTCATTAATTATATTTTCTAACGGGCTTAGATAATGACTTGTGATTTCACCAATAAGATATCACATAATCTATGTCAATTCTACTCTTACTTTACAATTGATCGACATTTCTGACTTCCTTAAGTCAGGGAGTACAATGCTTGAGGTCGTTAAGGAGGAAATGAAGCCAAATATTGGAGAAATCATCAGAACGGCACATGTGCCGTTTCACGACACAAGTGTCGTTCTGTCGTCGATAAACATGAATTTAAAGCGTCTGATCCACATTTCTGACTTCCTTAAGTCATGGATTACAATACTTGAGGTCGTAAAGAAGGAAAGAAAGCTAAATATTGGAGAAATTATCGGAACGGCACATGTGCCGTTTCACGACACTTGTGTCGTTCTGTCAATAAACACGAATTTGAACGGCCACGACCACTCCAAACCTCGATAATCGATAAGTCGAACTCATTTAAGTTGTAAGATGGACGTGTTGTGCAAAAATTTGAGAGATGCACTCATTTGTTATATTTTCTTACGAATATAGATAACGACTTGTGATTTCATCAACAAAATATCACATAATCTATGTCAATTCTACCGTTACCTTACACATGATTGACATTTTTGACTTTCTTAAATCAGAGAGTATGATGCTTGAGGTCGTTAAAGGAGGAAATAAATAGACAATAGACAATCTTGTTTTTTGAGAACGACAGAAGTGTCGTTACTGTTTGTAGAACGACTGTTATGTCGTTCTGTCTATATACACGACTGTGAGCAGTCACGACCCGTCCGAACCTTGATAATCGATAATTTAAATTTATTTAAGTTGTAAGATGGATATGTCGTGTATAAAATTTGAGAGATATACTCATTACTTAATTTTTTTATACTTAAATTTTAGAAATATATCGTGTATATATCAAAGTAATGTGAAAATAGTTATCATATTTAAATTATCAAAATAACTACATTATATTATCAATAACGGACAGAGCATAACAGATAACGATTGTATTGTCCTTTTACATGGAAGATAACGACTGTAGTGTCGTTCTACACTACAGATAACGACTGTAGTGTCGTTCTACGGTACTGATAACGGCTGAAGTGTTGCTATCGTCCAATAATTGAGTACAGCAAGAAAAATACACCAAATGTAGAAATAAAATCAACTAACATATCATTTCATACTATATTTAACAAAAAAATACCAATATACATGAGATTCCTAAAAATAACTTTCTTTTTTCTTCAAATATAATGGAGATTTAATGTAGTTAATATAGAAACCAAAACTCTTGTTTAAATACTCAAAATATTGGAGAAGATGGGTAAAGTAATGAACAACAAGATTTTAAATTTGAAAGCACAGGAAGAACACACGCATCGGGAGAGCAAACGGTGATATATTTTGGTAATGAATTGAGGAATATAATTGGATTGAATGGGGTGTTTTGGTCTTTTCCATGGTAAGGGTATTTTTTGGATATTTGATATTATTGTTTATTGTATTTTATAAATTGAGGGCCATTTGACCAACTAACATTGAAAGGAGGTTATTTAATCAAATACATTCTTTGACTAGGCCTTTTAAAAAATTCTCCCAAACTGAAAACTTTACTTGAATTGAATTGAAGCAGAAGTAAACTTTCATCATAAAAGCTTGACAGTATAGATGGAAGTCAATCTTTCCAAAGCCATTAAAGTCAAGCAAGCAATTAATCCTATTAAGACTTGGTCTTCATACGAATTTCAAGATTAATTATATATGAAGTAAATTTGAACATCAAATTTTAAGAGTAGAATAAATATATATTCGCACCAAGATTAAGCCATGTTTGACGATCATTATTTCAAAATACTTTTTTCTATATATATTCATTTTCGATCACACGTTCTCACAATAAAATATTTTGCACGTACACTCAAATTTTTTTTTTAACATACATTCATCAAAAAATTATTATTTAAAATATTATTTTTTCCAAATAATAATCTTCAAACAAAGATTAAATTATCGCTATTAATGCGATAGCAACATGGGTGGCGAAATGTGTTAAAATTATGAGGCTGAAAATTTCTATATAGTACAGTTTTTAGATATGAGTATTAATGGTTGTCAATTGAGGGCCATTACCTTGAAGTGACATCTCTCAATCTACCATTCAACTTCTACCCTACCCAAAATGAGAGATTATACACTTACAAATACAGAAACTATACAGACAAGAGACAAATATGTGGGATCTATTTTTTTAATAATATTTTAATCAGATAGGACCCACGTTCATGTGAGTGTCTGTACAAATTCTGGAATAAATAGTTCTGTACGAATACAATTTTCCACCCAAAATTGCATCTTCCATATTACTTCTTTTGTATCATTGTTATTGAACACTAGGAAACAAATTGGGAGAAGCCAAGAGTGAAGAGAATGAGTTCTATGGTACCTCCATAAAGAGTAACGACATTTTTACTTGAGCACGGAAAATATTGATACGCAAATTATACTTATCTTGTTCTATCTGTGAAGTTCTAATTATGTAGATTTGTGATTTTTTTCGAAAAAGTGGCGTTCTTGAAATTGCTCAACTTACTTTAAAATCTAGTTTAAAGGTTTGTTCAATGAGAATTCTTTTAATAAATTTTGTGAATTTTGCAAAAGAATATATCATCTATATAGGGTCGGTCATGAGCTATTAGTCCTATGATTTTTCTATTCAAGTCACAGTCTTTAGAGATGAACCAACCAAAACATTCAGAAAAAATGTAAGTTAACTCTTGCATTGATACCTACAAAATTTCAAAATTATCGAAGCCCAAAAGATACATATTTTTCTAACTTTTAAAATTGCAATATAGTCCCAAAATTTTCAAATAAAGCCCACATTAGTTTCTTAGCAATTGGGTCGGGCCACCAACCCCTATGAATTCGGCCCTAAAGGTAGGCCCGAGACATATCACGCTGTAGAGGGACGTTTCAGTCACCACCACTGTAAACAACAATGGAATCCTTAATCCTACAACTCCATGATATCGCCGCCGTGAAATTCGGAAACTTCAAGCTGAAATCCGGCATCTCCTCTCCTATCTACATTGACCTCCGCTTAACAGTTTCCTACCCATCCCTCCTCCGTCAAATCTCTCAAACCCTCGTCGCCACCGTCCCGTCATCCACTCGATACGACGTCATCTGCGGAGTTCCGTACACCGCCCTCCCAATCGCCACCAGTATTTCCATATCGTCTAATGTTCCCATGCTCATGCGCCGTAAGGAGGTTAAGGATTACGGCACCGCCAAGGCCATTGAGGGCGCATTTACTCGCAATCAAATTTGCCTTATTGTTGAAGACCTCGTTACTAGTGGCGCTTCCGTGCTCGAGACGGCTGCTCCACTCCGAGCAGCAGGACTTAAAGTCACCGATGCTGTCGTCATCATTGATAGGTTAATATTGTATATGTAAATATGTGTGTATACTGGCTCACACCTACAAAATTTTGTGTTTAAAATTGTTCGATTAAGAATGATTTTTATGTTTTAGTATCTCCTTAAAACGCTTTTTCCTTTTCCTCAACAATTTTGAGACAGGGAACAAGGAGGGAGGGAGAATTTGGCTGAAAATGGGATAACACTGCACCCAGTGGTGAAGCTGACCGAACTGGTGAAGATATTGAAGGAGAATGGGAGAGTCTCAGAGGAGACGGAGAAGATGGTTATGAAATTTTTGGAGGAGAATCGGAAGGTGGCGATGCCTATACGAGATGCAGTCACTGAGGGGAAGCTTAGAGAAAGAATTTCATATGGGGAGAGGGCAAAGATGGCAAAGAATCCAACAGGAAAGAGGTTGTTTGAGATAATGGCGCAGAAGGAGACTAACTTGTGTTTAGCTGCTGATGTTGCCACCGCTGCTGAATTGCTTGACATTGCTGACAAGGTGAGAAAAGAAAACTATATATTGAAATTTACTAATTTTTTGTGCTTATTTTTGCTGGCTAAAAATGAGTAGCTAATTTACACAGCAACTTCACTTTCCTTCAAACATCATGTTAATTTTCTCTGAATTTTCTGCAGGTTGGACCTGAAATCTGCATGTTAAAAACCCATGTGGATATATTGCCTGATTTTACTCCTGATTTTGGATCTAAACTTCGATCGGTATATTTCTATCTTGTGAACTTCTACACCACTTGAATAACAATATACAGTTTTAATTTCTTCTGTTATATAGATCCACGCATGAAATAGGTTTAAATCAATAATTATTAGCCAATGATTTGGACGATAGTTCTATTTATATTGTGAGGAGCCATGGTTCTAAGCATAATTGTCATTGCTCCCCTGCACATCTAGTTGCCGGGATAACTTTTGGTTTCATTTAGTCGCCTCTTCTTTAATGAATATAATTTATTTTTTATATATTGTGAATGAATGTTGTAGAAATGACCTATCAAAAAAAAAGAATGTTGTAGAAATGAGGATATCAAGAAAAATATGTGGTCGCATTAGATGGATAAAGTAAAAACGAAGAAATACGTTGACAAATGGAGGTGATTTGAAAATGAATTGAATAAATAATTACTTGCATGATTGTGGCTTGTCTTGTTTAGACCTAAAGAAGTATTCAATCACAAAAGTGATATAGAAAAGGTTATTAGGATTACTGGATTAAAATTATCATAGCAGGATGTGATTGTAAAAGTTTTAACTTCATTGACATTCTTAGTAGATGTAGCGCTTGATCGGATGCAATGACTTAAAAGCAGTGTTCTAAAAAACGTAAAGCGTGGCTAGGCGTGGAGACCAAATTTCAAGCTTTACGAGCCTAGGTGAAGTTTAGGCGTAAAAAAAGTTTTTTGATTTTCAATTTTTAATCATTGTAAAAAACATTCAATAATTCATATAATATATACCAAACATCTAAAATTATAAAATATTGTATGTACTTAATAATTCCTACAAAAAAAGATAAGTTTTAAAATCATAATTACATAACATAAACAGTTTGTAGCTTAAATTTTATCTGACTCTTTATCGGACTCCAATTCAATGTCTTTTTTTTTTCATCTACCAAAAAAAAAAAAATGTACATTTAATGAAGATGAAAAGTTTAAAAAAAAAATAAAAAATTAAGTGGTCAACGAGAATGTTGACCGCTTAATTTCCGCTTAGCCTCAAGGCGAAGCGCCTTAGTCACGCTTCGACGCACTTTTTGGAACACTGCTTAAAAGGACTTATATAGTCAGAATTTATTGGAATATGATGTGGCTTGTTGCTGTCGTTCTTCCTATTTTTTCTATATACTGTTGCATAAGCAATGGAGGGGCTATCTGATAATAGATTCTAAACTTTTTTCTTGACTTTACAGTCCTGCATTTCCAAATTCTCTCAAAAATTCTGTCTTTCTGTTTCTACGCCATAATTCGTTGAATGAATTCTTATAGCAATCCATCACATAGAACCATTGTAACCATGTTATGGAAAAGATTTGTGTTTGTTGTATTTTGTTCATAACAAAAAAAATTATTAGTTGAAATGCACTGATTGATTTTTCCTAATTTTGCTCTTCCTTTATGAAGATTGCAGACAAACACAAATTTTTAATCTTCGAAGATCGCAAGTTCGCTGACATTGGCAACACAGTCACAATGCAATATGAAGGGTCGGAATGGTCTTACTCTGCTTTTTGTATCAATTTTTCTTCAGCTTCTTTTTCTCGAGGAAATCTATTTTTTATTAATTTATTGTTATTTTCATTTTTTTGCAGAGGTATCTTCCATATATTGGACTGGGCAGATATAGTAAATGCTCATATTATTTCAGGGCCAGGAATTGTGGATGGCCTGAAATTAAAGGTTTGCATTTCCTGTTCTTTTGCCATGGTTTGGAATTGGTAGCTTTAAAATTACTCCTAATCTGATATGAAGTTATATGCTGTAATAGGGTTTATCTCGGGGTAGGGGCCTTCTCCTGCTTGCTGAAATGAGTTCATCTGGTAACCTTGCCACAGGTGATTACACAGCTGCAGCAGCGAAAATTGCCGAAGATCATCCAGATTTTGTTATTGGCTTCATCTCTGTCAATCCTGCATCATGGCCTGGTGGAGCTGGAAATCCGTCTCTTATACATGCGACCCCTGGTGTTCAATTAGCAAAAGGTGGAGATGCTCTCGGCCAACAATATAACACCCCATATTCTGTAAGTATAACACGACCCATCTTATTATAAATTTTTCCAAACTTCGTAATAACTCAAATTTTTGTTCTAGGTCATTTCTGATCGAGGCAGTGACATCATAATTGTTGGCCGTGGAATTATAAAGGCGGCAAATCCTGCTGAGGCAGCTCGGGAATACCGGCTTCAAGGATGGAATGCATATTTGGTTAATTGCAAATGAATAATGCACAACTATGGATGCCAGAAATGCTTGACATTTGAACATTTCTTTCCCCATAATCAAAGGTTGGAGATTTGTGTGAGCTAACTGCATTGTCTGGGAGTAGGCTTGATGTGGGATTACCTATAGTTTTCAAGCATTGAGTACGAACTGTGCATTTATATATGGAGTTATATTTGAGGATTGAAGGGTGCTTAACAGTTTTTTCGGCAGAAAATGCATTCCCTCGCGACTTTGTGCATCTGAGCTTATTTCATTTTACAAAGCATCAAACTCTTTATTACCTCCAGCTTTCTTTTATTTCCTGGTGCAGCAGAGGACACCATGATGCAATTCCCTGATCTCAATCTGGATATGATACAACAGAAAACAAAAAGCCCTCAAGTTATCGGCAACACTTGTATTTATCTGATTTTATGCATGTATTAGCTGGACTTTACTGTATAGTGGACAAGATTTTTGTTTATTCAATGTTGTCTGTATGGTGCAATCCACGTACCAAACGTGCCATGAAAGTTGGGGGTTATTTCTGAGAAACTCTTGCCTGCATGACATGTTCTTGGAAGAATGATTAAGGCTTAGTTTTGTATTCTTGTTTGGTTTATAATGAATGTGCCAAGGGACAGAGATACCGACGGTTGAAAGAATTGATTTTATATACATATTGCATCTTGCGTTGTCATTTATTTTTCTGTTCATATTTTGAACTTTGAAGAATGCTAGAAATAGTGAACTTTATAAATGTGCGATTAGAGCACGTCTTGCATATATTTGCTTAATCACAAATATTAAGGAAAATATCATGTTTCTGGCACAAGAGCATTATGGTGTTAATCTCGCTCTACATATTATACGGTATAACACTAAACATCGTATTGAGAGCAATACCCACAATCTATCATAATTACTATCTCTCTAATTCAATATAGTCTACCAAACGTGTCCTTAAAGTTTTCAACTAGATTTCATTGTCGTTCATTGCATTTGGAGAGACACTCATTTTTCTTCTTGCAAATGAAAAATTCGCAATAAGACTAATTAGTATAGATGTTTCTTGACAATAATTGCGATGGAGAAAATACCAATTTTCACTAAAAAATTCTATTGGGTCGCATTTTAACGAATCTTTCGATAATCTGTAAGAAACTCTTTCCTTCCCAGTTCTGAAATGAATCAAGGGAAAAACAAGTTAAGAGGGCATTATCAATACGATTTATCTCATATCAGATGGCCTGGATATATTTACTTTTATATATTGGTAATTTCGTAATTTGTGCTTGGAAAACTTTTTTTGCAAAAGGTTTTGATTTTTGGTTAGATGGGTTCTAATTGAATACCTGGAGGATGTAGATATATGAAGATATGTCTAATTATGTAGAATGAGCAAACACAATGACAATTTCTTGATACAAAATCAACACTATTCTTTTTCTTTCAACTTTATTTTCTGAATAGTTTCTCAAACATGGTTCTTTCCGAAATGAAAATCCCATTCTTTTTCATTTGTAATTTTATGAACAATGAAACTTTTGGCAACTCTACAATTAGTTCCCAAAATATGGGTGCTCTTTGAAAATTTATCATTAACATAACAGTTAGGAACCACTATCGTTAAAAATAACATCAGTGACCAATTAGCTTAATTACTTAAAACTTCAATGACCATTAACATAATTTACCCTTCTTTCGAGGGAAAAAAGTATTAATTTAGAAAATAAAACACAAAAAGCCACTTATTTATTCACCAAGTTCACATGTTTCACATTAAGAACTTGTAAATCTTAATCTCACACTTTCCATGCAACTAACCTGCAAAGCATTAATCTCACTCCTTGCTTGAAAATCCCAATATAAAGAACCTTTACGACTCTTGCATTCATCAATAAGTGAAGAATGAGAAAAATGGGTGCTTCTAAAGTTGCAGGTTTGATGTTGTACTTCATCATTTTATGTGCTGAAATCATCATTTTAAGCAATAGAATGGTGGTGACTGCACAGTGTCAAGGGAATTTTCAGGGTCTTGTACAAGAATGCTCACAATATGTTCAAAAGGGTGGGCCAAAACAAAGACCTTCTCAAGGATGTTGCAATGTTGTCAAAACAGTAAATTTGCCTTGTGTCTGCCAACACATTACTCCAGATGTGGAGCAAATTATTAGCATGGAGAAAGCTGCCTATGTTGCAGGGTTCTGTGGAAAACCGTTATCGCACGGAACCAAATGTGGCAGTAAGAAAAATATAACTTTTTTTACTATATAGTGCTAACTTAATCTAAACCGGTTACATTGTAATCCATTGTCGATCAATTTATTATAATAGTTGTCTATTTAGGCGTTGTAGAAACTTGTTGAAGAAAAATTGAGACATATTAAGTAGTAATTTATTAGCAGTCCTTGATAAACTTGTTCTCGTAATGAAACATCAAGACGTTACTTTGTTGCAGGTTACACAGTTCTCATTGATAAATTTATTAGCGGTCATTGATAAACTTGTGTTTTGCCATCATAGTATTAATTTCTCTATTGTATTTCTATTTGTTGCAGGTTACACAGTTCCATCACTTCCATGAAACGGAGTGAATGGTGCAATGATAGAGATACATCATACATTTGGTACTAAATAAAAGAAAATGGTTTCAATATCATCTTTGTAATAGGATATATTGAATGAAACTATTAGTTGCTTATATCTTTATTTTTTGGATACTTCTTGTTCCGTATTTCAACAACTACTTCGTAATGTATTCTCGAATTACTTGAACCACTCATGTGGATCTTAGTATTGGGCTACTGAAATTGAGACATCGTTCTAGCTGTCTTCACAAAAATTCAAGAACTCGATACTTCATGCTCTTTGTCGAAAACTTGCGCTTCATCCATCATAATAGTCACCATCAAACTGAAATTCTTAATCTTATCATTAAAAACTGGAAATTATTCATATTCAATGTATATTATCACTTGAAACCATACCAAAAATCTGAGTTTTGACAATCAAGATAAATCACCCATAGACGAAGGTCAACATACTTCAATTTAGAGTGAGTTGCCTTAACTCACTGTTGAACTAATTTCGTGGCCTTCATCGGACACAATATGTGCCGATCAATAGAAAGTCCTGGATAAAAAAAACGACGCAAATTGATGACAGAAATGAGCAAAAGTTGGATACCTTCTTCGCAAATAAAATATGGTGCAGTGTGATACCCTTTTATTGATTAAAGATTAAAACATAAACAATTGGGTCATTTTATCCTCGTTTTGCCCCCATTATTTGGTATTATAATTTTTTAAATAGTAATGTTTTGGAGAATGTATAGTTGAACAAAAATGAAAAGTTTCCGATTTACGTGTAATATTATTTTATGAATGATTGTATGGTTGAAAATAAAAGAATGAATAATTAAAATGTGAAATAATGGGGCCAAAACGGGGGTTTAATTTTCTTTGTCAGGAAATTCTAAATTCACATTTTTTTAATAGGTTTTGGGGATAAAAATGGGGATAAATTCGTAATTAAGATGTATAGTTTACACCAATTCAAAAATCAAGTATATAGTTTAAAAATTTAAAAATCAGGTATATATATAATAAAGTCACAATTATATAATTATTATCATAGATTTATAATTAAGATCATAAATTATTTATTGGTCACATATTATCAAATTAATAAGTCACAAATTATTTTGAAATTTTTTTTATAGGTCACAGTTTATTTCGAGGTCACATTTTATTTATTAGTCACAGTTTTTCAAATTTGTTGGTCACAAATTTTTTTCAGTCACATATTATCAAATTTTTAGGTCACAATTAGGTACTTGGTCACAATTTTTAGGTCACAGTTGAGTGTTTGGTCACAGATAAATAAATAATTGGTCACATACAACCAAATATCGATTTTCATATCCCAGTACACCAATATTTGGTCACAAATCGACCAAATAGTTGGTCACACACTCTGTCGCCACCTCCGCCACCACCAACAATAACCACCACCGCCCATGCCACCACCACAGTTGCCACCACACCAACACTTCCATTCCTCAGTTCTCACAGTTACCACCACAACACTACCACCACTAGATCACCAAATCGCCACCAACAATCCCCAAATCGCTGCCACCAACAAAATTATCGTCACACGCAGCGACGAGAGCAACTTCGCGCCTGTGAGCGTAGCTACAGTTACGCGTGAATAAGCTGAGAAGGGAGTAGTGTGTGCCGCGTTTGCTTCGCGCGATAGCCACCACAGCCTCCTACACCATACCAAAAAACAAACACCAAGTCGTCCCACCCACAAAAACCAACATAAATTGCAACTACAACCAACAAAAACCACCCCCAAAACATCGACGCCGCCAGATCGAACCGCCATCACTACCACCACAAAATCGCCATCAACCCAAATTGCTTATACTTTGCACGTACTGGTACAGTGATTCTCCAGTGAAGAGTCACTGGAGTGGTGGATCTGCTTCGTGGTGTAATTTCAACACCGCGACTCGCAGTGATTCGCAAAGGGAAAGGTGCGGAGGTGCAGTGGATCTGCTTCGCTGTGTTCTTTATTACAGCAGGACCAGCGAAGGATGCTCCGGTGATGACATGCTCCGACGGAGGCGGCGACGTCGTCCAATGGGAATGAGACATGAGAGGGAGGCGATTTGGGTGAGAAACGAAGAGAGAGAAGGGAGAGAGGGAGAATAAAATGATTTAGGTATATATGGATACTTGATTTGAATTTCTGGTAAATCTGTAGGTTTCTGCATTTCTTCCTTTCCCAGCCTGTGATGATAGCTTATCTCTACTCCTCTTCTTTACATTCATCTCCCTCAAATTAACCTTGTCCCCAAGGTTGGAAATAAGGATAAGTCTCATGAATTACGGTTGCATCCTCCCGGGTGGCATCATCTGTCAAGGTACCCTTCCAATGAATTAACCATTGAGTGACTGCCGGTTATTCTTCTTGATGAGTCAGAGTCTGTAAAACTATAAGTGGTACCTGGCAGCTAATTTTTGGTTGCTTCTAGCCATCACTGATTGTTGTCTGTAAGGTTGAAGCTTCAAATACACCCAATCTCCTTGAAATTCCCTCTCAGTTCGGTTTTGATCAGCATAAAACTTCATTCTTGCTCTAGCCCAAGCCAAGCATTCCTTCAGTAACAGGTCCATTTGATGCCTTTCCTGCACCAATTCCTCTACGACAGCCACATTAGTTTGTTGATAAGGTCCTGAAGCCAACTGTGGTGGTTTAATACCATATAATGCTTCAAAAGGGCTCATCTTAATTGATGTATGATAGGTGGTACTGTACCACCATTCAGCCAAGGATAACCAATTAATCCACTTTTTGTGCTAGTGAAATGTTATGCACCTAAGATACATCTCTAGGCATTGGTTGAGCCTTTCAGTCTGACCATCTATTTGTTGGTGGTAGGCAGAACTTAAGTGAAGCTTAGTGCCCAGTAAAGATGTTATTTAATTCACATTCTTTATTTTATTATCTGGATTTTTGCTTGCCTGAAAAAATGAGTAAAAACTAATGTCATGAGTGCCACAAAAAGCACAATAAGATTACAGACTGGTTGCTACATCATAGAATAGATGATGAGCTAATGATTCCCTTTGCGGAGGAAGAGAAGTTGCCTCCTCTTTCCCATGAATCTCATTAGGGCTGGCCACAATCCAAGAACCAAACCGGACCTGAAATTTTCGAGTATTTAGTAAGTAAAACCGTCGAGTCCAAATTTAATTATGGAACCGTTTATGTTCGGTTTCATTCGATTCTCAGGTTTTGTATTACAATTAATTTTTTTAATATTTACAAAGTTACATTCATTCAACTAATGACATGCACAATCTTAGTTCTTACAAAATAACGTAGTCCAATCTTATGTGTCTTTTACGTCTCTCTTTGTTGAATTATTCATAATTTTGATTATGAAAATCACATGAAGAAGACAATAGCGAGCTTACAATAATTAAGAGAGACGTTGTAGAACTTCAATTTTATTTCTCCAGAAGAAACGGCATTATAGTAGAATAACATATTTGGATAAAACTTAGGTCAATTTGATTAAGTTGGGCTTGAACTGAAAATTAGAAATAGAAAAATCATATTTTTTGGATTAGCAAATTTATTTAGAAAATAATAAAATAACTTGACTTATTTAAAATAAATAACTTAAAAAATTAGAGAGATTCGATTCTTATTCGGTTCTTATGTTCTTGATCTAGTATCGAGAACGGAATCGAATCCGTCGGTTCTCGATTCAAATACTCATTCGGGTATTTAACTTAACAAGAACCGCTCGGTTCGATTCGTGTTCTGTTCGGTCGGATTCGGTTCTAGAGTTTTGCCCAGTCCTAAATCTCACACTCCATCTAATATAAAAAAATTTCCCTCTTAAAAGGAGAGAGAAAAGGAGGTATGGGATTTTGAATCTTTTTAATATGCTATATGAGGCTTATTTTCTTGGAATAAGTTCAACATTTGGAATCACACACTTGTCGATGAGCATATTTGTGGAAAGCAAAAGGGGCTTTATGTATCGTTCAAATCCCACTTTCGATGGCGATATTTTCTTTTGAGGTATTTAGTAATGAAATATATCTATCCATGAATTGGTTTTAGATCTTTAGTGCACTTTCAGCTAACATTGTAAAAATTCAATTTTGAAATTTTTGGGAAATGTAGGTTGATCATAGTGGTTGATTTGGCTAAGATAATATAGTTAGGCACATATATAACATGATAAGCCCCAAAAGGCATATGAATATTTCCCTTTAATTGGTTAAAGTAGGGGAGAGGTATTTTAGGGATTTAGTAGAATAAATGTGAAGCTTCTAACCATAATTTAGGGGAGGGAGCCTTATAAACATTTAGGCAGAATTTGGGTGTGAAATTGGGAGAGTGTATTACGGTAGCTTAGCTTAGCCTAATTCTAACTGATTGTACAGCTGTCATTGTAACTATTTTCCCCTCCTTTTTCCTGTCTATTTAAGGGGATTATACAGAACACTTTCAGTTGAGTTGAATAATATTTTTCATTCCAGTTCTTTATCCTCTAAACCGCAATATGGTATCAGAGCACTGAGAGGAACTGAGCTGCGTGGTCTTCTTCCGCTTCGTTCTTTCATTCTTACTTCCTTCAAATCTTCGATTCTATTCAGCGTTAATCTCCTTCTTGATCAATCCAATTCCCGTTAATCTCTTTCCACTCCATTTTTACGAATTCTTCATTCTCCACTTCCAAATCGTGATGGAACAAACAACTCCAGAAACTGGATCTGATTCAGGATCTACTGGACAGAAATCCACCATTGATGAACCTTCCAGCCCATACTTTCTACATCATTCAGATAGTCCTGGATTGGTGCTTGTTACTCAACAACTCACAGGAGATAACTATGGCTCCTGGAGTCGCGCTATGACCATCGCCTTGTCAGTCAAGAATAAACTTGGATTTGTTGATGGATCCATGAAGAAACCAGAAACTAATGAAGCAGATCTGGCTAATTCATGGATTAGAAACAATAACATGGTAATGTCCTGGATCCTTAACTCAGTTTCGAAGGATATATCTGCCAGTGTGATCTATGCTTCCTCAGCTCATGAGATCTGGAACGATCTCAATGAGAGATTTCAGCAAAACAGTGGCCCTCGAATTTTCCAATTGAAGAAAGAACTGATGAATTTGATGCAAGATCAAAACACAGTGAGTATATTCTTCACCAAACTCAAGACTATATGGGAGGAATTAAGCAGCTTCAGGCCAAACTACAGTTGTGGAAAATGTGTCTGTGGTGGTGTTCAAGAGCTGAACAAACACTATCAAATGGAATACATCATGGCATTTCTCATGGAACTACACGACTCTTTCTCTCAAGTGAGAGGTCAAATCCTTCTAATGGACCCTATGCCGTCTATTGACAAAGTATTTTCACTTATTTCACAAGAGGAAAATCAGAGGAAAATACGCCCATCCTCTATTGGTACTAATTCAGATGGAGGAGTTGCCTTTGCCTTCAGATCTGATAATGGCAGAGGAAATTTTAATCCTAATTTTCGCAATGGATCTGGCAATGGGAAGAAGGAGAGGCCATAATGTACTCATTGCAAATATCATGGTCATTCCATTGACAAGTGCTATAAAATCCATGGTTATCCACCAGGATTCAATTCTAGGCCACGAGATAACTTTCAGCATTTTACTAAGTCTAACACTGTTAATCAAGTGTTTGTTAATTCAAAGATAGAAGAAGCGTGTGGATCAGCAACCTGGTGTTGACAAATTCATGCAGAATCTGAGCTCAAACCAGTACCAGAACTTGATGGCAATGCTGTCCAATCATTTGACTTCTACTTCACAATCAGTTCCAACTGACCAGGACAAAGCTGAGTCCTCATATGCTGCAGGTATATATCATTCTAAATCAGTTAATACATCCTTTGTTTCTAAGGACATATGGATTGTGGACTCAGGTGCTTCGAGACATGTATGTTCCATTGCAGCTGCGTTCACAAACTTGAGGCCTATAACTAATTCAAGTGTAACTCTACCCAACCATACACGTATACCTGTCAATCTATGTGGTGATGTGAAGTTAGGATCCGAATTGATTCTGCGTGATGTGTTGTTTGTGCCTCAGTTCAAATTCAATTTGCTATCAGTTAGTTCATTAACCGCTGGTTCTCACTTCGTTTTACAATTTTTTCATGATCAATTCATCATCCAGGAGGTTTCCACCAAGAGGATGATTGTCAAGGGTAGCATCTTGCAAGGCCTATATGTTCTGGACTCCAAGAATTTTACTTCTGTTTCTAATGCCTTTGTTAATTCAGTGTCTGCCCATGTTTGGCATAACAGGTTTGGATACCTTTCATTCAAAAAATTAGTTGTGTTGAAAAATCATTTGCTGTATAATTCTGAACATTCGAATAAACATTTACCGTGTTATATTTGCCCATTGGCAAAACAAAGAAAATTGTCCTTTGAATCACACAACAATGTTTCCAGCAAGGCATTTGACTTACTGCATTGCGATATATGGGGTCCATATCACGTGACTTCACATTCAGGATATAAGTATTTCTTAACTCTAGTTGATGATCACTCTAGATTTACATGGATTTACATGTTGCGACATAAATCTGATGCTGTAATGGTTGTGCAGCAGTTTTTTAGTTTGATTGCCACTCAGTTTCACACTACCATTAAGACCTTCAGGTCTGATAATGCGAATGAGTTGTTACTGAAGGAATTCTTCGCTGACAAAGGGGTCGTACATCAGTTCAGTTGTGTTGAACGGCCACAGCAAAATTCCGTTGTTGAGCGCAAGCACCAACATATCCTCAACGTTGCTCGTGCCCTTTTCTTTCAATCTAAAATTCCCATCCGTTTCTGGTCAGAATGTGTGCTAACTCCGGTACACTTGATCAATAGAACTCCAGCTCCTCTCTTGCACCACAAAACTCCCTTTGAACTGCTCTATGGCAAGAGGGCAGATTATTCCTACCTTCGTGTTTTTGGATGCTTAGCCTTTGCCTCCACACTCAATGCCAATAGAACGAAATTTCAACCTCGAGCTAGGATGTGTGGTCTTTTAGGCTATCCTCCGGGAGTTAAAGGTTTTAAACTCCTTGACGTCATTTCGAAACAGGTTTTCATCTCTAGGGATGTAGTCTTCCGGGAAGACATATTTCCCTTTCATTCGATTACTGATGATGGTCACTTAACAGACCCTTTTCCTGACCTTGTCTTGCCCTCTTCCTCCTTATCAATTCCCAATTTCTTATCTCCTATCCCTACTCCCATTCCTCCTGCTTCTGATGCCCTTCCAACTGCTCCGTCCTTCCCCCCTCATCCACACCAACGTTCATCCCATATTGAACACTCACAATCCAATGTGCTTCCTCATATTCGTAAATCCCACAGAGTTTCTAGGCCTCCCACTCATCTCAGAGACTTTCACTGCAATTTCCTCTCTCCCAACTCTCGCTTTCCTCGGTTTCCTCCGAATCACATTGGCCATTTCCTTTCCTATGCCAATCTTTCGACTTCCCACCTTCATCTCATAATGAATATCTCGTGCCAATTCGAACCTAGATACTTTCATCATGCAATAAAGCTTCATCAGTGGCTTGATGCCATGTTGAGTGAATTAGAGGCCTTGGAACAAAACAGTACTTGGTCCATTATTCCCTTACCTGCTGGAAAACATTCCGTGGGTTGCAAGTGGGTCTTCAAGAATAAGTATAATTCTGATGGCTCCTTGGAAAGACACAAAGCACGCCTTGTCGCGAAGGGCTTCACCCAACAAGAGGGACTGGACTATTTTGATACCTTTTCCCCAGTGGCTAAGGCAGTCACTGTGAAGGTTTTGCTTGCTCTTGCAACTTCTCAAAATTGGCATTTAATCCAGCTTGACGTGAATAATGCGTTTCTGAATGGTGACTTGTTTGAGGAGGTTTACATGGACCTACCTCTTGGCTATGGTCTTCTTAAACCTCTCAAACAGGGGGAGAATCTGGTATGCAAATTACACAAGTCGCTATATGGTCTTAAGCAAGCTTCAAGACAGTGGAACTCCAAATTTTCTACTGCCCTCATTCAATATGGATTCACCCAATCCAAGGCTGATTATTCTCTGTTTACAAAGGGTTCAGGGCACAACTTCATTGCTTTACTAGTGTATGTCGATGACATAGTTATCACCGGTCCCAACATACAGATAATTGACGAATTGAAGGTTTTTCTGCATTCTCAATTTAAACTTAAGGATCTGGGAGTTTTGAAGTACTTCTTGGGAATTGAGATTGCTAGAGCCTCATCTGGGATAGTTATCTCACAAAGAAATTATGCTTTGCAACTTATTGAAGATTCAGGTTATTTGGATTGCAAGCCTGCAAACAGTCCAATGGATCCAAGAATTAGCCTCAGCTCACATGAAGGGGACTTACTACCGGATCTCTCGCATTACAGGAAACTCATTGGCAGATTGATATATCTGACCCTCACTAGGCCAGATATAACCTTTGCTGTACACAAATTAAGTCAATACATGTCCCAACCAAGGCAGCCTCACCTCAAAGCTGTTCATCATCTGCTTCGCTACTTGAAAGGAAGTCCTGGCCAAGGTCTCCTTTTCTCTTCAGCTCCTGTTTCCCCTTTCAAAATTCGAGCCTTTTCTGATGCTGATTGGGGTTCATGTGTTGATACACGAAAGTCCACCACTAGTTTCTGTGTCTTCGTTGGTGATACATTGGTTGCCTGGAAATCTAAACGCCAGCCTACCATTTCCCGTTCATCTACTGAGGCAGAATATAGGGCCCTTGCAGCCACTACTAGTGAGATTGTTTGGATCAGACAATTGTTGACAGATTTTCAGGTTGATGATCCTCATCCCGCAATGATCTATTGTGATAATCTCGCTGCCATTCAGATAGCAAATAACCCAATTTTCCACGAGCGTACAAAACACATAGAAATTGACTGCCACTTCATCAGGGATAAGATTAAAGTTGGGACAGTCAAATTGCTTCCTATCAGATCACAACATCAGCTTGTAGATGCATTCACCAAGCCCTTACCTGCTTCGACACTTGCTCCATTGATGTCCAAGATGTGCGTGAAGAACATATATGGCACATCTTGAGGGGGAGTATTACGGTAGCTTAGCTTAGCCTAATTCTAACTGATTGTAACTGATTGTACAGCTGTCATTGTAACTATTTTTCCCGCCCTTTTCCTGTCTATTTAAGGGGATTGTACAGAACACTTTCAGTTGAGTTGAATAATATTTTTCATTCCAGTTCTTTATCCTCTAAACCGCAATAGAGTGAGCCTCTCGAATGCTCACAATCTATTGTAATTTCTTTTAGTTTATATCTTGTTTCAACTGTTTTGACTACAAAGGTGCATCTGACCATTGAATGGCACAATGTATTTATGCTCCTTTCGGTCTCCCCCGTCGTGGCTTTCTCGACAAATCCAAGCCTGAAATATTATTCCATAACCTCAGTCTTTTAAATTCAGATTCTAGTTATGTCCTTCCATGTATATCTAGTCATGATGCGACTTTCCTGACTTATTGTATCATTCTAAAATGTTGGCTTACTTTTACGCTATATAAATTTTGTTTAGGAAACAAATGAGAGTCTCGAGGATGCAAGCAATGAGTTGATTCTCACTGATGAAGATATAGTGCAATTTCATATAGGGGAGGTATTTGCTCACGTCCCGAAAGATGAAGTCGAGAACAGGATCGAGCAGATGAAAGAGGTTATTGAAAAGAACTTGGAGAAATTGACTGAAGAGAAGGAATCCATAGTTATTCAGATGGCTGAATTGAAGAAGATTTTGTATGGCAAGTTCAACGATTCCATCAACCTTGAGGAGGATTAGTGATATGTTATTAGTCTACCTATAATTGGTTTTCTTGTATATTAAATTTTAGAAAAAAGTTGATTGTACACCATGTTACACAGCCCCTCTCACAAGAGAGGGGCTCCACTATGAATAAAAAAATTGCGAGTCCCCTCTCTTGTGAGGGGGCTGTGTACCATGCTGTGTAGCATGATGTACATGTAACCTCTCTCTAAATTTTATGATATTGATCCTTCATTAAGCAAAGCCAAGCCAAGCAAAACAAGTTCTTACGATTTGAGTCAAATCTTAATTTTGTAACGTGACCGGATTTTATTATTAGAGAAAATAAACGTGAAAAGTATGCTTATTAATTATTTTAGTAAATGTTCATGGATAGAATAATCAATAAATAACTCCTCACCACCCACGACCAAAGCCTTGGTTATTTTATGATAAAATTGTGGTAGAGGTCCTAATCTTTCAAAGAACATAAATAGATTCCTAATCTTTCAGATCTTTTAACATCACACATTCAAGTATCATTATTTCTTTTACCATATTCTTCTTTATATATATATATATATATATTCCTGTTTGTTGGGGATTAAAATTATATTTTTAGTATATTATAATAAAAGCTGGTGATATATATGTAGTTAAAAAGTTGTGAGATATATAAAATATATAGTTATAATTAATTATTAACTTTAACTTCAATGAAAATCAAGATTTTAATTCCCCACCAAAGAGGGGCATATATAGCATTGAAAGTCCGTTTGAACTGAATCTATCTAGAACAGTAAGATGGTAAAATGAAATGTCTTACTTTTTAAAGGATAAACGAGTACGTGCTTAATTTAACATAAGATGAATAAAAGGAAGAGAAGAAAAATAAAGCGAAAAGAATTTTTTTTTAAAATCAAAATCTTTTTCCTTTTTAACATCGTGCAATCGAGTTTAAAAGAACCTATTTATAGTTTTTCGCAAAGGTTAAGGATCTCTTTAGCAATTTGCCTCATTTAATTTAACATAACTATGCTCAGCTCCATTTTCCCAAATTAAACACACAATACACGAGCAAGAATAAAATCTCTTTCAAAAGAAAAGCTAGGCCAAAGATTGCAATTCTCTCCCTCAATAATTCTGAAAATGGCGACCATTCCATCCGCACTCAATCTTGCACAATCTACAAGATTCACACCATTTATGGGCACTTATGTTCTGGGTTCTTCTGGTTCAGTATTATTCAATAACAATATCAATGGCCGTGCCAATCTGAGCCTGGTTCTTGGTGGGTCGAGAAGAATTAGCAGGAACCAGAAAAAGGGGATGTCGTGTAACTGCTTGTTCGGGCTTGGGGTGCCGGAGCTGGTGGTCATTGCTGGAGTGGCTGCCCTTGTTTTCGGGCCCAAGCAGATTCCGGAAGTCGGCCGCAGTATTGGCAAGTCTGTCAAGAGCTTCCAACAGGTTCTCTTTTTTCTTTTTTACTTTTTGAGAACGTTATTGTGAACATTTTTCATTTTCTGGCATGAATTCATATGCTTTATAATTTTGGTGAAAAGTGACTGAGTTGACATTGACGAAGATGAATAGTCGGGTTTTGAACATGGAGCAGTTTTTATTTTTTATTTTTACTCCAAAAATCTGTCCGAACAGATTAAGGCCACCTCCCCGTGGGAGATATATCAAATTGGCCTAGTCAATTATACTTTTTATAAAAGGTCTCTTAATGAAATGAATTCTTATATATTGCAAAATACATCCTTTGTTTTAGAATAAGTTCAAAACTAGTCTTATCTTTTATTTCTTCTATTTTGGATTTTAATAAATAAATCCATTCTATGATCTAATAAATTAGAATAATCTATAACATATTTATCATATTTTTTTCTTAAGTTTATCATATTCTCCAGATGATATATCAATATTTTCTAATTGAAAAATAATATTTCTTATATTTTCTAAAAATCTTTCTAATGAATTATCTAATCTTTTAATTGTATATCCTGACATAATAGATATTAAAATATAAATATTAATGCAAACATCATGATAAATAATCTCTGCGAATCTCTAAGAACTTAGAAAAATTCGTTCTAATTTTAGCAAAAATAATAGTTTTACCTTAATTTTGGTGAGGATCTTTATTCTGAGAATCGAGTGACCTTCGAGTTCTAAATATGCAAACCACTCCCTTTAGCGACCTCTTGCCAAAACGGGATCTTTGCTATTTCAGCTTCTTGCTCTCACTATATCGTTTCTAAAGATTAAATCTCTAGACTTCTGTTAAAGAAAAACTCTTTTTATTGCTAAAATGAGAAAGAAAATTCCTATTAGATCTTTTAAGAATCTATGGGAAAAGTAGTTTAGAAACTCATATTTCTATGAAAGAATTGGAATATTATTGATCAATTTGATCTATTCAAGATTGATACAATATTGTAAAAAAGGACATTAGAGTTTGGCTATCTCACAAGTTGAGTGCTCAATTCATTCTGTCTTTTTTTAGCCCGAATGCCTCTATTTATATATCTACATGATGCACGATTATTAAGTCTCTTACATCATTGCTTACATCAATGGCACTACCCTTCTATTATTGTCCTTGATCTTATCTTAACATGCAGCTGGAGCAATCTCTTAGCTGGTAAGTTAATGATAGAACATTGATATATATCGAATCTTTTCAGATTTTTCATATTCCTTTTGTCACATCTTCTTTATCTTGAAGAATCTTTTGCATTTTTCTTTCAATTTTGTTGGCATGTGGGACATTCACTTAACCTGTATGCTTCTTGTATTGTTGTAATACATCCATTAATCCGATAAGTATCAAAATTTTCAATATATTCTTTTAGGATTGTTGATTTCTCCTTTCCATTATTAGTGAGGAGTGTCCATCCATCATACTGACATAAACATTTGAATTTTTTATCATATAGATTTTTTGCAATGTTATAAATAACTTTCATTCCCAAAATTCTTCAGGATTTTATCAATGACTTGGTAATTTTTGGCATTGTCTTTTTATTTTGACCTACTTCAATCTGGAAATCTCTGCCAACATATCCAAATTGTAATAATATGTTCAATAGGATAAAATATCCTTCCGTCAACTTCTGGACTTATTGAATAGAATTTGATGTATATAGATCTTCCTTGGGCAAACTTAGATACTTCAGATTTGAATATATCATCAAATTCTTCTATTTCTTTTAAATTTTTTCCAGGGTAGATAAGATCCAGAAATCCATAGTCTGCTACTATTTTAACCATCAAGGGGTCTGCATCTTTGGTAATTATTAATCTTGGATAAACATGATCTCCTGAGGATATAAAATAGGAGTCATTTTCTTCCAATTCATAAATAATTTTGGCAAATGATCTATATTCTTCTTTTTTTATTGATAAAGGAGCATCATCTTGTTCATCAGTTCTAATTCTGATAATCCTTGTGTGTTCATCACAACTTTTTATGGTCACCTTTCGGGGACTTGGCATATCTCTCTTAATATTGTTGGGTCCACTGCTGCTTCCATGCTGTGTACCTGTTTGTATTTTTGTTATTTCCTGTTTGGTATTTAGTGACTCTAATTGTGAAGTAATTTCATTAATTTTTTCACTCAATTCATTGGTATATTTGGAATGAGAATTAGAAATATCAATCAACAATTTCACATTTTGTTGAAGTGATTCTGCTAATTGCTCAATTCCTATTTTCATATCTTCAGCTTCCTCTTTGAGAAATTTCATTCGCCTTTTAGCGTCTATTAATGAGGTTTTGATATCATCCATCTCCAAATTCAATATTTCTGCTTAGGAAGTCCGCAAGACAATTATTTACACCTTTAATATGAATAATATTAAAATTATAAAAGGATACGTATGCTTGTCATCTGTGTAACCTTCTATATTAAGGTTCTGATGATAATTTATTCTTGACTAATCCCACAACTTGAGAATTATCAGTTTCAACAATAAATTTTTTAGATAATAAAAATAATGAGAACTTTTTTATTCCTCTAATAATTGTCAATAATTTTTTTTCATGAGTAGTATAATTTATTTCTGCTTGATTAAAGGTTTCACTTAAATATCTACATACCTCATTTAAATCTGTCTTTAATATTGCTGCCCAATATTTATCTGAAGTATCAGTATTAACAACTAAATTATCTTTTTCATCTGGTAATCTTAATTTTGATAAATTTTTACATTCTTCTTTCAATGATTTAACTATTTCTGTATGTTCTTCACTCCATTCTTTAGTATTTATTTTTCTGAATAAAATTTGTATTTTATGCCTCTTTTTTGAAAGATATTTCAATAAATCTTTCAACATAATTTAAATATCATAAGATCTTTTGTATTTGTTCTTTAGATTCTAATTTATTTGGAAAACTTTCTATCTTTTTAGATATATGGAACTGTAATTTTATTCCTTTTTATCTATTGATAATCCAAGAAAATCAATTTCTTGCTTTTCTATTATAGATTTCTTTTTAGAAAGAACAATTCCTTCCTTTTTACATTCATTTATAAATTCCGTTAAACGGTTTCTATGTTCTTCTTTATTATTAGAACATATTAGTATATAATTAATATATACAATTAGAAATTCATTAAACTTTTTAAATATATTATCTATTTTTCTTTGATATATTTGTTGTGCATTTTTAGGCCAAAAGACATTACTAACCATTCATATTTTCCTTGAGGTGTACTAAATATTGTATATTGTATATTATCATTTTACATTTTAACTTCCCAAAATCCTTATTTACAATCAAATTTAGAATAATATTTTTTTTTTTTTTTTTTTTTGCAAGGTTTATTAAGACTTCTTTATTTGGTAAAAAGTATCCATCAAATTTGGCATATTTATTTAATTCTTCATAATTTATTACCATTCTAGTTTTTCCTCCGACTTGCTCAGAATGTTTCATAATCATAAAAGCTGGACTACTATGGGGTTCATTACTAGGTCTAATAAGTTTTTGTTTTAATAATTCTTTTATTTGGATTTTGAATTCTTGTGTATCTTGTGTAGTATACATCATTGGTCTTACTCTTATAATAACATTTTCTGTTAATTCTATCTTGGCTCTAGGGTGATGTGATTTCCAAAATAACAATGGATTTTCTCGATATATTTTTTCTAATTATTCTATAATTTTTTCTATACTTATTTCTATTCATTTTTTAGGACTTTTTTGTATAATATTCTTTTATTTTTTATTTTTTTATTTTATTATGTATGATTGGTTTTCTCTTCCATTTATCACCACTCTGAGCTGGCTAAACTCTATAAGGTTTAAATTTTTTTGGGATTTTTAATAAATGCGCACGAGATGTCTGTGACATTATCATATAATTATTTTGTTTATACTATTGAAATTGTTGTATAAAGTCATTTCCTAATAATATATCACATTCTAATTTATCATAATTATATATTCTGTTTATTATTATTTGTTTACTTCCAAGTATTATACTTATTTTATTAGCATTATTTATTATTTTAGTATTTTATCCTGTTACTCCTGTTGTCTTTATTTTACTATCACTGTTCCATGATTTTATTAAAGAACTTTTGAATATTGTTATATCACTTCCTGTATAAATTAAAGCACGTGTTATATTTGTTAATATAATGGTAACTTGTTATAAACAGCTAATGGAAAACTTATTTAATTATTCATTTAACTCTTTTTACATAATATAGTTTGATCATTATGAGTTATATATAACCCTTCTTTTTTTATGCTATAATTTGTTAATCCATTTAAAAAACTCATTCCTAACAATATATGAGGATTTATATTCATACAATTATCTATATAACATGATACTAAAAGATTAATTTCTCATATTTCTATTGGTACTTGAACTTCTAGTTCTGTAGTATGTATTTGTCCATCAAAATTTACATATCTATATGGTTCAGTTCTATGGGTTATTAATCCTTTATTTCTTATTGAGGCTATATGGCATTCACTAGCTCCTGTATCTATTAATATATTTGGTCCTTTTATACACTCACTTCCATTGAAATATTCTCCTTCTACTTGCATTTCTATGAAGTTTTATTTCTCTTGATTACTAGTTTCTCCTAATTGTTTTTTATCAGGTAGTCTAAAACTTTTTGATCTTTTAATTAATCTTTCATTTTTAAATGATATTTTATCATCATAGCATTCTTCTTTTCTTAATTCTGATATTTCAGGTTTATCTATTGTTATGCTAAATTTATATTCTTCTGGAACTAGATTTATTTGTTTATTTGGTTCCACTATTTTACTAATATCTTTACATTCTTTATGGACTTCTATATATGGTTTTTTAAAATAAATATTTTCGTAATTAGAATTAGTAAACGTATATAAAGTTCTATATTCTATAGTCATAATTTGATCTTCTGGTTCCATTATATCATTTCTATGTAATTTGAAATGTAAACCTAAAACTTCATTAAAGTTTTTATGTTTTAATGAAACACAATTTTTTGGGTAACAAGTAAATATTAATTTCTGGTATGCTAAATTTCCTTCTATAGTTCCTAAATGATCATCTTTCAAGTTTATAATTCTTTCATCGTGTAAACTTATAGTTAAAGGTGAATCTATCCCTTCTCTAAATAAGGATTTAAACATTATTTGTATTCCTGCCAAATAGATATATTGGATTTTTTTCACTTTGTTTTTTATTAATTTTTGATAATAATACTGTTACTGTATTTTTTGTTAAAAGATTTAATTCATGTGTTCCTTGAATTGTTCTAACATATATAGTTTTTTCAATCTTATGATATTCATTTATTGCTATCCTTTCTCTTCTCCATATTCTATCTAAAACTTCCCACTTTCCTATTTTCAAATCTAAGGATAATTTTTGTATTTTCTTGAACTTGTTGTCATCGAAGGTTACTTTTTATCCATAACCATCTATTACTTCATATTCTTGTATATTTATGTTATTATTTTCTATTTCTTTATTTAGAGTCTGGTTCATTTGCTTCTAAATGTGTCTCACTTATATATACTTCTTGATCATAATATTTTTCAACATATGATATTTCACTTAATTCATCTTCTATTTCTAAATATTCTTTTTGTAATATTTTAACTTTTTTCTTATTACAATCAGGATTTATATGACATATTTCTCCACAATTTCAATTTTTTTTATAAGGTTTATTTTTCTGTTGTCTATATGGATTATATTTTTTTTTATATAATATCTTCCTCGAGGTTTTATATATTTTTTCCTAAAATTTTTAAATTTTTTAAACTTTCTATTTTTAAATTTTCTTTTATTACTTCTTTTTTCAGGATCGCATCCTCATTGTGTAGGTTTTTCCATGTCTTTACAACATATTCTAGTTAATTTTCCTGATTTTTTTCAATAATTGCCTTTGTTGACATATACATGCAAGTCTTTCAAATAGAAATTTTATTCTTGATCCTAATGTCCTAGGTATTCCAGGATTATCTCTTAACATATTTTTCAAATTCTATTTTAAAATATATTCCCCATGGACTTGGTAATTTATTATAATACATATCTTGGTATACTTCTTGATTTTCATTACTATAGAATTGAACATAGTAATAATTTTTAAACTCACAAGTGTATTCTTTAATTTTACACATATCACATATTGTTAAATTTATTAACTTGATTCTAGCATTATCTTTTTCTCTTATTACTTCTCCTTCAGCATTTCTTATCCAATTTTCTCCTAAAAATTCATCTGCAATAGATTCTACTAATTTTTTTATACCTTGTCTATCTGACTTTATTATTTTTGTTTGTACATTTCTTTTTATTAGTGATCTTGTGTCATTACTTATTCATTCCCACCAATTTCTAACATTTCCTTCAAAAGATGTTATTAAGAAATTTATTCTTCTTTCAGTATTTTTCCATGTATCATCTTTATTATATAAAAAAAAAAAAAAATATATATATATATATATATATATATATCATTGAATCTACCCAAGTTAATAAAGCTTTTTTAGTATCTATTTTACAATCTAAGTCTAATTTTGTTCCTCCGTGATTAATAGGTTTATCATAATTATCATTTAATTCAAACCTGTCTCTATATTTATTTCCTCTAGATAGTTGTCTATCTCTTACTTTATCATAAAATTGTCTCTATGGTTTATTGTGTATAGGTGCATAACTTTCATCTGGATCTAATATTTTTTGTTTAGAAGTTTCTGCTGGATTAGGTCATCCTTCAGTATTCATAACTTTGGCTCGATTTTTCGGTCAATTCCGACGGGGTTACGGTCAGTGGTTGGGTGGGTGCGAAGAGGGCATTGCGGGCTTCAAAATGGTACGTTAGACGGTGGCCAAGGTGGCCGAATGTTGGAGTTATGGTGAACCAAAAGTGGCTGTTTGGACTGATTTTTCGGGATTTTCAGCCCAAGCAGCCCACTTTGACTCGATTTTTCGGCCAATTTCGACGGGGTTACGACGAGTAGTTGGGTGATTTGCAAAGAGGATATTGAGGGCTTCAATATGATATGTTGGTCGATGGTCAACGTCGCCCAAGATTGGAATTATGGTGGTCCAAAGGTGGTTGGTTGGGTTGAAAATGAGTTTGGTCCTGCAGTGACCTTTTCTGAAGGTTTTGAACTTCGGTAACCATTTTGTTATTTTTATGTAATTTCAGTGACCATTTGTGAAATTAACCCGATAGAAAAATCCTCGTTGACAAATTCTTTTATGGGGATTGGGTCCAGAGACGGATTCAGTGGGGGGTTGGCTGGGCTGCGGCCACCCAGTCAAGCCCAATTTTTTTTTCTAAATGTTTTTTATTTTTTATATTTTTGAAAAAAAAATTGTTTTTTCATGTGTAAATTTTTTTTTTTTTCGCGTAGTAGCCCGGCTTGAAATTTTGTATCCCGGTCTCGAATCAAATCCTAGATCCGTCCCTGATTGGGTCCTATCTTTAAATCAACTCACATAACACTTGATACATTGTTGACTTGTTAGAAAAGAATGAGTAGATACAACTCGTCCAATGAATACAATGCATGTTCTGAGCATCCTTCCACCTCTAGAATACAAGAGCGTTACATAATAGAATTCTACACTCCCATGAATGAGTTAACATATGAATTAGTGTGCCTCACACTTTCTCACATACAGATTTCTAGGTCCAAAATATGGTTAGTCTCGTGCTCGTGTACTCTACTAGCTTACTGTGGAAGACTTGTTTATGCTTCGACGAACGGGTCACAATTCAGTAATCCAGTATTCCTTTGTTATAGCTTATTTTTAAATTTAAAGGAAGAATCTGGTCATTCGTTTAAGATTGCTCTTGTTTAGCATGCAAATTTAATTTACACGTTCCTCGCAAATATATCTATCGTCAGGTGAACATGGGCTATGCACTGTTCAACTTGAGTCGTAAAGTTGGATGTTGTGTAACTAGCTAGTTTACACATTTGTGTGTCTTCATATCCTCCTCTGCTGCCTCTTGAAATTATCCCTTGCCTATCTACTATCATCATGTTCTTCTACAATATTTACAAGCAAAAAGTGATCATGACCAAGGGATACATCATAGTGGATGAGAGATTACGAAAAGAGAGAATAGATAGGATAACATGGCTTGAGACAGCTTATGTTAATTACTCCTGTTTGTTGCATTAAATTTGAACTCTCTGGTCATCACGGTTAATTGATTGGTGCATGTCTTACACATACAGTTTACATTTGTGCTCAAAAGTAAACGAGCTTAATTGTGTGTTGGTATGTGATACGCATGTATAAATAAAATAACATTGGAAAGGAGAATCCCAAATGTATTTCTTTTTTCCTTTATTCTTTCTAAAATTGAACTTGTAGAGAAGAGGCGAGAAGTTTGACAAACTTGTGGAGATTTGTAAGGTATAAATTGCTAAGGTTTAATGAGTTGTGTTTCAGAAATACTATTGAAATTTTCCAATTGCAGGCGGCAAAAGAATTTGAAACAGAACTGAAAAAGGATACTGATTCTCCACTGGAGTCACCTGAAAATATGACAAGAGTGAGTGGAGAAGAGAAGCAAGAGGCCTAAGTCTCGAGCATGGAGAGTTCTTAAATCCGTACTTTCTTACAGTCTTGCTATAGCTTCTTTTGTGCAACACTTGTTCTAGTTACATGGTAAGTTGTATCCGAGCCCCCTTGTTCTAGTTACATGATAAGTTGTCTCCTAATAGTGTCACACATTAAGGCCCTGTTTAAGCCTCGATTATTTTCGAATAATAAATTTTGAAATAGTTGATTGATGGAGAATGTTGTTAAAAAAAAAAAAAAAAAAAAAATTTGAATTTACGTGTAATATTATTTTATTGAAGAATGTAATTAAAAATAAGAGAAAAAATGTATTTTAAAATGAATGGAAATTAAATAAGGGCTAAATCCTCTTGGTCCAACCGCACCAGACTGATGGATCATATTCAACCCGAATGATAGAAATAGCATTTCCGGTAGTGAGGACATGAAGGGTCCTGATTTTATTTATTTATTTATTTTTTTTTTTTTTTTTGATGAAGTAAATAAATTGTATTGATCAAAATTATGGGTACAACTACTTCGGGTATACCCGGACATACAAAACAAGACATTTAAATGAACTAATGATCCAAAACAAGTATCGGAGCATGGATCAAAACATTACAACTTCAGCAAATCTACTAAACGGCTCAAAACCTCCAGGAGGAGATGAATTCAAATCTGTCAATAACAGTTCATAATCATGCTGCCCGAATTTAACAGCCTGAAGAACCTTCAAGGATAAACTTCAAAATTGGATGGATAATTGCCAATTGATGATCATTATCAAAATTTCTCTTGATTTGTGCCTTCGAAATCTGCTTACCCAGTTGGATTCTACAATTTAGGTAGCACACTTTGCCTTTTTGGCATCAAGATCAATAAAGCTGGAAAAACCAGGCAAGCAAGCTGTTCATCTAAGAGACATGGCCGAAGCTGCACTAACATGAATCTGCTGTAATGGTCGACAGATTCCACCATAAAACGAAACCAAATCTGGAATGCAGGAAGGAGTTTTCAACTGCGGGAATATACAATGCAGCTGGCCAATCAGGCTGCTTGTTAACAAGAACCAAATCAGGAATGCAGGCCGTTTAAACTTCGAACATGCACCAAGCAGAATAGAATCAAGAAACTGGACTAAATGAAATGCTGCCTGGAGTTGAACACTGCCAACAAATTGAAGGAAGCAAGAAAGCAGGCAGGTGGACAGTTGAGAAGCAAGAAAGCAGGCAGGTGGACAGTTGAGACTAGATCTGTAAGCAGAATAGAATCAAGAAACTGGACTAAATGAAATGCTGCCTGGAGTTGAACACTGCCAACAAATTGAAGGAAGCAAGAAAGCAGGCAGGTGGACAGTTGAGACTAGATCTGTAAGCAGTTAAAACAAGCTGCTGGACAAAATATATTCTTCCAAATGCCTTTGTCAAGTTGCTGGGAACGGCCACTAAACTTCAAGATACCCAAATAAACTGGATTGATAAGGCTAATACCCTGCTGGACATTCTTCAACACTTCAAAGCAGCTTTAAATATTCCAAGAGAAGCCTTTGCAAAATAATTGCATAATCAATACACGTGACCTGCTGCCATTTTCAAGTCTCTCAAGGCCAATGCTTAACCATTCTTGCTGGTCTTCAAACCTCCAAGACACTAGAAATTCTTCAAAGATAACACTAGATTCTGGACAAATTTTAACAAATTTGCAATGCTACATTCGAAATTACGAAGTAATGAAATTAAAATCGAACAAGGATCAATAAGCCCACAAATGCAAAGGATAACTCTAGTGAGAATCTCCCTCACTAGAGTTTGAGAGCTCTCTCTAACCCCTACATTTTTTTCAATGTCCAGGGTTCTGATTTAGTTCTACATATCGTAGATTATTGATGGAGTATTACAGTGTCAAGGAAAATGCTTCTAGCATGCATATATACACAGAATAATTAGATAAATCTGAGCAACCTACTGTAAATGATGTTCAGTTGCATGAATTATACAATGATTTTATACACCACTGCTTCCCTTCACCAAATGAGAATCTTCTATCCCTTCACAATCATGTTTATCCATATTAAAACTAATACTCAAGCAGTTTGACCATATCTATCCAAGAGAAGCATAAATCACATGGCACTAATTACAAAATTTGACAGCAAAATTATCAGACTCAATTCAACTATTTGAACCATGTCCCCTTCTAGAATAGACTGAAAACAAACATAGTCGTCTACTTAGGTTACTATCTGAACACGGGCTACTTTTGAGTTTCTTCAACAAGGATTGGAACCAGTTTACTTGCTAGTTCAAAGGGTACAAAATTATAAAAGGAGACAAATTTATACAGCGGATAAATGAACTGTACAAAGGGGAAACCACAACCTGACTCGAAATCTGGGTTAGGCCACCAGCAAATACACCAAACAAACTATGTATACAACCCAGCAGCCTCTGCCAGCATTTGTCAATTCTAAATTTTTCTTGCTTCTCCAGGTCCTACAAGAGTAAGCAGCATTGCACACAATGGAATTGTTGATTCAAGAGAAAACAAGCTGGCTTCTTTAATTAAGACAGTAATGCACCATCTACTAGGTTGAGACAGTAATAATAAGCAGAAATGTGTGGTCATTTTTTTCATCAATCATGAAGTCATCCCAATGCCATCTCTTAGCCCTTGAAGGCTTGCGTGCAGTGTTCTTTGTACACTATCAGCAACAACCCTCAACCTTCCCTGATTAGAATCCCCACCAGAAGATCCATTCACTTCAACAGTTCGACCTACCCTCTGTTTACATTTATCCCAGTCCTCAATTCGTGTCCAGCATGCACGGCCACCATGGCTCCCCTCCATTCCAACAAAAGATACATTAGGATTTTCACCAAATGAGTATCTCAATCTCACTGAGACACAGTATGGCAACCAAGCAGCACCACCAGCAGCATTTATGGGTGGTATGTGTGCAGGATCAAGAACAACTGTCAATGCAAAATCGACAGAGTTATGAGCCCGATCGTACTGAATATTGCTTTTGGACGCAGATGAATTTTCAGAGTTCCCATCCACATTAAATCCAACATGATTCTCAAGACAAAGTTCAATGCGGGATTTTTGTGAAGGAACTATATCACCACCTTGCGCTTGAGACAATCCTTTCTTCCATGCAATAAGTTTCAAAAATTCTCTTAAAACTGAAATTGGTAGAGTCAAAAGCGTAATAAAGGAAGCAACACGAGAAGCATCGTAAGGCTCTGATGCAACCCGACGACTAAAGTAGTCACATATCTCGCCTATTTCAGACTGAGTTAATTCCTCTTGGGCAGCAGCTGTATTTTGTTGCTGTTGTTGAGAATGATGAAACCTTTTTACACTAAGGACTTGGAGAAGAAGTTGAACTCTGTGAACACTAACAGCAAAGACGTAGCCCCTGAAAAAGAATCCTTTCATATTAGAAGGTACAAACAAACGATCAAAAATCTGAACATGCATGTGCAACAAACTTGTTTTACAAATAATATAATGGCACAAAGGATCCATAAATATCAATGTTTTCAAAACCTGGTCCAGATACTGAACGAAAAGATCAAAGGACAAAGGGTTAATCGTGATAGAACCCGAGAATAGAATAAACAAGTTAAAAACAAAGCACACAATCATAATTCATGGCAGTAAATTGATTTTCATCAATTTAGAATAAAAATTATATCAATAACTAAATAATAAAGTTCTATGAAGTAAAAGATCTTTGTAACAACGATACATTGCTAAATTATTACATCACTTTCTAATAACATGCAATTTCCAATTTTATACTATTTCATATTTGTTCCTCTATTCACCACACTTATTTTCTTTCTATATTCCTCTTTGGCTCTTTCTATTCACATGCCTTCTCTTCAAAATCTCTCTCCAATGATAGAACCGACGCACAACTCCCTCACTCTTCTGATGAATAAGAACTAAACCTCAAATTTAGAGAGGAGATTTGGATCTTGCTAAAGGTCTTGGCATTTCAGTTAGCAGACCCACCCCTAAGAAAGCTATTATCATGAGATGGATCAAACCACCTCCAGAATGGGTAAAATTAGATGTTGATGCGTGCTCTATTGGAAATCCAGGATTGGCATCAAAAGGGGGCTTTATTTGTGATCATTTAGGATAGTATATTAATGCATTCTATGACTTCTATGGAACTAGCTCCAACTTTGAGGCCAAGCTATGTGCTACTCTCGATGAACATCAACTTTGCCCATAATTGGAACTTTTGCACTGTATGGACTGAATCGGACTCAATTATGCCCATAACAAGTCTTGTAAAGAGTAAGGGGACCCTCAGAATGTATAAATAATTTGTATCAGATCATGCGCTATTGGGCAATTCTTTGGCAGAAAATTGCATGCCCATAGCAAAGAGAACATACCACAGATTGGTTTAATGAAACTGGTAAAGTGTTTAAAAAAATTCTATCAATGGGCCTCCATTTGCAACTTAAAAGCATTATTTTTTGGATCAACAAGGTATTTCGTGAATTCGAAAAAATAAATGCAATAGCAGAGATTTATTATAGGGCTATTTGCCAAAATGATAGCTAGCTTTGCAAATTAGTGTATGGTTAATTTCATTTTATATCAAGTTTACTCGAGTCTGTAATGCAAGTAGTACCTCCAAATTTATATTTCTCTAAGTACTACACTCTTTTGTTGTCGCCTGTCCCCCTCCCATTTGTAAGAATCTTTTCTATCTATAGATATAGACAAGTTAGAGGCCAATGCCGAATCCCTAAATTAAGTCAGGTTGAAGCCTGAAAACCTCGCCTAGGCTTAGATGGTCTTATTTGAAAGGAAAAAACAATTCCCATATGAAGATTGATTCTCTCTTCATGGTTAGTCTCCCCCCTTTTCTTTTTTCCAAATAAGTGCACTTTTCCTTGAGTCCGGTAGGTCAATTAAATTTGTGCCCTGACTCCTCTTTTCACCTTTCATTACCTTCCTTTCTTTTCAATTTCTGTTCATACCCCCTAAAAGAGCCAAAACCCCAAGAAAGATAGGAAAGAGACTGCTCATATCAAATTCTACAGTGGAAAAATCATGTTGTCTTCGAATTTTTTGATGAATGTAGTGATCATGTAGCCAACTTTAACTTTATAGGGGAAAAGATCTAATTTTTTTGTTGTCATTGTTGTTGGTCAGACGGTGGCTAATGGAGAAAGAGGATGCAAAAGAAAGCATTTTGATGACATAAAAAGCTTCGCCAAGTGTGAGAAGGTCAACCAGAAAACAGTGGCCAACCTTTTGCGGAGTATAAATTGGCAATTGTAAATTGAGGAAACTGCAGATGAGTAGGCCACTAATAGATGAAAGCATTATATCTGAGTAAAATGGTTCACAGAAACTGAATTAGGTTTGAAGAATATGAGATGATGAAACTGGCCAATAAGAGTTCTCTTGCACCTACGATGATGAGGCGGCATTGATTTTTTTTTATGATGCTACGTCGGTCTATCAAAGCAAAATGAACTAGACAATGCACTTGTTTCCTTTTAATACTCAGTGTGGCCTTGAAACAGAAAGGGAAAATTCAATATTGAAATGAAAAGACCGAATTGGTTCATTTGAGGATCAGACAATGAGGGGGGCTAATTCACTAGTTCTTGATATTCAAGAAATTTGGATGGAGTGAGACAAAAGCTGGTCCATCGAATTATGACTAATCAAGGAAGACCTTGATATCCAATTTAAACTTCTGACAACCAAATGTTTCCTGCGGGACTAGAACTAAATTTTTTTCCCTCAACGTCTACATTTTCTTTGCTAAATAAACAGAAATTTAGCATTTAAAATGTAGCTTATAGCATTACCCGACAAAGAAGCGCAAGGCCGGCTGCTCCTGATCCAAGTTCAGTAGTGCACCTTCATTATCTTTCAGAATTGACCCCAAGATCTCTCTTAATAGGTCTGGTAACTGTGCAAACAGCCAGAGTACTCCAAGATACTTGAGAATACCTCTAAGGACTTTTTTAAGTGCCACAACAGGGACCCATCCGCCACCATAACCTCCATCATCCCCAAGTCCAATTATAGCAGTATTTAACTCCCCTCTAACATGGGCAGGGACACCTGAGCCAGGTGATCTACGTAATGGATTCACCGCAGACAGATTTGTAGGTCCTGGAAGAGCATTTGCAATGCGGTTGAGTCCAGATATTGCATTTCCTTGACGAGAGATTGCAGCAGCAGAATTTGAGAGGTTCGTTCTATTTCCATTGGCAGCTGACAGCTGTGGACCTGTACTTGGATTGGGATTACTTAAATTTGTGAGTCCAAGAGCTTGTTGAGCCCCTGGAAAACTAGAATCTATGCCATTCAGTTCCTGCGCTACATGCTCCATAATAAAAGGTCGAAACTGTGGACATGGCAGTGATCCTCCAACTGATGGACCCCCTCTCGGTGGGGTTGCTGGTTGCAACCAGACTTGATCTCCTGCATAACACCGCATGTCTACAGCAAAGTTTTTGCGGTATATTATCCGAATCCAGTATGGGCCGCGAAGTACTACAGAAACGTCAATAGGCAACAGAGAACTTGGAACAATGCCAGAACCACCTCTTCCAGCAGCAGCAGCAGCAGCAGCAGCTGCTACTGCCAACATTGAAGCAGTATGGTGGTTGTGACTCCCAACAGGACCAGAAGGAGTAGGTCCACCAGGATTTCCTGCAGAACCAGAGGAAGCTTGACTTGTATTTGTGTTAGAATTGCTTGGCAGATGACCCTGAGAAGGCATGTACCCACTCTGCTTCAAAGTAGAAGAAAAAGATGCTGTAACACCAGGAACCCCAGAAACAGGAGCAGCTCGTGCAGGCCGTGTAGCAGCAGCAAGAGCATGCAAGGGTCCAGCAGTAAGTCGAATGCAGTCCAAAAGGGATGCAACTTCAGCCCCGTTGATAAAATCTTCCAGAAACTGTAGAACAAAAGTAAAACCATAAATTCATGAATTTGTCAAGAGAAACCAGGAAGGAGAAATCTAATTTGATCAGCATATCAACACATGCAACTTAAAACAAGAAGCAAGAACTGCAGAGATTCTGCAGTATATAGAACAAAAAAAAGTTAAAAAACTATCCTTTGCAACTCCCATCATGCTTGGTTTAAGGACCTGAACTTCATGGTAGACATTACGAGAATAATTGGTGCACCATAATAGACCGGACAAGGAATAATATGATCCTCTCCATTGTTTGGTGCAAATGATACACGGATTAAATCAATCCGGAGAGCATATCCTCCTCCAGTCTACTATATTAAAATAGCGCACTCTATAGATGGGTTTACACTGGATTACTAATTCACGTGTCATCAATTAATTAGGAAAGATTAGTTGAATTGAAATATGTAAAATTTATTTAGTTTTTACAATAAATAAGTTTTTTTTATTAATTTAAGTCAAAAATGAATTTACTTCTTTTGATAGTGAGGTAAGAATTAACAAAACTGATTTTTTTAATTGAAGAAAAATAAATTATCCAAACATTAATTAGACAAAATGTAAATTTACTAGAAGTAAATCTACTTAAAAGTTAATAAGTAAATTTTAAAATAAATAACATTTTTGTTCATCAAAGTTAAGAAAATGTTACTTATTTTGATACAAAGATGAAATGTAATTTTTTTAATAAACGGTAAAAGAAAAATAAGTTATCCATACATTTTGCAGACAAAACGTAAATTTACCAAAGTAAATCTACTCAAAAGTAAATAACTAAGTTTTAAAATAAATAACTTTTTATTTAATCAAAGTTTAAAATAAGTTACTTATTTTGACACAAAGGTAAAGTAAGAGAAAAGTAAGGTATCCAAAACATTTAGAAAAATGTTACTAAAAAGTAACTTTCCTTTATTTTAATCTTAGACAAAAATACTTATATGCTTTTTTAATACGGTGTAGCACCAAACACCGTAATTATAAAATACACCCTAATCCACCTTGATACAATTCCCCCCAATTCTATCATTCCTAATTGGCTAATTTTATCCCCTTATCCCAAAACAGGGTACCAAACACACCCTACATATTTAAGGTAGACATTCATTGCTTCTATAACCGACACAGAGACCAGGCAAACCGAGAATATAGGGCTAAATGACTACACTTCGTCGTAGAAATTATATATAGGCATTCTTCAGTTCTACAACCGAAACCCCCTCCCCCTTGAGAAAAAGAAAAAGGATTAGGAAACACAATTAATCATAGGAACAGTGATCTGATGCAATTACACAGGACAACTTAAATAACAAGAAATAAAATGTTATTTTAGCTTAGTAAAAGAGAAATTAAGTTAAAAAAGGAAGGAAATATAATGTATTCTTAGTTAGGCAACATCCATCATGCTTGGAAAACCACTTATGTTAGGTACTCCCATCCCATTGGATACTAATACTTAAGAAGAACCCACGCACCCCCCAAACACCCGCCATAAAAAGGAAACCATGAAAATAGATTTAGCCCATGTTTGTCCAGATTAAAATCTAGATTTTAATATACGTCAAAGTCAACAATTAATTTTAACCACATATTTGATATTTCAAAGACCCACAACTTTTCAACTACACATGCATCGATATTTATCAAAATCTACTAAAAATCTGATTTTATTCCCCACCAAACAGGGTCTTAATGTTCCTTCAGGCAAAAAAAAAAAAAAGACATCAATCTAGCTGAGCAACTAAAGCAAATATTAATCATAGATCCATTTTACCGCGAGAGAAAAATGAGAGAAGAACGTGCTTTCTTTCTCCCAACAGGAGATTATGGAAGATGAAGAATTCGAATGAAACCTCTTCACCGAATTTCCCAGTAAAAGGACACTTGTAGAAGGAGTATGCCTCAACCATATTAGTTAATCACAAATCAGTTTAGGTCCAGTTTGAGCCCCATTGTTTTGGGGAAAATGGGTTTTGGAATAATGATATTCCGGAAAATGTATGGTTAAAAAATAGGGAAAAGTATTGGGTTTACGTGCAAAATTATTTTATGGGAGAATATGTGGTTGAAAATGAGTTTCAGAAAAAATGAATTTTGGGAAAAATGGATCTTAAACATAGGCTTAGCATTGAGATGCAAAGTAGGTTTCACCTTGTTCTCAACAGGTTTCAAATTTTGTCACATTCCTGCATTATCATTTCAAAGTCAAGTCTGGCAACCTGGTAAGGAAATACCAACACCCACAATAAACCAAGCTGCAGTATACGACACACCTAGACAAATTTAGCTAGTTCTTTTTCTTAGACAGTAATATTCCTTAATTAAGAGTCAAGGGGACATTACCCAAATATAAGCAAACTCCAGGATTCCTATACAGCAAATCAAGTCAAAAATATTTTCCTATATGATTCCTATACAGCATGCTCAACAAAAATAAAATCCTAGAAAGTAAATGTTATCCCATAACTTATCACCACAAATGTCGCATGCTTCTTTCAAAATTAGCTTATCCATACTGTACGAAGACAACAACCTTTCCACAATTAACTTTACAGTTGCTTCAATTTTTTCATTTGAGCTAATTACCATTTTTATGTACGAAACAAATCGTGCAGGAGAATAGAAGTGAAATCTATTTTCTGTCTTGCACAGGTCACAGTCTTTTCGGGAATATAAAACATATCTTTGTTCACATATCATGACATAAATTTGATGCTCTATACGTCGTACAAGAACAGAAAAAGCAAATGGGAAACCAAGAAGGAACATGGGGAAATGAGAAAGTTCTATAGGCGCACAAACAAAAGACAGACCTTTGTATGCGGCCAAAGCTGATCTGGAGAAACATGCATTGTACAACCCTCTTTACCAGCTTCCCATTCGATAACAAAGCGAGCAAGGACCCCTGAACCAAAGCTAAACCACAAACTCATCAATCCAACTGCTTCGATTCTAAATACCCTTCTCATCTGTTCTAAAAACTTTTCAGGTGTCTCGTTAACATATTTGCCTCCAGCAGAAGGCTTGTTGTCTGGGTTTACAGTGATCTCTTCCAATTTCTCATCAGTCCTGGCACCAAGTAGTTTTCTCATTCCAAGGGCAAACATTCTAGCATTTGAAAGCCTTTGGACATCAGCCACTAACTTCTTAATACTATCAGCCTCCACATGATTGTAACTTAACACAACACCTTCTGAATCATAACGAATATGGGAATCCATGTCAGATGTATTAGCAATCCGAACACCAGAACCCCAAGCAGTATTATTGCCACCCTTTTGAAGCTCCCACAAGTCTTTAAAGTGTGGATCGATGATTTTAACATCCCAATACAAGCTTCCAGGTCTCCCCAACCGCAAGCATATGTATTGCCATGTATCACCACTGGCAAAAGGAAGCCGGAACCATAAGTTTGAAGAAGCGCTTCTCAGACCCACCTCTTCAACATATGGAATGTCGAGTGCATCCATTTGACTAGTGAGTCGAGCATGTTTGATGCATAGTGAACAATGCCTGACTACATGAAGCAGAGCAGACACATATATACTAGAGGGTGCATTGCCTTTGTTCGCTTCAGCTATCAGATTCCCATAACTATGTTTTTCAGTTTTAATGGAAATTTCAGACGAAATGAGCATCTGCGATGGAGGCAACTGAGCATGAGCAGTTTCCATGATTTTCCTTCTCTGTTTAGCTCCTTCATTGACTTCCAGATGATAGAGCGACGGAAGAGATTTTAACATATCTGATAATGTACGTTTCCGTGGCGTCCTATCATGTCTAGGAATGGAATCTTTCTTCGAGTTCACAAGATTTACAGAATCGAGTGCTGGAGCTCAAAAACAATAGGCAATAATAACAAGATAAGCATTATTCACAAAGAAAATGTAGGTAACTGAAAAATAAGAACCACTTTTCAGATGGTCAAGTATAAATGAGCATTTTACATTTGATTTAAAAAACTCTGGCGAGTTCAAGTAACAAAGATCGTATCTTACATATGGGAGTAGCAGCCAGCGAGCTAGCATCCGAAACTCTAAAACTGCCAGATACAGCCCCAGTAGGCAAGCTTCTAGGCTCATTGGGATTCAAGCTTACCAAAGAAGTTCGAACAACAGTTTGTTGGGCTGGAGTCAAAAGTTGAGCGGAGCTAATTCCAGATACATTCAACCGTTCCTCATCCATTATGGCATAAGAACCTAAGCCACCAGAATGTAGAGATCTGAGAGAGGGTAAATCCTGATCAGACTTAGACGTAGACAAGTCCTTCATAGATTGGCTTCTCCCCGAAGCAGTGGCTAAGGAATTGGTGGATCCAGACTGTACCAAGTCCTTGGATTTGCTTCCAGTGTCTTGCAGTTTATGTGCACCTTCCCAACTAGGGGGAGATTTTCCAGCTTTTACATTATGAACGTTAGTAGGACCCAAGCCAAAATGAGACGTTAAAGATGTGCCAAATTTTGAAAAAGAACCATGCCCAGAAAAAGAACGGGCATTTGACCCTTTCTCAAGCTCAAACACCTCATCAACAATGGAGGAAAAACTTAATGGCACATTAGATCGAAGCGTGAAATTCTCACTGCAGGAGTCAAAGGGACCACATTCAGAAATTCGGCAACCGTCAACTTCACTAAGGATAGTAAGGATCTTTCTATGATCAAGAAGACTCAAATTGAGCTCGTCTTCACACATGTTCATCTGACTAATATCGACATTATTTACTCGAATGACATTATTCGTGTTTTCAAAAGGTTGACCTTTCCCTGTGGAATCTGGTTGAGCTTCTATTAACTTGAGAAGTGGTTTGAATTCCTTGTCAAGTTGCATCAGTAAATAGTAAGAGCTCCCACATTCAGGGAATCCCAAGATTAATGAATTTGAACCATCTGAAATGTTCTTTGGCACCTTCACTGGAGTAAAACCGTGTTCAAATACCTGAAGAACAATTGAGGACACATAATTAGTTATTTAACAAAATTTAAATACATCCAAACACTTTTCATTCGGGAGTTTCTATCATCTATGATAGTGAAGGGAGATGCACATCATAAAGGCAAGACCATTATGTGTTCAGTTGAAGTCAATCAACTTCTCTTCTATTGCATTTCATATTCATCTCTGTAGATTAGCACCATATTGATGCAGGAATCATAGGCAAATAAATTAGGCACCTAGAGGAGACTGTCGATTGAAATCACAGGAAAGAATTTTAAACGACGACAGAAGTACAAAACTCCAACATTTTTAGTAAGTCATTGAAGTTCCAGTCTGTAATTCCAACTCAATAAATAAAATAAACCTTGAGTGCAGAACATACCTCAAGGCCTAAGAACCTGCCTATGCAAGCAAACAAGTGCAAAATAGCACTGTTCCGCAAGTTAATGAAAGTTTTTGTTGCAGTCATGCTTCCCTGGTTTAAAGCTTCTTCACATTCTAGCAGCACTGACGATGATATAATATTTTTGGATGAGTGGAGAAGGAAGCGACCATTCCTGCAATTTAGAGGAAGAAACTGAGGCCCTAGTCCAGGAAAAACAGAAGCCCCTCTACGACCAAACAAATTTACAACGGTGACAGCTGTTATTTGACTAATCAAATGACTAGTGGCTTAATATATATTTTGTACCTTAATTGAACTTAAAACACCATGGTTGTCTTGTTATAAATCTATGTGTTTTATTATGAATTTTTTTTACCTTAATTGAAACTAAGGCACCAAGGTTGCCTCGCGTGTGGATTATGTGGTTTATTATGGCACAACAGTCTTGCTCTAACCAATGTCTTGACCAAGACAATAGCAGTTCATTGTATATTCATGGAGACATGTTAGTGTATAACATTAGAATTTATCGACTTGGTACAACAAGGAGAATGTCCTATGAAATAAAAGAATGATTATGGCTTATAAATTCTCGACCAAGCTCGGAGGAAATTACGGAGTTCTAATTTTCATCATAAACAAGTTATTTGGATATGTCATATGATTGGATTGCTAGACTTGAAGTAAATAATATCTTCATCTGATATGGATATTTTATAAGAAAAGATCAAATAACACGGTACCCTATATCGTCATGGATCATGAAAATTTTGATTCATCGTTAATTGTTAGTCATAGTCTACATTTCATATGTGAAACTAGAGATTCAATGTATATCAATACATTTCATCCAATGGTGTAATCTATAATGAAAGAATCAGATTACAGGGTATCCTATAGCACAATGGTTCAAGAAAAATTCAGTTCATCGTATTTATGTGGCCATAGCTTACATTATAGATGTCACTTGTGACCTATAGCAACGCAAAGGAATAACTGGAATTATTCTCAGCAAAAAGCATGAAAAAAGATTTCTCCATGATGCCAACAAGTAGAACAATCAATTAAGTCAGAGCCAGCAAAGAAATGTCTCCCAAACAGCTAGAAGATCTAAGTAACATCTCCTTGAGAACTAGAAGATTATAACAGTATCTCCCAATACCTAGAATATCAACGCTGTCAACTTTTCTTTCTCCTAAAGGAAGCATGGTCAGATATTCGAACCAAGGACTGAAAAGAAAACCGAGCTATCAGAATTTCAACTAGAGATCGCTCAAAAAAGGTTCACTTCAGAAAGTTTAAAGCTAAGAAGCCAAGCCATAAAACATATTTTAGCTCATCAACTTATCAAACTCAGCACTGCGACCTAATTACTACGACAATACATGGAAAGATGTCAAATCTACTCCAGCTTGACTCATGATCAACTTGATTAAAACTCAATTGAGATTAATTCCCTTAAAACATCAATCCAAACTAGAACTCAATTTAAAAACTCATCAAACAATCAAGACTGGCTCATCAGCTAAGCTCAAGAGGCTTTACGCTCCCACTCGGACCTACATGTCTACATCCAAATGTGACGAATTATTTGTAAACACCTGATGCATAAATGAGTTCACCGGGGACATCTCTCAGCAAACCATAATCATATAGCTGAACATAAAACTATGTTCAACAAACAGAGCAGTTGATTGGCAGTTCACAGATGCATATGGTGAAAAGATTCCCTGCCCGGTAGATAATAATTTATAAGGGGCTACAAAGCATAAACACCACACATGGCACAACACTTTACCATTCTGACCTGTAATCTACAGGTAGCAACTAAACTTCCAAGCACCAAACAACAGATAACAATAGAAGTTTACACGTTATTATGGAAAAATATTGCAATTGGAGATAGAGAAGGCAAAACAGAAAATGTAAAAACCTTATGTTTATTCCAAGGGTGAAAAATGATGAACCATAGGCACGCACGCAGAGAACTTCCCCGCCTTCATACTTCTGAAAACTGAATGTATTGTCCTTCTGTTCAAAGAAAATTAAAATCACATTCCAGAAACTGAAACAACAAAAATATGTACCCACACATTAAAATTAATCAGAATGCAAAGATCGAAAACAAGATGTCAACAAATTAGATAAATCTATATTCAAAATTGACCGATCAATTAAGTCAAAAGAAGAGCGTGATAAAGGCAGCTCCCAGCCCGCCATTATTATTATAATAGATGCTTTGAAATATAGTATCAGAAACAATTAAATGTCATTTTGTCTAGCCTCTGTGCAAAATAAACAATCAATATACTTACAAGTCCACAGATACTAAGAGCAAGAAATAATAAAGCAAGAGCCCACCTTACTAACCCATGCTTGGCCAATGTTTATAATGGGCAGATCACTTTTTTATCCACACGGTTCATGGGACCCACAAGTACTATCAACTTATCCATTACTCATTTCTATCTATTTTATAATTTACCGTATATAAATGTAATGACCTAACCTCTCTGCCCACACCGTTAACTTAAATCATGTCCACTCTAGAGAGCCTAATTTCTATCGTGACCCCAAATTCGAACACGTGACCTCCCAATAAAAAAGATTTAGAAATTCGTGAGGAGTAAGATCGGCTACTTCCAGAGCAGACAGTGCATAAGTTAACGGTTTGGGTACAAATGTCGAGTCATTACAAAAAGCGCACATTTTATTTGTAATGACCCGGTCTTTGTGCTCAAACCGTTAACTTACAATTGTTCGCTCTGAGAGCATAGCACATCACTTGCCTAATTAGTACTAGGATTCAACTTAAATCTCTCTTAAGGGAAAGTCATGTATTCAAATTCTGAAAATGCGATAGAAATTCGTGAAGAATAAGATGGGCTAGGCCTCCCAAAGCGAATAATACGTAAGTTAACAGCTTTGGTACATAGGTCGGGTCGTTACAATAAACACTTCCCGGACAAACTTTAAGGCGTCAAACAACGTGTTGTGTATATAGCTCATATAGAGTAAAACACAGGTTTACTAGATCAAATAGGGTGATGCCAAAGTGGAGTGACAGCATCAGCCTTGCGAGTTTTAATTCATTGTCTGTTTTCCAGGGACACAAAATGGGTTGCGGGTTGACCAGTACAAGGATATTTTCTTGTATGGGCCTTAAAGTCTTGTATGGGCTTATGCTAAGGTTAGTATAATACTAATGATGTAACTTTATTATTCATACTTAATAAAATATCTCTGTTTCGCTCCTCGTGGACATAGGCACATTGCCGAACCACGTAAATACTTATGTTGATTTCCCTCTTTCATCTCTTTATTATTGTGCATAAAATCTAACAACTGGCATCAAAGCTCCAGGTCTAGATGGAAAGTTCTTCGATTGTAAAATTCGATGTGCTGAAATTTGACGGAACTGGGAATTTCGGATTATGGCAGCGAAGGGTAAAGGATTTGTTAGTGCAACAAGGGATGGTGAAAGCACTATCCGAGAAGAAGCCAGAAGATACATCAGATGCCGATTGGGAAGAGCTCGAGGCACAAGCTGTTGGTACAATTCAACTCTACTTGGTGGACGAAATCATGTATCACGTCACGAAATCATGTATCACGTCATGGACGTTGAGTCTCCAGCAGAGGTTTGGCTAAAATTGGAGAGTTATTATATGTCGAAGTCTCTCACGAACAAGCCGCATCCGAAGCAGTAGCTATACGGTCTCAAGATGTTGGAGTGTACAGACCTTATTCAACACACCAATGTATTCAATCAAATTATCAATGATTTGTTGCAACTTGAAATCAAGTTCGATGACAAAGACAAGGCAATGATATTGTTGTGCTCTTTTCCTCCTTCATACGACCACATGGTGACCACGTTGACGTAGGGTAAAGAGACTCTCGAATTGGAGGAAGTCACATCAGCTCTGTTGGCCTACAATCAACGGAAACTGCATATTAGCGAAAGTGCACAAGGTGAAGGGTTGATCGTGAAGGGCTATCAGGATCGTAGGAGAAAGAAGGACAGAGGTAGTTCTTACAAAGGGAATGCGAGATCGAAATCCAGGAATTAAAATAAGAAAAATGTTAAGTGCTACAAGTTCCATTAGATGAGTCACTTTAAGGACTATCCGAATAAGCAGAGTGATGAAAGGAAAGGTGATGGGTCCTCAAACTTAGCTAGTGTTCAGAAGGAGACTCGGATTCTGGAGATGGAGACATGCTACCAATCTCTGCAGGTAATTCTAACAGATTACATAACTCTTGGGTACTTGATTTGGCCTGTTAATATCACGTGTCCTCGCCTGGATTGGTTTGATTCATATCGTTCGGGTAATTTTAGATCCATTCTAATGGGTAATAATGTATCGTGTAAGGTCACTGGAATGGAGTCCATAAAATTTAAATGTTCGATGGTGTGATGAGGACCTTGGAGGATGTTAGGCATGTACCATAGTTGAGAAAGAACCTAGTTTCTTTAGGCACTTTAGACACCAATGGCTATTCTTAAAAGTCAGAGGATGGGGCTTTGATAGTAATAAGAGGGGCCTATGGCATATGCGACTGGGGCATATAGGAGAAAGTGGTATGATTGAACTTCACAGGAGGAATTTGTTGAAGCACGTAAAATCATGCAAGCTGGATTTCTGCAAGTTCAGTTGGAAAACAGTCTAGAGTATGGCTCAAGATGAGAAAGCACAAGACAGAGGGCATTCTTTATTATGTGCATTCTAATGTTTGGGGATCAGTGAGAGAGTTGTCCAAAGGTGGATCTCAGTATTTCATTCCAAGTTCATCTTAACCCGTCCTGTCCGACTATGATATTGGGCGGTTCAACTGATCTTTGACCGGTTCACTTGCTAAATGTACCAATTATAGCATCCAGACTGGATCACAATCCGACTTGCCGATTTCCGGGATGGATCGGTCAGTCCGATCCGGTTTTAATAACTATGGAGTGGACATTTCTGGGTCAAAAGAAGAACAATATCATAGTATTTGGAGAGGTAAAATTTTCGATGCAAAACCGGTGGGTACAACATTGGCAAATCACTTCAGATTGTCTAGTAATCAGCGCCCAAAGAATGAAGAAAATGCAGAGATGTCAAAGGTGCCTTATGCAGCGCAGTGGGATGTTTAATGTATGCAATGGTGTGTACCATACCAGATTTAGCACATGCAGTCATTGTGGTGAGCAAGTACATGGCTAATCCCGGCACAGAGCATTGGGGAACTATAAAGTGGATTTTCAGGTACTTGAGAGATACAATGGAGTATGGGATCATTTTTGAGAGACAACATCATGATGTTTCAGTTCAACGATACATAGATGTAGATTATGCAGTGGACTTAGATGACAGAAGGTCTCATACAAATTATGTTCACACTCGCGGGTGGGCCTATATGTTGGAGATCAATAGTGCAGTCACTTGTGGTATTATCCACAACTGAAGCAGAGTACAAGGCGGCAAGGTTTAAAAAGGAGAAGCTAAGTACTGAGGCGATTTTTCGTTATGAGGCAAGGCGTAAGCCTCGAGGCGGATTGAAGAGTAAGCCTTACAAAAAACAAAAATATTATTTTTTTCCCAAAAACTTCATATGTAAAATTAATCAAAAATATTATTTGATTATTTCTATTTTGTCAAGTTTTGAAAAAATATTAATTTCAAAAAATACTATTAAATTGCTCTAAAAAATTTATGTATGTTGATTTTATAATTATCTGTCAATCATTTTGGCCAAAGAAAAATCATATTTTAAATTATTTTAAAATTTTGTAACAACATTAATCATGATTTTTTTAAAAACTAAAATGATCTTATCTAGATCAAAAGAACCAAAAGCACCCCCGAAATGGAATTTTAATTTTCGTGTATATTTAGTGTGTCGAAATCAATTAAACCTACCCATATGAATATTATTAGACCAAAAAACTCTATTTTCGTGTATTTTTAAATTAAATGGATTGGATAATACAATTAACTCTATTTTTTACAAACCCATATAATACATTAAAAATTGAGCCCAATCCCACATTAAAAAATTGGGTCACAGCCAATTTAATTAGGGCAGAAATAGGATCGTCTTCCCCAGCTGCTGCTCCTTTTCTTCTCTCTGCAACTGCTGTCTTTTTTTTCTCTTTCTGCAACTGAGGTCTTCGCCTTATGCTGCCGATACTCCATTTTTTAGGCGCACGCCTCATGCCCCATGAGGCGCGAGCCTTGAGGCATGTGCCTCAGATTTAGAGGCATGCGACTCCTTTTTAGCCTCACAAAAAAGCCTTGAGGCATACCAAGAGCGCCTCACCAACGCCTTTTTAAACCATGCATGGCAGCAACAAAGCAACTAAGGAATTATTGTAGCTGAGTGGGCTTGTCAGGGAACTTGGGATCAAGCAAGATGGAATGAAGTTGTATTGCGATAGTAAGTGCGTCATCTTCTTAGTGAAGAATCAGATTTATCATGCAAGAACCAAGCACATTAATAAAAGATTTCACAAAATAAAGGAGTTGGTTATTTCTGGAGGATTGTTGTTAGAGAAGGGGCATACATCAAAGAATGTAGCAGACATGTTGACAAAGTCAATCACAAATCCTGGGGAACGCGACAGAAAGTCGTGAGGGGATAAGTGGACTCTGCCCACCCCAAAGTGGACAGTACATATGATGTAACGGCTTCAACGCAAAGTCAAGTCGTTACACAAAAACGTTCAAGCATTGCTTGAACTTGATTAGCATCTCCAGGTGTTAGAGAGGATGTGTCCCAACCAATTGGTCCTAGATGGTGTAATTTCCCAGGTTATATTTTTCAGTGTGTGTTTCTCCTAGGGTGAATATTCGTGCTAGGTAAAGATTGTTGTGTATGTGGCTTATATAGAATGGAATACAGGTTTACTGAATCAAATAGGCCAATGTCGAAGCAGAGCGACGGCATCAGCTTTGTGGGTTTTAATTCATTGTATGTTTGCCCTTGCGATACGGTACAGGAGTATTTCTTTTGTACGAACCTTGAAGTTTTGTATGGGCTTAGGCTTGGGCTTGAGCTAGGGTAAATATATAATACTAATGATACAACCCTATTATTCATACGGAATAAAATCTCTGCTTCGATCCTCGTGGACATAGGCACATCGCCGAACCACGTAAATACTGGTGTTGATTTCTTTTTTTCATCTCTTTATTATTGCACATAAAATCTAACACAGAGGCAACCCATTACAGCTTCACAAAATTAAAGGAAAGCGGGTTAGCCTATCTTTTTCTACTATAGCATGAAACCTTACCAAGAAAAGGAAGACGAAAATAAGTACAATTTCGCAACGAAGGAGCAGGGTCTACGTACAAAGGTTCAACTAATAAATTGTAAAATGGGTCTAGGTTTTAAGTTGCAAACAAAATAAAAAATTGTTTTAAGCAAAACCACTACATCACTATTTGCTACCGAAAAGAGACCCCTAAACAGGTTTTTGCTATAATCCACTTTCAGGAGAGTGAAGCTATTAGAGCTACACCATCTTGTATTACACTTTAGCTACTAATAAGATATTTAAAGGTCCTTTAAAAACTTCAGAGTTCTCAATACCAAAATTCTATTATTACAAGCCTATTTGGTTTGGATTAAAATCTGATTTTAATTTAAGTTAAAGTCAAACAATCAATATTAACTACATTTTTCATGGGTCTCACAACTTTTCAACCACATATTTCAAAAACATCTATCACAATCTACTAAAAAATCTAATTTTAAACTCCACAAACACCCTCTACCATTATTTTCAAACAAGTCGTATAATAATTTAATACTTGAGTCCCCATATCTTGTTAGAAACCCCCTTTACTAGATAATATACAGATGATTCCCAAAAATGGTATGCCCAATATCATACAAAAAGAAATGGTAAACAAAGAGAGAACACAAGATCCACGTTCTTATAATCCTTGAACGGTTTACTTAAAATGCAAGTTTAGCCTATTTTTATCTACTCTGCTAATGAGAGTGACATCCAGTCCCAGAAAAAGAAAAGTGGTATTCTCTCTTTTTGACAGAAACCTGAACCAAAAAGAGAAGGAAAAGAACAAACCCATCACAAAATTAAAATTAAGGTTGCTTTGTATTCAACATAATGTAGTCTCCACTAATCTATAGCATGTCTATGATTTGCCCAGTAGAACCACCACAGCTGTCCAGGGGATGGTATGATGATAAATCTAGGATCAAAACCATTGATCCCACCTTAGTTACAACATTATGGACCAAACGCAAGCATACATGATGGCTTACCATGTTCTGGGAGTTCTCAATTTGATTTAATATTGTATTTTGAATAGTTTTTATGTGATGGTTATAGAAATTCTGCAATTTCTATTGTGTATTATAGTTGTGACTTATGGTCTCATGTTAGCCAATTGAGGTTAAGGTTATCTATTGAGCGATAGGATCAGATGGACTCTATTCAAAGTCATGTATTTAAGCTTGGCTCCAATTTTGACAGGTTTGCAAGGTTGACTCTATCCGAGCAAGGCTTCTCCTTTTATATATTTGTAGCAAGTAGATAGAATTGAAATATGTTTTTTGTGTTTTTGCCAAGCTCGAGAGCACTTAAATTTCTGCTAGTCTTCTACTTCTGCTTCATTGTGCTTCATCATATTTAATAGTAACTTCTACATATCTCTGCAACCCAAGAAGCTTCTCCTTTCCATATTCCAAATTCTTGATGAACCCTCTCTGGTGAATGACAGGTCACCTATCCAAATTAAATACCAAAGGCGCAAGGGGAGGGCAGGGGCAGAAAAGGAAGGACAGGAAAGAATAAACAACCAGCATGTGCTCACAACAGAATCAGTTAGTGGCTAGCATATAAGCAGATAAAAAAGGAGATGATGGGGGTCTGGAAAAATCAGGAAAACTGGGGAGAGCCTTCACCTCTCGAAAGTCCAATTATCCATTTCTTTATTGTCATTTACATTTCAGTAAAATTCCAACTTCAATGAGAATAGAAGTCTGCACTTGATTTCTTTGATATCCTTGATCCTGCTCGCTGGTTTGCCTTGGCAACAGGGTCTTATCAGTGAACTCCTATTATTTCTTCCATCTCTTAAGCAGTTGCCCATAATCTAAAGCTCCGTCTCTTATTGTTGGCTACATTTACAGAAAAATAAATATACCTAGTTGTAAACGTGATCTTTACTAGATAACCATACCCAATCCTTTTTCAGCAGAGAAGAATATTATCCTTAAACTGGTCCTAAATCATCTTGTGAATTTACTTATGGGAAAATTGATAGGTTGAGAACAATCCTTTGAACAGTTCTTCCACAGTTATGCTAGACAAATTTTCTTCTTTTTCTTCTTAATTGTTTTGACAACTCCATTTGAACACGTCTTGTAACAATAATGAACTCAAAAGGTAGCTAGTCAGACGATCTATAAATCAAGGGTAACATAAACATATATTAACCTGCCACACCCACTTAGATGCATCATTTATATAACATTACATTTAACAGAAAAACAGAAACGAAAATAGCATGCATATTACAAATCTAACCTTTTTGTTGTCAGCATCACATTCATCAGTATAGAATTGAAGTTGGACATCTCCTGGAGCTCGCCATATCTGGTCATTCTTCTCCAGTTCCTTACATATCTCGAGCAGGCGAGTATATTTATTACAATAAATAGCTCTAAGCAACAACATTTCCACATCAATGCAACTTTGGTCAAGGAAAAATTCAGCCTCCCTGCCAGTCGGAGGATCAATCACAAATGTGCTATGAAGGCACTTTATCTGCAAATCTGGACCAGGTTCAATTTTCATGTATGGGCATGTTCCTGTGCCAGATGAGCCTGAGTTTTTATCAAAATCCAACCAGTACATAATTTTTAATCCAGGAGTTCGTAAACCAGCTGAATCAGTTTCTCCATCCTGAGTTATCTGGGTCGAGGTAGCATTCCCTCCCTGACCACTACTCCCATCAGATATCAGCTCAAACCGAATTGCATCTTTCCATCTGCCTTGCCTAAGTGCTTGCACTTGTCTTATTACAGTGTCCATAATGAGGGCAACACAAAGCTCATGAAGAATGGAATATAATGTCGTGAATGGGTTTTCTGAGGCAGCCATTCTGCGTTCGAAATCATCTCCAAGAGCACGCCGTCTCGACTCTTCCAGCTTCACAAGCCCACTTTTCTCACCAACAAGCAGCTCCAAATGCAATATCCTCCACATTGACAAATGCCCCCGGTAACCAAGGGTAACGAGAACCTTAAATTCACCATCAACACAAAGCAAAGCGACACCATCAGAAACCTTGACTTCGGTAATTTCTCTCGGAAGTGAAACTTCAAGTAACTTAGACCTAACAAGAGCATCTAGTTTCCTCAAAGCTGGACTTTTCTGATCTGCGTTCAACGTGCCCTGTGTACCCACATCCTCTATACATTTAGGCATACGCTGGTAAGTTCCCGTAAGAAGAACCTCAATTGCAGACGGAACATCATAGATGGGAGCACGAGCTTGTTGTAGCCCCTCATGCATGAAAAACATTGAATCTGCAGATTGGGTGAAGCATGTATCGTGACTTGATAGAGTTGACGCAAGTTGCTGACAGTATCGTATCAAAGGAACCTGCAAATCAAGAAACACGGATTTGCAATGGAAATGAAGTTGAGATAGCCACTTGGAACCTTTCATTGAAGATAATTTTCTTCAGCTATTGAAATATATGACATTCATGCATACCCTGAATGACTTTGACAAGGAAATACCAACAGTAATGTATTTTTAAATATATAGAATCAAAACGCCACAAGTATATTTATGACCAGATGTGTAAGTAAGTGTAACTATTTGAATTGATAGTAAAAACAAGGAAATATAAATATAATTTGCAATAGAAACCTTTTCTTGATAGGGAATGTCTTAAAAGAATGTTAGCCCAGAAGAAAGCAAAGTCACACTTTACACATTAGGTGTTATTCTAGACACGAGAAATGATGGTTGAAAAAAATAATAATATAATGAACAATGGTATTCCACAATAATTATCTAACAATGAACTTTGAATGAGGATGATAAGTCTAATGTATTAGTAGAATTCATGTTCAAGCACTACAGGATACATGTATACACATAAGAAAATACATGCATACTCATACTATTAGTGTAAATTGAAATCTTTGATAGATTGAATTTAATCTACTTCATTTTAGAGGCGTTACACTCCTCTTAAAAACTTGTTCTCTCTTTGGAATTATTTGGTGGGTTCCTTAGAGTGAAGAGTTCCCCACCGTGTATCCCTTGTTACATTCCTTCCGGTGATGATAACTATATCCCTTTAAGTGTTCTTACTTAGGTGGTGATCTATTTTATTTTTCTTATAGGGTCCGTTTGATTGCAAGGGTGGAAAATGGGTGGAAAAGGAATTGGATTCCAGGGAATTGAACTGCCTGGAATTGTTTTACCGGGAATTGAATTAAATGTGTTTGATTGATATAATTTTTCACCTTTCTATTATAATACGTTTGGCTTTATTTTTCATGCAAATTGTCAATTAAATAGATAAAAAAATTTACCATTAGGGACAAAATATGTTTAGATTGCCAAAAAAATAATAATAATAATAAAATAATAAAAAATTTATTTTTTATTTTTACGTTTGGCTCTGTTTTGCATGGAATTTGTTAATTAAATGGATAAATTTTTTTACACTTTATCTTAGAATTTGTTTCTATTGCTAAAAAAAAAAAAAAAAAAAAGGTGGAAACCAATTCCCACCAAATAGTAAGGAATTGATTTTCACGAAATCACGCTTCAAGTGGTTGTACCTTGGAAAAGGCTGGAAACCGATTCCATGGAAAAAAAGCTATCAAACAGCGCAAAAGCAGGAAGATGGAAAACGATTCCTAGTTCCTGGGAAAAATTTTGGTTATCAAACAGACCCTTAGATTATTTTCCTTCATTCTTATCCAACACGGCATTTGGTCATCATGGTCAAATTGTTGATGAATGTCATGCTCGTGAAGGAGAATTTTGCATTGTCTTGTGATCAAACAATTTAGGAGATGAGTGCAACAACTCCAACAACGAGGGAACTATTCAAACCATTTCAACTCATTAACTCGAGTTATAAATTGGAGATCAACCATGTAAGCAAGAAAGAAAACATCTCATACAAAACTATTAGATGTTTTGCTTGTAAAGATTCCACGAAGGCCACAAGACCTTCCACCCACGACTCATATTTAGCATTGGGTTTATTTTATATTAGAAGCATCTTTTCCAAACAAGCCATTTTGTAGGATAAGCTCAAAGCATAGGGAGATTCAACAAGAAGCTAGTGACATTTTTGTTAAATGTGCAAAAGTTACCAGGACCAGTTTTCTCTAACCAAAGAAGAATGACACTCATTTCTTAATTATTACATGGTGAGAAATCTCTCTTAAAAGATGATAATTTAATTTTGATTCTTGTACGAAAGGAACAGTTTTTTCACTAAACAAAGTTTCATCCAAAAGTTGATGACCTTTCAAATTTAGTCAACCAATTGGCAAATAGATATATATACAAAATTGACCTACCTCTTAATTATGGTGTCTCAAACACTATCATAGCATGTACAACCACCTTAGCGTCACTCTTATGAACAAGAGCCACTTTAAGTCTATGCAAAATATACCAATCAACTGCTGTCCTTCCTTTAATTTTGCCACAATTGGTGCCTCCACTTGTCATGTATTCTCATCATTTCAATTTTAGCCCCTGTTTGACTCTCTTTATTTCTAAAAATATTTATCATACTCATTTTCAATCACACATCTGCACAATAAAATATTTTGTATGTAAACCTAAAACTTTTCTCAATTTTTAACCGCACATTCTCCAAAAAAAAAAAATCACTATTCTAAACATTATTTTCCTCAATTTCTCTTTGTAATGGCCATCAAACAGGGACCTAGTATAACCACATATCCATCTTAGCATCCTCGTATCAGCTACATTCATCTTATACACATTTTGTGCTTGACATCCCAACACTCAATAACTATGTTACACTGACTCACACACGAGTGTTCAACACGACATCGACATGTGATATTTCAAAAATATTGTGACACGACACATCGTCGACACATTAGTTAATTTATTTTTATTTTTACGCAAAGCAAAGCAAATAAATTTTCTATACATGTTGCATCAAAGACAACAAGAAGCAAAATTGGGGGATTTTTTGATGATTGAAAAATGTAGGTTTATGTTAAAGGAAGGTTTTTGTATAGCTCACAGTGAAGAATTGGGCCGGATGCTTTTAAATATTGCATGCTAATTTTAGGGACATATGTTTACTTTATTATTTTTAAATGATTAAAAAGACAACTTTAAATTTAAAAAAATGGCTGACTTTTTTAACCCATTTGACCAACTTATTTTAAATGGGTAATGAAGACATGTATTAAAATTTGTTTGCATTTAGTGAAGGCATGATCTGGCCTCAAAAGGGAAAAGGTTAAAAAGTTAAAAATTAGGGTTTTCTTGAAATAAGTTTGTTTGAGTAGAGAGGGAGAAAATGAACTCCATAGCCGCCGGATGATAACCAATGCCGAAGTGTGTAAAAACTGTGCCTACACCATTAATCTCTACGTATATTGAGATACAAGGTTAGTTTTCATTTTTTGAGTTAGTTTTGCAGTACCTTTTCTCAGCTTAGCATGTCGAAAACCCAATTACTACATGTTGATGACATATCGTAGACGTATCCGGCAGCAAAAAAAAAAAGATACACCATGTGGCACCTCGGACACATGTCAAAGACGTGTCGGTATCCGGCGCATACCAGCAATGGAAACATGTCAGTGGATCATAGCTCTATACCATTAAACATAGCTACCAATCTTATGCATTACGTAAATAAAACAATCACTTCTAAGGACAAAGAGATCATCCATAGTAACTTTACTATTATCCCAATTCTTACTATAACTAAAGTGACAACAAGAATTATGTCATAATTCTATTTAGCCCACCACCTTTAGATTCCAAACTCGAAATTGCTCAACCAACCACACAAAGGAGCACTACCTCTCACGTTCATAACTACATATCTTTAATAATGGTGATATATCTAGTAGAAATTCTTTTTTTCTCACTGGCACCCAGTCCAACATAGCAACTCTCTCAAGTGCCCAGCACTGGCTTTTCCTAGCCCAATAAAAACCACATACAAATTTTGTTTCTTTCCTCACTAGCCAAACAATAAACAAAGTATACCCTAGTAAAAGAACATAACAGAAACATCATCACCGAAAATATGTAATATCAAATTCCTATTAATACAGCTACGCTCCAAGAAAAATTCCAGATTTTGATACAAATTAAAAAGAATAGAGTATTCAAGGGGGGGGGAAAAGAGAGACCTGTTGACACCATTTGGAGAGGACGTTGAGACGGAGCATTCGCTGCTGGGTTTTAACAATATATTTAAGGATCGTAATCTTCTTCTCCGAGTCAGAGAGTTCAGCAGATTTAGATTTCTCCACCAATTCCTTCAGCAATACATACGACTCTGTCGCGGCGCGGCCCACCAGCGCCTTGAAATCCACAGTCTCTTGCCCTAGCTCCCCCATTGTTCTTTTACAATTCAATTAGCTTACTACAGATTAATAATTGGTACAGACTTAGAATCAATCATCGAATTAAGGATACAGGGTTAGGGTTTCCTCGCTCTTACTTCGTCGATTGACGAGTTCGAACACAGAGAATTCGACCCCTCTCCCTTTCCCTCTCTAGGTGAAATTATTAGGCGAATATAATATTTTATATGAGTATTTAGCGATGATGCGATCTTTTGTAGTGATGAGGTGCGCCAAGATGGGGTCTCTTGAACATGAACCAGAGTCCCAGCCAACGTACGGGTCGTATGGCTAGATTAGACAATTAAACCTCTATATGATCCCCATCGTTTTAACAATAAACCTACGTGCACAGGGGTTAACAAGTTCATACTGTAGTGCAGACCCTCCCCTATATTAAATATAAATATATATATGTGTGTGTATTTCAGCGGACTCCCCATGTGAGTGGCCTGTCAACCCCCTGTATAGATAGCAGTGTTGTTGTTTTAAAATCTTTTTTTTATAGGATCATTTTTAATCACACATTTACACAATAAAATATTTTATTCATAAACTCAAAAAAAATCGTAATTTTTAACCACATATTTTCTTCAAAATACTATTTAAAACTTTTTAAAATGTAAATAATGGCCACCAAGCGGGGGCCTTACATATACATCAATGTTTACTTAAGAATTATATAGCTTGTGTTTGGTCCTTTTTTTTTCAAGATATAGTATTTGGAATAGTGTTTTATGAGAGAATGTGTGGTTTAAAAAGAAAAAAAAGTTTTCGATTTACGTGTAGTATTATTTTATGGAAGATTGTGTGGTTGAAAGTATTATAAATAAAAAAATACAATGATACTATAAGTACACTCTTTTTTACATGGAGTTTTACACTCCACTCACATGTAGAGTGGTGAAGCCCACAATTAAAATAATCTGGACCTCACACATGTGAGAGGAGTGTCAACAATCATGTAAAAATAGAGTGTACTTGAGGTTTAATTCAAAAAAATATAAATGATATGATAGGGGGTCAAACAAGGGCATAATGTTCATATGACACTTAATCATTTTTCAGTTTTAAACATAGTTAACTTTTTCATTCAATCTTTTTCTCCACGTCGTTTTCGATAACCACTTATATATCATTTTTATGTGTACAAGTAGCTTCGTAAAAAAATTGTACAAGTAGCAAAGTCTTAGATTAGATTGTGAATTACCAAACATGGCTTTAAAATTTTGGGAATATTACAGTTGCGGTCAGGGGCGGAGCTACATGGATGCCAGTGCCTCACCTGGGACTTCTTGCAGCAGTTGAAGAGGCCGCACTGGATCTTGCAGCAGTTGAAGAGGCCTCACGTGGGACTCGCTGGGAGGAAGAAGCTTGAAGATGGACGACATCAACTATGTGGGTCGTGCTCCATCTGCTGCCACAACTACTAATTTCTACCAGGTTCATGTAGAAAAAGTTTAACGGTGATGAAGAAACTTACCAGCCATCTTCGGGGCGAATGATGAATGCAATATTCTACTTGCAAGAGGTGAAGCATTTATCTGCTTTTGGAATCAGGAAGTAAGAACCATCCCTTTCAAGAAAATCCAATTCCTCTGCGCTCAATTCCCAATCATCCATTTCGTTCTTCGAATTTCAAGTTTCAAGATTGGGGATTGGGGTTTTGAAGTTGTCTAGTTTACACTTTTCCGTTGACCATTTGAAAGCATCCCTATTATTTACACTTTTCCATTAAACACTATTATTAAATTTTTATTTATTTTTTTAAAATTGATTGAAGCTATTTTGTTAGACTAATTTTGGCCAAAAAAAATTATTGTAGCGAATGTCTAAAATTGTGTCCGTACTGGACAAAATCTTTGGCTTCGCCCCTGGCTGCGGTCTTTGATTTTTACGAGTATTTACACTTCTGTTACAATCCTTTTTTCTTGGAACACGCTTTCCCGATTTTCACTGTCTTTTCTAATGGATTTTGTAAAAAAAAATCGTTAAGTCGACAATGCCTCAAGACTAATCTAATGAGCGTTGTAGTCAACTTAAGTAACTTAAGCTATAACTATAATTACATCTCGGAGGAAAAAGGATGAAGGAGTTACTTTAGACAATGGTCGAGGAAGTTTATTTGACATTTCAAAATGGTCCTTCAAGTACTGTTTGACCCGTTTTGGATAACAATTTATAAATCAAAATTAAAGTTAAATATTAATTTCAACCATATTTTTATTGCTATTACTCATTATTATCCACATATTTTTGCAAGATAACCATTTATAAATTTGCCAAATGGACGCCTAGTCTTTTGTTATGATAGACTTTGGGCAAGCAGAGAAGATTCTTAGCATCCAAATCATTTGAGACAATAAGACATGAAAAGTACATTGAGAAAATTCTTCGTAAGCTCAACTTGGAAAAGAGTAAAATTGTTAGTTATTCCCTTGATTTCCAATCGAGTATATTCATTCGACAGTTGAAGAGAGAAGTTATGGAAAAGGTTCCATATGCCTCTAGAGTATGAAGTTTGATGTTTGCTATGGTGTGTACAAAATTTGACATAGCTTGTGGAGTTAGCACTATTAGTTGATTTCTTTCAAATCCAAGAACAAAGCATTGAATTGCAGTCGGGTGAAATATGTTATACATTCACGTCACTTTCGATTTGTGACTTTGTTTTGGGAATGGGAAACCATACTTATGGCACGAAGATGTTGATTCTCATAAGTTTACATCTAGTTATTTAGTTACTTTTTCATGTCGGGCAATGTAATGGTAGTCGAAGTTAATGAAGTATGATGGACTTTCTACAATATAAGCAAAGTTCATTATAGCAATTGAAGTTAGTAAATAGTTTTTTAGATGAAATTGTTTATTAGAAGCTTAGGTTCGGGTAGAGAAATATATATATTATTCCTACCTTAGCAAGAATATTGCATTTCATGCTAGATCAAAACACGTATATGAGTATCATTGAATTCACTAAATTTCAAGTTGTTAGAGCTTGAGAAAATCCATGCTAATCACAACGACTCCGACATGATGACAAAAGATTTTCCGAATTCAATTTTGTGATGGAAAGGCAGTCGACCGTTGCACTGAAATCTTTCATATTGCCCGGTGAATTAGGTATGACCATCACTCTTTCCTATAGTAATAGCATGTTGACGTGCACACAACAGTCTTAGTAGAATATTCATATAAAGTGGACAAATTGTAGAACCTTAAATTCTAACAGAAAATGATTACTCATTATTATATTATTCGTCTGGTAACCTAACTATTGGCACCCAAACTTTCACCACACCCCCAACAAATTAGTCTAAATTTTGGGACAAGAGTGAACATATAACTGCTCAACATTATACTTCACGAGATAAATTCCTTGATTCTAACAGATCAATCCAATACTTCATAGTTCCACCACTAGAAATCTATTACTCAACAATCTCTACGGCGACATTGAGGCCGTCATAATCAAGATGATTAGTCATCCATTTTTGCTCAAATTTGATCTCTTTATTCTCACTCATTTAAATCAACTTCCATGCTTTATATTTTCATTACGAGAAAAAACAAGACAAGTTGAATGTAGGTATTTGTCCCCTTCATTTGCACAAATTAGGACAAATTTGGAAAACGGTAGGATTCGATTCGTGACAGCTGTGTGCAATAAATGACACCAAAAAGGGATAAAATATCCTAGTCATACTTGTCTCAATTTTGGAATTTTTAACGTTGTGAAATCCAATCAATCCCCACCCTATTTATTTTATCCATGATTGTATTGTATTCGAATATAATATATATCTATGTTTCTTTTTATTTCTTCACGAGTTCATATATGGATAGGGTGTCTTCAGTGGATGAACTAGCGGATCACTTCTTGGCACCTCAGCCGCCGCCGATTCGGCTGGACGCGGCGGCGGAGGAGCATGAAGAGTCATCCTCCTCAGCCGCTACTCCGGCGGGGTCATCCACGTCGAATAAGAAGAAGATGATGATGAATCGTAGCTCCTCTGAATGGGCTTTCCAGCGCTTTCTCCAAGAGGCATCTGCATTTGATAATTCATCCTCGCAACAAGCTCCGACGTCGGGTTCTGCCACCATATCAAACGACGTCGTCCAGACTAATAATCATAATGACTTTAATATTAATAATAATATCAGTAATCGAAAAACGGCGGCAGATTTGGGGGGCCCACCACCTGTGAATATTCCGACAGAGTCCGAGGAGTACCAGGCCTACCTTAAAAGCCGCCTCGAGTTAGAGTGCGCCGCCGTCGCGTTGACGCGGGTATTCTTATTTTATTACGTCATTCTTTTTCTACCTTTTCTTTTCTTCCTCAATATGAAAATTTTTAGGAGCTTCCTCTGTCCATTGCATAAGCTTCATCGGTATAAACAATTAGCAAATTTATTTTTGTACCGTTTCCTTCTCAACCTGGCATCCTGAATTCCCAATTTCCTTCCTCATTATTGCTCAAAGTTTTATTTTTTTACTTTTTATTTTGTTGATTATTACGCATTAGCAATGGGTTTAAAACTGTAAGAAACAAAAATACTGTAAACTCAAGTCTGCATTGCAATTTTGTATGTAGGCAACTAATTTGAAGCTTCAAGATTCAACATCTGCAGCGCCTGGCAATGGATCACAAGCCTCTATTTCTATTACACCGCAGCAGCCAGGTTCTCAAGTTCCTCTTAAAGGTTAGCATTTTAGCTCTATTATGCTTATAATAAATTTTCTTGAATTCATCAACATATCTATGAAGGCAAGACATTTGCCAATGGATACATAAATTCTGAATTTATGATGGACATAGACACAGAGATCAAACATTCGATTCACTTTATTATGTTCCTTATTTTATCACTTTATCTTATTATTCAGACTTTAATTAGGGGTTATTTTGTTGTCCTAGGTTGTCCTATGATTTAAGCTAAAATTTTGGTTGATAATTATTTGATTGTTTTGACTTCTAAGTATTAATAAAACTCGTGAAGAGATTTTTTCCCCTTTCAAAATTGGGTCCAAATTGGTATTCATGCACGAAGCAACAATCTATGATCTCGTGTTCGATTCTCAACAGTTCTGCCTACATCATGTATCATAGCTTAGCTATGCCTTGAGATTCACAAAAACCCCAACGGCAGAAGTGATTTTCGTCATGAGGAATAAGCAAAATTGCCAACGACGAGAGTTCTTGATGACACAAATGATAGAGATAAAACATCTGCATCACAATTGGAGGTGTTGACGAAGCACATTAATTGGCTACTTTAGCAGCGCGAGGGCTCAACAGTTGTAAAGTCAGTGGCGACGGAGGACTCCAAAGACGACGACAACCTTTTTGCCTCTCTCAATCTCAAGCAGCGAATGGATATAGATTCGGATGAGGATTACAATAGCCACCCATTTTTGACACTGAAATTGATAAAGATGTATAATGGAAGAGTGTGTATGGGAACATACAGGGGAAACTTTTACAGTGGTGGTTAGTGGGAACACTATGACTGCCAGAGTGGATGTCAAAGGTAATAAACTTCTAAATGCTACTAAGGACCATTGTGTCATTTATGAAAAGATGGAGGACCTTTGAGTGGATAAAGGAAAATGATTACTGATTTGCAGCGTGGAAGGGAAGAATATGTCGAAATATCTTCCAAAATAGAAGGGTCATTACTATGGTAACTAATGGAATTAGTGATGATATTTTGTCATTTATCAAACATACTTGCACAGTCGATTTTTGTCATAACTCTTTCAATATATATTTTTGGGGATTCCAGCCTAAAAAATTAGGAGTTAGATGTCTCTTAGTAGGTGGAAGCTTAATTGCTACAATATTTGAAAAGAGTTTAATGCAACACTATGCTATGGGAAATATGGTAGTGGATTTGTGTGATGTTAGATGATGAGGGTTATTTGGTAGAGCATGATTTATTGTCAAATTTGCAAAAACATTCCATGGAGAAGGGCTCACCAATTAACAAAGTTGAAATGAATGCTTTAAATCAATCTCAATGCTTGGCGCAATCAAGGGATTTTGTTGGTTTATTACAAATTCGATTACCATTATGAGATGTTGGATGAGAAAATAATTCAAGATTCGATGGCGAATCTTTGTCATCCCGGAGAGAATTATGGAAATAGACACAGATCTAATATTCAATTCACTTTATTATGTCTCTTATTTTATCACTTTATTTTATTGTTCAATTAAAGACTTTAATTAGGGGTTATTTTGTCATTTTTGGTGGTTAGTTTTTTTTGTAGGATTTTGTTACTGAAGCTAAAACTAGGGTAGATTATTATTTTGTTTTATTTGAATATTAATAGAACTTTTGAAGAGTTTCTTCATATTTCGGTACAAATTGCACAAATCAACAATTTGTGATATTATGTTCTTCGATTATTGACTCTTCCGTCTACATCAAATTCCCATGGAAATAACCATGGATTAGTGGGATTAATGATATTATTACGTGTTGTACTATCAAGTGGTAGCGGAAAGGTCTAAATATGTTTTTGGTAAGTCAAATTTCATGCCTTGTTGTTAAAAGAAAATGAAAGGAAGGAAAGATGGCAAAGTTTCTCTTGCGGCCGGAGTTTCTATTAGTGAATGTTGAACCTTAAGTGAGTTGTGCCAAGCATCGACATTTGCAGTTTGTACTTAGCGCTTGTTTGGGAAAATTTAAAAAGTTACTAAAATGTTGAGGTCAAAGTTAATATTTAATTTTAACCATATATTTTATAGGATTCATATTTTTTAAGCCATACATTTCATCAAATTTTATCAAAATCAGGTAAAACATTTAAAAAAAACTTTGTCAAACATCCCTTATTGTCATTATTTTTTATTTACTGAAGAACAAAACAACCAAGTTCTGCATATGTTCGTTTTTACATTGGTTAAGTTCACCATGCTGAAATCAATTCAATGGAATAGTTGCAGTATTTTAGAATGAGTAATTTACTCAAAGCATGATGTCACGCGTTTTCTATAACGTAATTTATACCGCAAGTTTACGGTGTCAAATTTTGTAATATAATAATGGAATAGTTGCAGTATTTTAGAATGAGTAATTTACTCAAAGCATGATGTCACGCGTTTTCTATAACGTAATTTATACCGCAAGTTTACGGTGTCAAATTTTGTAATATAATAATGGAGTTAAGAGTGTCGAACCCATATGGATTGTAATTCAAATTCTACTAAGTACTATAATTATATAGCCTTTTATTTTATTTAGACGAATGAATTATGAAATTAATATTTTAAAACTAATCTAATGATGAATATGATGATGAATTCAATGATTCAAAACAAGTTTGAAAGATTATTCAAGATAAGAGGATTTGATTTCATATAACTATTGAATATGAATCTCAATTATCTAGTTATCTCTAATCAACTTTTCCATGTTTAATAAGCAATAACTCAATTATATTTCTATCACATCTCTCAAGTGTCGGCTAGACATTAATCCTAGATTTCAATTACAATATCTCTATTCCGAATTAAAATAAAAAATTTATTAAGCTCATGGTTTTTTTTTTTTTATGGAGTAAGCTTTATAGATTCTACACTTTCTCTCGAAATCCATAAAATCTACGTTGTGTTAATCTTATGATCGCGTCTAAATTTTCCTCTCTCGAGTGTTGGAATTGACTAGTATTTATCATTCAATTATTGGCCAATTAATTGAAAACATTAAAATCATAACACAAATAAACGGAATGAAAAATTTCATAGAAATAACTAAAATCAAATCAAATCAGATTCTCAAGTTTTGGTTACATTAAACTCTAGATTTAGAATTTAGTTAATAATTGAGAGAAACAACAAAATCAATCAAAAAGAAAGAAAATGGAGAAGAAAAGAGTACGAAAAACTGATTTGCCGCTCGAATTCTTCTCCAATTTGTAGTTGTTCTTCCTCTCAATCAATCTCTTTCTTCTTTTCTTCCTTGAGCCATCTTCTCCTTTGTTATTAGGTCTTCAAGTTTGTATTTATACTTCCCTAATGTTTCAAGACGAGTTGGAGTTGAACCGAGCTGAAAAAAAAAAAAAAATTTCCTTTCTCGCTAGGCGGCGCCGGTCTTGCCTCTGGCGTCGTAGCGTCTAATGGCTGGCATTGCTGCACTAGCGCTTCTGCTTCCCTCTGTGGTTCCCAACCCTTTTTTTATGTCTCCTGGGCGCGCTCAGATGCGGCGCTGTGACGCCCCATGTACTGCTTCTCCTCATTTGCTCATGCTTTAACCTCTTTTTTCACTTCGTTTTCTTTCTCCTTTCATCTCCATTCCATGCCCACTTCCATGATCAACACTTTAGCTTCATTTCAAGCTCCAAAATATGCCATTTTTTCTAAGTTATCTAAGCTAAAAAACAACATGAACACACACATCAAAACACTCAAGTGCTCAAAGAACAAACCGAAAATCATGATTTAGAGATGCTAGTTCAATGAGTGAATTACACTCATCACATGCATACACTTAGACCTAGTGAATTGATTTGAACTAAGAACAACAGTGTCTCCAATCCTTATTGTCCCTTTGAATGGAATTTTAGTTGCTATATGGATATAACTATAATACACAAGTGTAAAAGATGCTTCCTTTATAAGGAAAAAAAAGGCCCGATCCTGTATGGTTTGCCAAGAATTACTTAACTTTCAATTACGATATGTAAAAGATGTAGTGCCTTCAGAAAAAGAAAGCATTGTCTAGCCCTTCCCTGAACAACAAGCCTGCCCTAACTTCTCTGGCTTTTCTTTGTAACCCGTTTAAAGTTGGAAAGCTCCAGTTATATCTAAAATTATTTAATTTTATGGTTTGACAACTTTCAATACTAAAGCGACGTACACACACATGGGTGCATGTAGTTGTGTCTGTATGTACACTTGATTGGTCGTGCTGGTTATGCATGTGAAACCGAGTTGGTTTTGTTATTGTTAGATGATTGTAGACGTCTGAGATTGGTAGTATTCCTTGAGAATGGTGGCTTTGAAGTTCTTGGCTGAAGGTGGTGGGTTTGTTGGTGGGCAGGGGGGCTGGTGAGGAGGTAGTGTGGAGGCAGAAAGAGGTGCAGTCCTGGACAACAGGGATGGTGCACTAGTGGTGTTGAAGTTAGAACTGCTTGGGATGGGGAAAGGGTTGAGGACTGACATTTACCTAAGTTGGTTTGAAACTGTTTAGCCAAAGGTTACATCGCAATAAATGAGTTTACAGGATTGCCCATTTGGGCCCCTAGTTTTAGCAAGTTTATCTAGGTGTATTCAACTTCAAATATAATTGGGTGCACCCAAACTCAAGTACAATTAGTGGTTTCGTTGCTTCCGCCCACTGGTAGTTGCAACAACTAGTGAGTGTTTACCTAGACCTAATGTGAAAATTTAAGTTCAATAATTTTTTAAATGGTCATCATGTTTTTTATCAGTGATGAATAACAGCACGTTTCAAAAGTAAGAAGAGGAAAAGTCTTGCAGTTTGCTGATGCCTGTGCTCCTTTCAATTATTTTTATATCTGTGCCTTGGATGCTAAAGCAAACTATGCAGATGATTAAAGAAATGTGAGTTACTAAGCATTATGATGTTTCCGTGGTTGTATTCCCCTTTGTCTAACTTGTATGCGGAAGCTAAATGAAGCATGCTGAACATTAGTTGGGACCTTGGATGCTTTATGTAATGCAGCATGTAGGATTCCTACTTTTATCATATTCTTGTTAATGAAGGATGACTTAAAGTATCATTATTCAACTCGAGTTCATGGGATAGAGCTGGATATAAATGGCCACGAGGCTTTATCTTTCCAAATAAACTTACCATGAGCGAATGCTTTGTTATTATTTATTTATCTTTTCTCTGAATATTCCCCTACTTATTAATTATATTGGTTCTAGTGTTTTCATTATCTACATGCTAGAGACATGATGCTGTTGCAATATCTCAAGTTCCTTGTTTAATCATCGTCTTTGAATAGGAAAATTTATGTACGAGTTCAATATATTACCCAACAAAGTCAATTGATGGCAACGAAAGTTTAGTCAGACTAAAAGTGAAAGCGTAATCAACTCAACGAACTATTGGAGCAGTATTTCGTGATTTGTGCAATATGATTTTGTCTTAATGAATGAGCTTGGCCCTTCGTCTTCAAAAATTAATGTAATTAATGCTACTTATGCTTACTGCTGCAAACATCCGTGATCTATGTGCATGAATCTCTTGGTTGAATTTCTCTCAGTCCAATCTTTAAAACTCCATAACATTCTTATATTTATTGGTGAACATGTGTCTGGCTTGCAATACAACTTACCTTAAAAAATACGATGAGTCTCAGATCTGCTTCTATGATCCTTTAGCTTCACCTACACATAATGATGGCGTATCTGTTGAATTTAGTTGTCAATGGACCGACTGATGTCATAATTTACCTATTTTCCCCACAGCTCCAAAAATTGTGCATGTAACTTGTATGTAGGCAATCATTTTTCTCCAGATCCTCGAGTCTTGATTGCTGCATTTTTCTGAATTGAGTCATATTTATCTGTGATGTGCACCTCTACTTTTGACATGTAAAACAACACAATACTGCAACTCATGCTCCATGAGCCTCATTGTATGTATGCTTACCGTCCTGGAGTTAATCTATTAGTAGGAATAAATGATAATTTGGTGTAAAATGTACTCCGAAGGTCGAGAACCATTGCTGACATTATTTTCTATTTGGTTTTTTTTTTATCATTTGGTAGGAGCTGGGAATGATTCATCAAAGGGACAAGATAAGGTTGCCAGTGGACCACTTGGGTTCTCTTCGCTGCCTGTTATGCCTAGGAAATCTGGTGGGGCTCAGGTGAAGTCAACAACAAGTGGCTCATCTGGAGAACAATCAGATGATGATGAAGGTGATGGAGAAACTGAAACAACTCAGAATATGGACCCTGTAGATGCAAAGCGTGTAAGGAGGTATTAACGGGTTGACCTTTTAGTTGCTAATTGCTCGAGAAAGTTGGCAATCACTCAAGATTAAGTACATCACATGGGATTTGTCATGCTAGGGGGATAGCAGCATCTTGATCTGCCTTAAAAGAAAAATAAATGAAACGGAGAGGAAGAGAGAGAATTCAATTCTCTAAAAATAGAAACAGAATATAAAAATTGCTACATCAGCATGTCTAATATAGTCTCTAAAATCTAGAAGGAGCTCTAGAAAATGTGCATGTGTGTGTGTTTTTGCCACATCAGCAGATAACATTGGAGAGGATTTTTTTAAGACAGGCTATTTTGCTTATGCGCCATTTTTTTTAAAGCAATCCACATTAACATTGAAGATGCTCTAATAGATGTAACTCACTTTCAACATTAACAGGGTTCTTCATTTTTGTATGTGGTATGTTTTTTGTCAATGGCAGTGCACCCATCACATGCCTTTCAACCGTTTCAAATCTATTTTATGTTCTAAATTACTGTGTGATTCTTGATGTACACTATTTTAATAGCAGAATCAGTTTTATAAATTTGTATTGTTATCTTTTATAGGATGCTTTCAAACAGAGAATCCGCCAGACGCTCGAGAAGAAGAAAGCAGGCCCATTTGACTGAGCTTGAGACAGAGGTATATTTCTCCACTCTCATCATCTTTATTTACCCTTGTATTCATGTGATCGTATATTAGGATATTGCTTATGTTTCAGGTTTCTCAATTAAGAGCTGAAAACTCTTATTTGTTAAAGAAACTATCTGATATAAACCAAAAGTACAGTGAAACAGCTGTTGACAATAGAGTTCTGAAAGCTGATGCCGAGACATTGAGAGAAAAGGTAAGGTTAACCGGGATCTGAAAACTACATAGTAATTTACTCAATTTATCCTATACTTAATGAACTTAGGCACAAGAGACAGACGGTTTTCGTATCATGTAACTTAGCGTAACAATGTGTTCAGTGTTCTTGTTGGTACCCACAATTATAGGGATTAAACGAGTCCAAAATGATGTATAAATATACTCAGAACTCTCCTATCAAGTCTCATGTTGGATTCAGGTTACTTTAACCTTGATAAAAGCATTCATTGGAGGTTGAGTTTACAAAAAATAACTGATATGTCTCGTCTTCCTTAAACAGGCAAAAGTGGCAGAAGAGGCTGTTAAGAGAGTAACCGGTTTAAGCCCACCATTCCAATCTATATCTGAGATATCCACAATGGGCATGCCATCTTTTGCCGGTAGTCCATCAGACACATCAGCAGACGCTGCTGTGCCTGTACAAGTGCAAGTGCAATATGACACAAAGCAGTGCTATTATGAAAGTGCTACATCGACTTGTGCTCCTGGGTTACAAAATGGTTTGGTAGATATTACTCCAGCGGATAATGTACAACAGAATGATGAAACAGGCTTGGGGAACAAGAGGGGAAGAACAGTTTCTATTCAGAGAATTGCTAGCTTGGAACATCTGCAAAAGCGCATACGTAGGGAAGGAGAGCAGCAATGAGCAGTAGAGTAACTATTATTCTTCGACCATTTATGTGCATATGCTAGATAAAACACCCTATTTAACAATTCTAACTTTAATACTCATCTTTTACTTCATTGGTAGACTTTTGTTTTATTTGGACGGTTTTCGTACCCACAGCACTGGAATTTTATTTTTCATTTAAAAAAAAAAATCTCTTTCCATATTCTTATTTCTTACCGTTTTATTATTGTAAGTACTAAAAAGCCCAGAATGAAAATATACTAAGGTTGTGTTTGGTTGCAAATATGGTACTTGTTTATTTTTTATTGGTGGGTAGATGAGAAAGAAGGGATGTATGAGAGAGAGATTGATTTGTTTAGAAAATAAAAATATACACTTTAAAGAAAAATGTTTTCCTTGTTTTTGAAGAAAATATAATCACATGACCCAATTTTTGAAAAATGTTTTTCATAATGGGAAATAAAGTCAATCAAACACACCTTAATGTTTGAGCCCCATTTTTTGGAAATTATGTATTTTGAAATAGTGTTTTGATGGAGAATGTGTAGTTAAAAAATAAGAAATAATTTTGAATTTTCGTGTAATATTATTTTATTGAAAAATGTGATTGAAAATAAGATAAAGAAAAATGTATTTAAAAAAAAAAAGAGAGAGAATCAAACAAGTCCTCGTTTTTTGTGCCTTAATGGAGTGGGATATAAGATTATAACACCTTTATTTCTTATTAAATCCTTTAACAAAAAACAAATTAGGGTTACCCTTAATGGTGGATTGTGTCATTGGTGCATGTCGTGTCTCGAGTCCGCTAGAGTTAGATCGTTTTGTCAAATTATTTAGTGAAAAAATCGAAGTTACCCTTAATGGTAGGTTGTATCATAGGTGCACATCATGTCTTATAGTCCGCTAGAGTTATATCGTATTGTCAAATCATTTATCCCTTGTTTGGTCAAATTTTAATGGATGAAACAATATTTTTTAAGAGAATGGGTAATTGAAAAAGAAAAAAAAAGTTTTCGAATTACGTATAACATTATTTTACGAGAAATTATGTGATTGAAAATTGAAGAAACAAAAACAAAAATTAATTTAATGGGGCCCAAACGACGACTTAGTAAAAAACAAGTCACAGTTACCCTTAATGGTAGGTTGTGTCATAAGTGTTGGTCAAGTCTCGTGTCCACTAGAGTTAGACAGTCTTATCAAATCATTTAATAAAAAACTAGTGACAAATATCCTTACCTGTGCATTTAACAAAGTATCGTCTTTATCTTGCCCTCCATTTTTAGAATAAATACATTGACATCGTTACCATAATTCAAATTTGAAATACACAGATAACATGAAAACAACCAATAAATATATTTCATACAAATTATTTTAAACCATTGTTTGATTTGATTAGAAATCAGGTTTTTAATAGAATTTGCTACTTCGAAAATCAGAATTTATAAAAATCATTGCGTCAGCTGATATCCTTATTACGCTTTCTCTAAAAGTATCAAATGTACCCTTTAATAAGTTACTCTACAATTTGATTGTGTCAGTGAAATTGTGCGTCAAATTGAAAATAGACTTGTAATCTTTATATTTTTGCTATTTAGTTTAATAAAAAAAATCAAGACAACACGATCTTCTGAACAAAAAGTTTACATTATAAAGGTAGGGGAATCCATCGTTGAGGAACAATACCAACACAGAGGTCGAAGACCACTTAAACGAATTTACAATTAAGTCCATAAGTTGGAAGACTAATGTTACCATTTTTGCCTCTTGAATATCTCCTACAATATACTGTTCCATTCAATTGCATTAATTTGCTAAGGCAACTAACAATTAACATAACATATTGTAGTAATTTTCACTAGAATATAGGCAGTTGATCATATCTAATAGCGCTACAGACAACCAACAAAACCCGACACAAACATATTCCATTATGATCAAGTATGACTGAATGGAGAAATTTTTTGATGGGACGGTCGCACAATCCTACGTGGTGCCAGTGCGATCGCCCAATGGAGAGTCGCCACCTCATCGGGTGGTCCACCCTCACCCGATGAGGTGAGGTCACTTCGGGACTTGACGTAAAAAGATAGAAGAAATCAAGTCTCGAGGTGGCCTCACCTCATTGGGTGAGAGTGGGCTACCCGATGAGGTGACCGCTCCCCCATTAGGCAATCGCACCATGTAGGACAGTGCGACCGCTCCACCAAAGTTTTTCTCAGCTGAATGACTCAAGGCATTGGGCATGTTGTACACAGTCAAGACTGATGTCTGAAATACAATAAATAATTTTGAGCTTCGTTTTCTTTCTTAAAACTATCTAGTACCTTTTGATGTGTACGATATATTATACAAAAGGGGCCACAAACAGGCTAAAACGAAAAACAGTTATTACCAACTTGTTATTCTAATAAACATAAACTGAAAACCGACATAGCATGTATATCTGCAAAGGGTACAAATGCCAAAACTCACCATGTATTAAGCGAGAATTAAGTATATCAATAGATTTTTCTTTAACAAGAAAATATCTCGTTGCACTTGTTCTAATGAGAGACAGAGATGCTAACGATGATTTCGATATGAAATAAAAATTTCTTCCCTTTTGCTAATTCCAGATTCAGTGATCCTCAATCTTTTTCAAACCTTTCATGTCCGTAGTGTCCACCCTGTAGTTGAAGCACACCATATCAAAAATCATGAATAAAACCACGAAACATTAAATACCTAATAACACAACATATTTACGCGTTTAAGCAGATTAAGCTTATACACAATGAAGCACAGCATTACTAAAATATCGGTGAAAATCCCCAATTTTGTGTGCACTATGGGAAGCTTACACACAAAAGTTAAGAGGCTAGCATTAATAATAAATCTAAAAAAACAGGTTACCTAAAAACAATTGAATGGAAAAGCTTCGAACCACAACCGCTCGGATCCTTTTCCATCCTTTGATTTTAGGTTGAAGGTTAACTCATTAAAACAAATAACTGACCTGCTGTTAAACCACGTGATTAACTAAATATTTTTTTTTGGTTCTATACTTGCTAATAACCAAATCATATGACCCCCTGAATTCAAGCCAAACAACCCACACCCACACCACACCCCATCCCATCCAGCATCATCTATCGTGATGATAACTTTTCACAAATCTCCCAAGGCATCATTTATTCCAATTTAGATCAATTAGCAATATCAAAAAACAGCCAATATATGGAGCTTCATCTCTGGCCATTTGAAGAATTGTTCAGTTACAACATGGTGATAAGAGAACAAATATATATCCAACAAAAAATATGACTTTCAGCTTGGCCCTTGTTTGATCCCCCTTATTTCCAAAATACATTTTTCTCTCTTTTCTTTTTTTACCACACATTCTTCAATAAAATAATATTACACGAAAATCCAAAACTTTTCTTTATTTTTTATCCATGCATTCTCCATCAATCTACTATTCCAAAATGCATTCTTCATAAAAAATAAAAAAGGGGGGGGGGGGGGGGGTCCTCAAACATGCTCTTAATATACTTTAGTTCTGAAAAGAAAAAATGGATAGCAAAATAGATTCTTGATGAAATTTTAGTAGTTCATCAACATGCCAAATCCATTCATAAGGTATTCCATGTAAAACATTACCCAAATTCAAACATCCGACAAAAACATGATTAAGCAAAGAGTAGAAAATAGAAATAAAACAAAAGGGACAGAAAAGGGAAGTGAGACACTTACGTTGTTCCACAGAGAACAATCTTTTGAACTTTTGTAATGTCAGAACCAGATTGATTATCCTCAATGAAAACTGTTAGACTGATTAAGATTAATTAGTTAGAAATTCCATTCTGAAGCCTGAAATGATCAGGTAAGGATGACAATGTCAATAGACAATGAACATACCTGCGAACATTTTGAAACTTGACATACTTCAAGATAACTGATTTTCCCTGCAGGGATGCAGTACATTTAGCGTGATATGGTGACCATTTTGACTATAACAACTACCACACCCACGGAAATCCTGTCTTATGCAGGAGAATAACAGTGAACTATATCAAGCACTGAAAGTTACCTTGAGATTATCCTCAGACAAAACAGCAATGTCACTTGGAGGGTAGTCATTGACATTGCTGCATATATTAACAATTCTCTTTAAATATCAGAAGGAAGCAAGCAAGCAGTTAACAGAGGCAAGTTCAACCAAAAAACTAATTCAAAAATAAATAACCAAACTTCAAACATTACCTGAATCCCATATGCTCCTTGTTAGCAAAAAGTTTCACAGTTTTAGGACCTGGAAAATAACATCAAAACTTAAAATCAATAGCTAATTAAAGATCCAGAAACAAAGTGACGTCCAATAATTATAAGAATAAACATCAGCCATTTGCAAAGGGGATTGGCCAAAGATGCAATCAAATCAAAGAGAACAGATAACGTTCATCCCATCATGGGATGAGTCATCTGGGTACTGAGTGAGAAAATGAGAGATTGTCGGGATGACATGAACACAAATAAAAAGTCAGTAGATAGGAGACAAATGTAGAAAACCATGAGATGGTTGTCATTACTTCTCTTCTGCGTATAACTAGAAGAAAAGAAAAGGATTGATAACAATTACAAATTATGAAATCTATACAATTGATCAGTCACAGAATAAGACATCCTGAAAATAAAAGGATGTTATTGGCATAAAAGCATCACAATTACAAAAACTATTAGGACTATACTTTCCATCCTCATCCCCTCCTTGCTGTTCTCTCCCCATTAGTTAAATAAGAATACCAAACATTCCTCCTCTCCTTCTGCTCCATCCATTGCCTTTAATCCATACTTAATGTAAGAGGGTGTCACAGGCAATCTGAAACTTAGTCTGTGAACTAATATTTCAATAGTGATATTATGCTTTAATCTGGCAACAAATTCTCATATAATCTTACTAGATATCAGATCGATGTTTCATATGAAAACCTATATCATATGTTATTTCGTTAAATCTCAAATCCTAGATGTCCAGAGATTCTACACAGCTGCTAAGCTAGACTGAGCAGGTAACAAGAACAACTAAATAAGCCTGTTGACCACCCAATGATTCATGAGGTAAATGAGAATAATTTTGTGTTTATTATTCGGTCAGAAAACAGAGACCTTTATAGGCTACATACAAGCCTAGGTCAACTAGCTATAAAAGGAAACTAATAATGTGCTCTAGCTATTCCATCAATCAACAAATTTCTTGGACTAAAATCCATAAATAGGAACCAGTTGCTACAGAAGTTGAAAGTTGAGGATCTAAACGCCAAGAAAAATTGAACGGAGACCCAGTTCCCTTTTGAACATAGAATGGTAATTGTAGGTGCAAACTTCCCAAAATATTATTATTTAACTGTTTCCATTATATGATAGAACAGTTGGCTTAGTTGACAAAATAATATTGCCAAAATAAATTTCAAACAGAAATTCACGCAATAAATATCGTCACAGAAGTCCAGCAGGTGATTGAAACATGGCTATCATAATACATGTTCTGGTATATAATTAGCAGTAAATAAGTGAAAATGTAGAAATAAAGCAGTTACCTTCCTCCTCAGGCCCTTTAATGACAATAGAGTGCAGTTTAATAACTTGAGTAAATGGAATATAAATCAATAGCTGTTCATCTGCATCGCTTTCCAAATTCAAACCCTCATCTTCTCTGTAACCCTGATTCAAAAACAAAAGGAATGAACTAGAACATACTACCTTCGTCCATCAAGATATGCTTTGTTTCAATTGTCACACATATTAAGATAACATAATTAATATAGTTGAAAATACAAATTTTACTTATTTGTTTCCTAATATATCCTTACATTAAATAATAGTTAGAATAGAAGTAGTACATATTTTTTTATTAACAAGACATATTAAGCCCCTGTTTGAGCCACATTATTTGAGAAAGAATGCATTTTTACTGTTGATGTGATGGAGAATGTGGTTGAAAAATAAGAAAAAGTTATTGATGTGATGAAAAATATTATTTTATTAAAAAATGTGTGGTTCAAAATGAGTAGAAAAATAAGAATGAGAAAAATAATGGAGCTCAAACAGGGGCTAAATATGGGCATATTAGAAAATTGAGAAATTAACAAAACTTTCAACAAGGAAAGTGATGGGACAAACAAAAAATGGAAGTAAGCTTATCTTTATGAGATAGGGGTAGTAATAATGATGCAACTAGATCCAAACCCAACTACTACCCAAAAGGAAATGGTAAAAGAAATGGACAATTAAAAAAAAAAAACAAAGTGATGATAGAAAGAGTAATGTTACTTTCCGAACATAATGATAACATGATCTAAGGAAAAAAGTAAAACCATGATAACAAAAAAGAAAGGCTTTTGCTTAACTAATGAATAGAAAATAGAAATCCAATTAGGAAATCCCCCTATTGGAGTGACACAGAGACTCTCAATTCAATACATCCATCCTGAGACACAAGTTTCCCCTTCATTCTCTATTATCTGCTTTACAAGGTAAACTGATCTTGAATCTCATGTATACTGTAGTGATCCTTGGACAATTACAATCCAATCTACATCAAGTTCCTTTCAGTTCCCATCTCCAATTAGATATTGAAGAATACAGAAAATGCTCGCCAAGTTAACAAGAGTATTTTACAAATCTGGCATTTAAATGCAGATACCAATAGCATAAAAGAAAATAATGACCTGAACGATAAAGCTCATGTGGAGATCATGCCAAACAGCATGTGATGTTTGTTAATGTCTGTCGTATCCACATTTCACCATCCCAATTATTCCCCCAAAAGATGGTTTTCAAGAAAAAGTAAAACAGATTGTGAGTTGTGATGTAGTATAATTGTGACCAAATTAACCAACCCTGGTTTGGCAACAGCAAACGTCGCATTTAAAAATTTTAATTAGTTCAAATTTGGGACAAATCTAGTTCCAGTTGTTGGGCACCAATCTACATCAGGGAATTATCAGTTCTTACCATTTTGACACTGAAATCAATGATTAAAAAAATTTATAAGGACCTAATGAATTAAACTGAACTCTAAACTGCTAATTGAGTCCAAATGCCAAATGATATAAATGTGTAACCATTTTATTCTAAATTAGTCAAATTATGAACATTCATCAAGGGTATCAGACCTTAATCAGTTTAAAAGGTTCATGACTCGTTTGTCTGCATAATTTGGTCATCAAAGATCTTTCTCAATTTTGGTGTTTTTTCTTGGAAGAAAGAACAAGCAACTGATCCACTACTCTGCTATTGGCTCTCCGTATTACATAAGTTTTGAGCTTGTAGTTTCATTGGACTACTATAGATGGATATTCTCTCCAGATTGGCTTATTTCTTATCAACCCTCTTTTCTCTTTCCCAACCAACAAGACAGTGTTCCCAAGACTGCACCAAAAACCATTACAATTTTTTGTTGGAGTGACCTCTACATAAAACACTGCAACATAGCACCTTAAACTCAATTTTCTTCAATGGGACTTACATGGCTTCGTCCCTATGAAATTTGAGATACGAAACAAATATAAGAAAAAGGGAAAAGCCATGATACTGCTTTATTGTTGGGTGTCTACATGAACTAACAAAATATGGTAGGGATCTTGATCAATTCATAATTCTAATATTATTTTTTCTAATTGCAACAGAAACAACTATGTTATAGATCGCAAATTTGATGGAAATGGATGCTGGTGGCCTAAGTTTTCAGCACCAAAACAAGGATGATAGTCCTATTAATGTTAAGATTTTTTCAATCAAGTAATCCTCACAACTTAGCAAACAATACTTCACAAAATCTAGAAAAAGAATATGCAGAGACTAAAAGGCTCCTTCCAGAATATTTGCAAAATATACATTCACCTGACACCTAATAATTAATAACAGCCTTTTTACTACGATGCCTATTTCTTTTATTTATGTATTTTAGACGTCATGCTAAGATGTTCTTTTAAAATCCATGGTTAGATAGACGCTCAAACAAAAAGCAGAAGCACTTGATGCACTGCAAGAACCCATAATTTTGGGGTGTTCTATTCCATTCGAAGCCCAATTTTGTCAATAAGCTCGAAACCCTTAATTTCAGAAAGGGTAGAGAAACATAAGATAAACACCTATTTATAAATCAATTAACCAATGAAAAGAGCCTAATTGTGAGAAGAGAATTCAAGATTTTCAATTATTAAAAATTACCTGTTTGAGAGCATTCGAAAGAGAATGACTGCTGCTTTGATTTAAACATTCCACACCCGACCAGTTCACAAAGTCCAGTAGATCAACCTATACACACACATACATCGTCAAATTTACGAGATCAAAAGTCAAAACTGCAAAAAAAGGGGGAAAAAAAAGACGTATAAGAACTTCAAGCAATAACGAATCAATGTTACCTGACTTCTTTGAATGGCAGAGGCCGATTCGGCTGACATGGTTGACGATAGAGAGAGAACGGGAGAAAATGACTAGATTTAGGGGGAATATATTTGAGCTATTTGTATACAGAAAATTGCAGGGAAATTCCTGAAGTCCAGATGATAAACAAATTTGGTCCTCTAACTTTTAGCCAAATTCCATTTTAGTCATGAAACTTATTTTATTTCATTTTTAGTCATCTAACTTTTTCACTACTAAATTAAAAGCGAATCTCAACGGCATATAATTATTAATAAAAATTAGAAAAACGATCCTCTTCACTGAATTATCGGGCAAGAGACTAGCACAGTCCAAATTCCACACCCACCTCCCGTTTTAGCTTTCCCATGGCAACCACCTTATCCCTCCTCTCTCCGACCTCCCTCTCCTCCGTTAACCACCGACATGCCACCGCCATCTCGACCCGCCGCCTTAGTCTAGCCTCTTCATCCCTTAACCTGGGGAATCCTTCTAAATTCGTCATCAAAGCCCTTTCCACTCCTTCACCAGCCTTGACCCAAGATGACCTCAAGAAACTGGCTGCTGATAAAGCCTTGGAATATGTTAAGAGTGGTATGGTTCTTGGGTTGGGTACTGGCTCAACCGCCGCCTTCGTGGTGGCCAAGATCGGCGAGTTGATTAAGTCTGGCAAGCTTACTGATATTGTGGGGGTGCCCACCTCGAAGCGGACTCAGGAGCAAGCTTCTAGCCTTAACATTCCATTGTCAACCCTCGATGCCCACCCTCATCTGGACTTGGCCATCGACGGAGCTGACGAGGTAGACCCGAATCTTGATCTGGTTAAGGGCCGTGGTGGGGCCCTTTTGCGTGAGAAGATGGTTGAGGCCGCCTCGGATAAGTTTGTGGTTGTGGCAGATGACTCGAAGCTGGTGGACGGCCTTGGTGGGTCGGGCCTGGCAATGCCTGTGGAAGTAGTGCAATTCTGTTGGAAATACAATTTGGTGAGGCTGCAGGAGTTGTTCAAGGAAGAAGGGTGCGATGCGAAGCTGAGATTGGATGGTGATGGGAAGCCTTATGTGACTGATAACATGAATTACATTGTGGACTTGTATTTCAAGACGCCCATAAAGGATTCGGCTGCTGCCGGGAAGGAAATTGCGGCTTTCGAAGGGGTGGTTGAGCATGGGTTGTTCTTGGATATGACTACTGCTGTCATTATTGCTGGTGGAGAAGGAGTGAGTATCAAATCCAAGTGATGAAAAAGGTGAGGAAGTGGCTTATTTGAATATGGTTGGAATTCAGAAATTTTTGACTCTGTATTTTTATGATTGTTATGCATTGATTTTGTTGTAACTTATTAGCTTGAGCTGGAAGTGTAGATGCAAATAAATAAACAGAAAATGTAACCTAATTAGAAAAGGACTTGTTTATCATTTTATGTTTCTAATTGTTAAAGCTATACTCCAGTCTCTTATAAAGATTTGATTTTTGTTGATTTTGTTTCTGAGTCCTGTGAATTTACATTGTTGCAAAGGCTAGCTTAGTTATCCCTTTTTTTACTACAAAGAGATGGAGTTGATGTTCGAAAATGCTGGACAACTGTCCATTAAAGTGCTTGACTTCTTTGGTGTAGAGTCCAAGTTTATCTGCTTCATCGATGCAGTGCTGGTTGGGATGTAAACCCCAAATCTAACGAACTGAATACAAACTCCTACCTCCGGAGTTCAGTATTCAATTGAGGTCTCACTTTTGCAAGCTTATCCAGCCCTGAATGTTCTTAGGATATGAAGGTCCTTACTTGTGGCTTCACTCAATCAAGAGCTTTCTAAGTTATTGGAATTGGCTTTAGTATCAGACATTTTGATTGTCACTTAGTTTCTTCTGTAGTATATCAAGTCATCAACAGTGGTATTGTAGTTGTTTTGGTTCATGTGTTTGATGAACAATAGGTGTTGCAGTATAACAGATGTTGAAAGGTTTCATGCTGTTATGTTGCTTCTCAAATACGACATCAAAATTGTTTTGACATTTGAAATTGTTGGGCAACTTTTCTGAACATAGAGGGTGTTGGATGTCAATGAGACTGCATATTGGTTTGATGTTTTCTTTGTAAACATAAAAGACCCTGCAAAACAGATGCAAGTTAGTCTACTGCGCTGGAAAGGATTGGAGCTGTTGGTTAGACTTTGACCATCAAGTTAACTTTGTATTTTAAGTTTGAAATTTGATCAAAGAGCAATACATGGATTACTGCTAATTACTTTGTAGGAATGGCTTGACGGTTTTTATAGAAGGGAAAAGAGGATAGGTGTCTCGAAAGAACATGCGTCTTTTATCGACTTCATTGGCGAAGCTACTTTGGAACTTGAAACAAGGCATTTCACTAACATTTTGGAACTTCCTCGTTTTAATATGAGTTGATTAGTGCATTGGTGTTGAGTTGAACACCTTTCAGGTGAGCTGTTTTTCTGCTGAACTTGCTGCATCGGTGTCTTGTAGATGTTTCTTTGATACAATCATTTTCTATCACTTTTGGCTATTTGATTTTAATGGATATTTAGCTTCATACACCTTGAGCTTCATTCGGCTCTATATGGCCCGATCATCTCACTGATATAGACCATGGCTTATTTGTCACGCTGACTTGATGGAACGAAGGTCTAGCAGGTTATAATAGTAGTGTTTCTTTTCCGTGCTTCATATTGTTTTCCAAGTACAACTTTTGTTGGCTGAACCATTGAATGGTTTTTTTTCCTATGAACATCTACTGCCTGGGCAGCAGTATCATCTTTTTGTAAATTAACTCAACTTTCATTGCTTTAATGTCTGGGCCTTCTTTTAGAACTACTTGGGGAGTTAAACTGATTTTGATGGAATGCATCGGGGTATATTTGAGTTATCAGGAAGTTGATTTGATAAATTTTGACAGGTTTTCCTCCCAAGAGTAGTTTGGTTATAGAACTTGAAGTTATGTGGTGTGATGAGGATGAGAAGGCGCACTTTTGGTAATTGGCAATGGATTGTGTATTTTGGCCCTTACTCCTTAGAGCCCTTCGACTATTAGCGTACTAATCTTGAATACGACTTTCCTTAAGACGAGTAAAATGAAGTCATTTTTCTGCTCTGTAATGTCGGTATTATGTTCATCTACAAGGTTAAAAGGTCCAGAAGCCAGGGCAGCTGCTTCTATATATTTCTGTTCAAAACCAGTGGCTGACAATCTTGAAAGCTTTTGCTTGATTCTCTCTGATATTTCTGCTTGTCATACACTATCATACCTGTAAATTTGGGATTACCCGAGTTTTGATGAAAGTACACGGAGCGGTTTGTAGATCGACAAGCACGTCAACTCCTGTCAAATATATTATTTAATTATTTTTATCGTATTGTATGATAAAATAGTGAGTCATTGGCATTCACCAAATTAAACAAATAGAGGTCGATAATAGTCATAAATCGTATTAAACAAGATATGATTAACTTGAAGTTAAAAATTGCATGGTAATTGCACACTAAAGGTTTATTTGAATCCTATTTTTTGGAGAAATAATTTTGTAATTGTTGTAAAAGAGAGAAAAAGTAGAAAAAAGAATTAAAGTCAATAGATTTGTGTGTATTTTATTAATGACCAAAGCCCTATATTTATAAGTAAGAATCACGGATACAATGATAATAATTTCTAGGGTTACAGGGGTATAATTATCATTCACTACAAACCCTAATAAACTTTCCTTTTATAACACTCCCCCTTGAATGATACATTACAAAATATCTGTCTCGTTAAAACCTTGTTTGATAAAAATCTAATAGGACAAAAAAATCAAACGAAGGAAAAAGAGTACAGTTATTTTGGAGTATTAAAAATAAATGTTGCCTCATTAAAACCTTGCTAGGAAAATTCAGTGGGATAAAACATATGCGAAGGAAAAATAGTACAGCTACTCCCCCTGATGTTAATCACTGAAAATCTTTGAGTCGATGCATTTCAATCCCATGGACTAACTTCTTGAATGTAGATGTTGGCAGTGCTTTTGTGAATAAATCGGTCAATTGTCACTTGAGCGAATTTGTTGAACATCGATGTCGCCATTCTTCTGAAACTCGTGTGTATGAAAGAATTTTGGAGAAATATGTTTCGTCCCGTCGCCTTTGATATAGCCTCCTTTGAGTTGTGTAATATAAGCTGCATTGTCTTCATATAAAATTGTTGGACTATCTTTTGTTGAAATTATTCCGCGTGATGCTTGGATATGATGGGTCATGTTCCTCAACCATACACATTCTCGCCCTACTTCATGGATTGCAATAATTTCAGAATGATTTGAGGATGTTGCTGTCAATGATTGCTTCACAGATCTCCATGATATAGCTGTTTCTCCACGTGTAAACATATATCCTGTTTGTGATTTAGTTTTACGTGGGTCAGATAAATAACCTGCATCTGCATATCCCACTAAAGTAGATCCCGACTTTTGGGAGTAAAATAATCTCAAGTCAATCGTACCCTTTAGGTAACGAAAAATCTGTTTAACACCATTCCAATGTCTTTGACTTGGTGTAGAGCTATATCTTGCAAGGAGATTTACAGAAAAAGTTATGTCGGATCAAGTGCAATTTGCAAGATATGTTAATACTCCAATTGCACTAAGATATGGTACTTCAGGACCAAGAACTTTTTCTTCATCTTCAAGTGGACGAAATGTGTCCTTTTTCACATCAAGTAATCGAACAATCATATGTGATGCTAATGGATGTGCATTATCCATATAAAATCGTTTTAAAACTTTTTCTATATATGTAGATTGATGAACAAATAATCCTTCTGAGAAGTATTCAACTTGCAACCCGAGACAAAATTTTGTTTTTCTTAAATCATTCATCTCAAATTCATTTTTCAAATAATTAGCAGTTTTGTTGAGTCCTTCAGGAGTTCCAATTAAGTTTAGATCATCAACATAAATTGCGATAATTGCAAATTCAATATTTGTTTTCTTTATGAAAACACATGGGCAGACATCGTCATTCTTATAGCCCTTATTCAATAAATATTCGCTAAGACGATTATACTACATGCGTCCAGATTGTTTCAATCCATATAATGATTTTTGCAATTTAATTTGAAACATGGTTCTCGGACATGCATCATTTGAGTTATGCTTCAGGCATATTAAATATTTCAGAGATAACATTAATAGTCATGCCAAATGAGTTGACTATCACGTATTTCAAATTTCATATATTGTCAAGATAATATGATATAGATTCATGATTTCATCAATGACGATCTTTGCAAAATTCACTATATTGAGAGTTGTATATTATACATTATGACTTCATTTTTTCTCATTTTCTTTTCGCATAAGTATACTTCTTTAGATTATTGGACTACAGGTCCAAAAAATCATGTTTATCTAGTAACATCAATTTAGGATTACGTCCATTTTATTTGGCCAAACATTACTTCGATCGATATATTTTAACGCATTTATTTTGATTTCCACAATTCATATATGATGCAACACATCATGTACAAAATTGTTGTCGACAACTTTTCGTTTTTCGATTCTATTTCTTACTTCATAACGACATAACTTATTGAGATATCTCAAATTTCAATATATCAGATACCTGAACCTCTTCAGGGGTTTTATAATTTGTTATGTCTAAATACTCATTAAGAGTATATGCCTCTTTAATGAAATCATCTTTGCTAATTGCTCCATTTTTGTTCAAAGATTTTTGTATTAGAATCGAACACATCACGCTTCAGGCGTGACATAGATATATCAAATATAATGATATCAAATTGTCATCTTAGAACATCAATTCGTATAGGAGCACTTTGATCCTTTTAATCAGTAAATGCATCTAAATAAATTATTTTTCGAACTTCTGGTTCGAGTGATTTTTTGTGAGAATTTAGATAATTATACATTTGTACATTATTTTCAACTTCTTAATTCATCCCCCCTAATACTGAAAGAATTGTCCAGTCAATTAGACAATAAATTTTTTTTTCAGCATTATAAAATATCACATATTTGGGATAAGGGTTCAAACTATGCATTTATTCTCAACATTGTTTATTTTTATCTCAGTACATTGTGATGAGTTGATTTTGCGTATACTGCATTATCAAAATAATTAGATGAAAAATTAGGCTCTGACCAAGAGCCAATTGTAATAGGGAGAACTATGATGTTGGCAATGATGTGTAATAGATTTACCCAAACAAAAAGGGAAAAACACTTTGTTTTCAATTAAATTAATTGGAGGCATTTAACAAACAATAGTGTTAAATCACTTATCGACATCTCAACTAACACGTATTCAAATATTGAGATTTATACCCACTAGCATTAATAAGACACAGTCTTAATTATATAATTTGAAAATTATGCTTATAACTTGAACAATAATTTCGCAAACTCCAGGTTGCGAACACTATGCAATCATCTAATATTTGTATCAAATCTATTAGATACAAATAATATTTAGATGGTCAACGTGGTGGGTGACGGGGCCCCATATATCACCCTAATTAATTTTCAAAAATGTAGTGAATTGAATCCTATTTTAGCTAGTGACGTTTAATGATCAATTGTCGATAAAAAGAACAAATGATATATATAAATTCATTGGATTGAAGAATCTTCTAGTTCTTCATTGAATATCAATTTGAATTTTAAATTTCGCATCATTATTGATCCAGTGATGGTTCAACTGATCATGTCAATCAAATTGAACTTCTGGTTCAATATAAGGTATATTTCAATTTTTTAATTTCGAAGAATATAAATAAACATTATATAGTCATATATCATTCAAGTAGTCAAACTAATCAATGTTCTTGTGACATTAGTTATATGTTTTCCTTCAAAGATAAACACAAATTCAAAATGATATATTCTTCGAAAATGTGATACTTCGAGAACACATTATTTTTAATTATAAATTTTTCAAGAGCAATAGATCAATATTCTTCCGGAATATTGTGATCGTAGTATCATGCTCTTCAAGGGCAACAACATATTATTATTTGAAATAATAAATTGGATAAAAATTTACTCTTCGAGAGTAAAAATAGAATTTTTTTAATTATGCTATTTGAGAGCAAATAAAATATAATTAGAACATCAATATATAAATCCTAATGTAGAAAAATGGATACGTAAAGAAATTGAATAATTTAATTTGTGATTTCACATAGAAATCAATTAATATTTTTCGGAAATATTGAAATTGTAATATCATGCTCTTCTGGAGCAAATAATATCAATATAATGTTGTGCTAATTCATGAGCAACAAAATATTTGTAATAGACAGATCTATAAATAACATTTTTCTGGACTATTGAATCGGAGTGTTTTGATCTTCAGGAGCAATAACGTATTATTGTTTGAAATAATAAATTGTATAAGAATTTACTCTTCGGAAGTAAATACATAATTTTTAATTATCATCTTCGAGAGCAAGTAAAATATTATTAAAACATAAATAATAGTGTGCTACTTCAGGAGCAACGAATTATTATTTAGAAAATATTAACTCTTCAGGAGTCGTGTATTATTTGTAGAGATGGGCTTCTTCAGGAGCAACAACATTATATTCATTTATGATATCGATCTAGAAAATTTCTCAAATCATGAAATAAACTAGATCTCATAAAATTCGCTATTCTAGCACAAGTAATATTCTCCTAGAAAATTAACATCATATGAAATTTAATATACATAAATTTTGGATTCTTCAAGAATGACAAAATATTCTTTTATGGACATTAATAAGTATAGATATGCGCTTTATTTGGATAACATAATAATATGAATAGAACATAAAGTCTACTAGCCACATAGATATGGAGAAAAAAAATTAAACCTGGTATGTGGTATGACACGTGAAACGAATGATGACGTTGATTTATCACAGACGATGACTTTGATTTCTTCTCATCAATTTATCAATGATTATCGGTGCATAGTCATGGAATTGACCTTTCATTGATTTAAATTGTTGCCTCTGGTTGTTGAGGACAAATTTATACCAGATAACCATGTTTTTTTTAAGTCAATATTAACATAAGTTACGCGTTTTCCTTCAGGGATAAACACTAATTTAAAATAATAGTATTTTATTATTGCTTCTTCAAGAGTAATATGTTAATATTCTTCTAGAATATTTGAAATTATAATTTATACTCTTCATGAGCAAGTTAAAATTCTTCAAAAATATTAATTATAATATTGCGTTACTTCAAAAACAACAACATGATAGAATATTAATTTGAAATTTGAAATAGAACATCACAAATATTTAATCAAGAATATTAATTACCATACAAACAAAAAATGATGTAAAAATTATTTATCAAATAGATAGGATATGAATTTATATTTAAAATTTAATTACCAAACATGTATTAGGAAATAAAATCTTCATATATAGAAGTTAACAAAATTGACAAAATTTTATTGGCTAAATCTTTTACCAACATGTATTAATAAAATAAATGCCAAAAGTGCACATGAATTTCACAAAGAAAATATTATTATTGCTATTATTTAATAGCATTAGCACGTGAATTGGCTAATATTAAGAGAATATGAATTAATTGCAGTCAGGAACATGAAATAGCTTTTTAATTTAATTTTTATGTCTTATCGAAGAATGTAATTATTCTGAATGAACACATGGATGGATAGAGTATTACCCAAAACATGTAAATTTAATTTTTATGTCTTATTGATGGCAAAGAGTTCGAGAGCATTAAACTTGTTTGATATGCTTTCACGAATTTCCAAATCTAACTGTATGCTAGGCTGCCAACCAATGTAAGAATGCAAAAGTCTCATTTGTGAGCAGGAGGAGAAATATTAAACATGGCCATAAAAAAAAAGATCATCTATTTCGAAAGATAATGAGATTATTAACAAACGAACCTGCACCAATATAAAAGGTAAAGCCACACCACCACTAGGAGCATTTCCCGAGCCATATAGTTGCTCATTACGCTGGACAAGTTTTTAAAGACCTACGTACTCGGTACTTCATTAGATTTTAAAAATTAAGCGTTCGTGCTGATAACGTGTAGGGATATAATGGTAATAATTTCTAGGGCTACAGGGGTATAATTTTCATTCACTACAAACCCTAATAAACTTTCCTTTTACAACAGTAATTTTAATTTTTTGGAGAATGTATAGTTGAAAAGTAAAGAAATATTTAAATTTGCGTTTAAATTATTTTTTTAAAAGAAAGTGTGATTAAAAATGAGCTAAATAATTTTACATTCAATTTCAAAATCATACACATTATTAGGCTCCAAAAATCCTAAAGTTATCATATTTTCAAAATTGTACTTTAGTCCCTAAAGTATAGAAAATTGTAAATTGGTCTTCCGACTCGTCAAAATTGCAACGAAGCCTCTAAACCTGAAATACTAACTCATAATTGTCCTCACACTTAGGGATGACAAAATCTTCTGACAGGACATGGAAGGGGAACATAGTCCTCTGTTTTTTAATCTTTTTATTTCACTACAATTTTACATTTTTTTTTTAAAATTTAAATAATATATATTTTTATTTTAAGTTATATTTTTAAAAATAAAAATAACATTAAAAAAAATAATAATAAAATTAAATGAGACGATAAATAAGGATGTTTTAATATCAACCATATATTGTTGTCATCCTTACTCAAAAGAGTAATGTTATGTGTACACAATGATGTGCGCACGGGTTTACACTCCTCTCACAAGAAGGGGGACCTAAATACAATAAGATATTCGTGAGTCCCCTTCCACGTGAAGGGAGAGTATGAAGGTGTACACATAACATTTCCTGCTCAAAATGATACCTCAAGTCTGGACACTATGGACATGTAATTTTTAAATTTGCAATTGGATCCTTAAAACTTTTAAAACATTACAATTAAGCTCAAAATTATTTTTGACCTTCAAATTAGGGATGGATACATGCCCCGCCTGCCTCCCTATTCTTCTGAGGAATTGGTTAAATTGGTCAGAAAATGAGAATGATATATTCGAAAATTTCGGTAGACAATCTAGAAAGCTGCATGATTTTTCTCTCATATATGCTCGCTATACGTTTTTCACTTTAATTTATATCTATAATTAGGTTCAATGAAATTTTGATAAGAGTGCGTTTAGTTCAGTTTTGAGATTCAAGCTCCAACTTTGACCCGAATGTAAAGGTGAGTGTTCAACGGCTAAACTTGGTTTCCTTTTCACATATTAAGGGCTCGTTTGAGCCCCATTTTCTTTTGAAAAAGTATTTTAAAATAGTAAGTTGTTGGAAAATGTGTGGTTAAAAAATTAATTACGTTGTCTGTCCTGACTTAAGGATAGACTTAAAAACATTTGACGCCCCCCACAAATAAATTAGTTATGTTGTTTGTCCTGACTTAGGGACAGACTTAAAAACATTAGGTGAGGGCGTCAAATGTTTTTAACCATGTTCCCAAGTCGGGACAGTGAGTGTTTTCCTTAAAAAATAAAGAAATTTTTTGAGTTTGCATGTAATAAAAAATGTATTTTCAAAAATAATGGAGATCAAGCAATGGCTTAGTTTCGAGTCTTTTAGATTGGGTGACTTTCACATCGTAATTGAAATTCAAGTTGCAAGACCTCTTTTTAAATTTGTATTTAATTTAATTTTCTTAACATCAATCTCTAACAAGTGTGGTTTAAATAAATCCTTGTTTGGTGGGTTTAAAATTAAATTTTTAATAGATTTTGATAGAAGTTTGTGAAATCTACAATTGATGGATCTCATGAAATATGTTATTAATATTAATTGTTACTTTTAAGTTACCCTGTTTGGTAATAACTAATATTCGTATTTAATTTAAGATAGAGTCAACAATAAATTTCAATCTCATACTTCATGGATCCCACAACTTTTCAACTATACAAATCATTTTTTTTTATCAAAATTTACTAAAAATCTAATTTTAATATCTATCAAACATAAACAAAAATTTTAATTCCTATTAAATATGGGCTAAATTAAAAGTCAAGCTCAAAATAAAAAGAGAAAAAACTCATTCCGAGGGAAAAGTAAACAATGGGATTTAAATAAAATTTAGGAAAAATTGTAGTAGCGTTCTCTAATTTTCTTAATTTTTGCAGACTTTACCAAAACAGTCGATATGTGCTAGCAAAGGTTCCTAAGCTTTTGAAAATATGCATTTAAAGTCCAAATAGATAAAATTCATCTACTTTTTCGTTAGTTGACAAAGAAAATAATTTTGACCATTTTATTAATTATTTCTATAAGGATAAAACGATAAGTTTTTCTCTTTCCATATAAAAATAATTAAATAAAAAATCATCATCTTCCACCACTACCCCCATCCCCATCCAAACACCACCCTACCCTACCCCACCCCTGCCCAAAACCAAACCCTGCTATTATTGTCGTCCAAATCCACCCATCGCCCGTCACTGCCACTGTCATCGAATCCACAATCTCCACCACCTTCGTTACCATATTCTTGAGTTCACTTTGCAACTGCCGTTCTGCTATAAATGGCAACTATTGCTCTAAACCTGGTTCCGTGATGTAGCTAGAGCTCCCTTTACTCTAAGTGTGGGTGGCGATGGACAGCCCTGGTTGGGTTTTGGAAGGGCTTAGGAATAGGGTAGGGGTAGGCTTTGGATGGGTATGCGTAGGTCTGGGCGCGACTTGATTTGGGTCTGTTTCGACTCTAACCCGAAAATAAAACCAAATTAACCGTTTTTGATAAATTTCAACCCAAATCAACCTACTTTAACTCTTAAACCAAACCAAACCAAAACAAACCAAATCAATTTAGTTTGGTTCAGTTCGGTTCGGTCCGGTTTGGACATTTAGTCCAAATTAATTTTTTTAAAGGAAATTTTCATAAGTAAGAGTATAACTTTGGTCTAATTCAATAATAAGAAAATAAGTTTTAATTTTCAAAAATCAGATTTTTGTTAATTTTTAATTATAATTTAATTAATTAAATATATTAAGGTCACTGATATATATAATTTGGTCACAGATTCACAATTTAGTTAGTCACATATTATTTTCGATCACAAATCATAATTTTTAAATGTCAAAAATTATTTTACGTTATAATTCAAAAAATTTATAGGTCATAATTTGTTCATTGGTCACAGATTCACAATTTAATTAGTCACATATTATTTTTCGATCACAAATCAAAAATTTTAAATGTCACAAATTATTTTACGGTCTTGATTCAGAAATTTCATAGGTCACAATTTATTCATCGGTCACAAATCATGTCACAACTTATTTTACAGTTACAAATTATCAGATTATTGGTCACAGATTAATAATTTGTTAGGTCACGTATTATTTCTTAGTCACATATTATCCAAATCATTGGTCTCATAGGTCACAATTAATTCATCGATCACAAATCACATCACAACTTATTTTACAGTCACAAATTATCAAATTATTGGTCACAAATTAATATTTTATTAGATTACATATTATTTCTTAGTCACAAATTATCCAAATCACTGGTCACATATTTTTTAATGGTCACATTAACCAATTTAGTGGTCATAGTCAATCAACTAAACTGTGACCACCACCGGACAATTCCCAAACCCGCTGCTGCCACCACCAACCCCCAATCCAGTAAACTGTTAAAATTGACACCACTGCACCACCACTAACCCACACCACCACCAACCCATCCCACCCACAACCATTGCACCACCAACACCGCCACAACACGCACCACCAACCCCCAACAACGACAAAGCAGAAGAAGAAAAACATCAAAGAAACGCACCACAACCATAGCCACCACTCCACTGCACCACAACCTACAAATCCATCACCATCACCACAAACGCTCAGATTCGCCACCACACCGCAACCACTACCTTCAGTTATTAACCCAGCTTATTACTTCATCGCCCCGCCGCCACTCACTTTCATCAAATTCGGAAGATTTGAACCTTGCTTCCAACCTGAACGACGTGACTCACTATTCCCCAACCACAACCAAAACCACCACAACAACAGCACTGCAGCACTGTACTTCCAGATCCACCATCATCAACAGCACCGCAACCCACCACTGCACCGCCCTGCCAGATCCACCACCATCAACAACACCGCAACCAACCACCACCACTGTTGTCCCTTCGTCGGCACCACAAACACATCTCCAAAACCAACACCACCGCTGCCGACCACCGCACAACCACACAGATCGAATCAAATACAAAAAACTCCCAATAAATTCAAAGTTACGAGTTCGGTTCTCCATCATCTTCTTCCAATTCATCACTGTCTTCTTCGATTTCTAATTTGAAATCATCGAGGTCGTCGTATGCCTCGCTAAGCCGCCACTCGCTGCGCCGTCTTCAGCCATCTTGTTGCACCGCCTGCAGGGAGGAATTGGGGAGGGGGAGGGAAGAAGGTGGTTTCGCTACCGATAAAGGACTCCACTGCGCCTTACCTTGCCGGTGCCGGAATAGCAGGTTGGTGAGGTGCTGACGTGGGTGAGATAGAGCGTCTGGAGAGAGGTGGGGGGAGAAATGGACCTGAGGAGAGGGGTCTATATTTATTTTAATTAAATTATTAAATAAAATTTCTGATTTTTGAAATTATAAACTTAAATTCTGATTTAGAAAATAGGATTTTGAAAAGTAGGGTAATATGTAATTTTCACTTTTTTTTAAAAAAAAAATTTGTCCAAATTTTGGACCCATTAAATTACAAGAATTAAAATAACTAAATAACTTTATATTACAAGAATTATTGACTAACAAATAAAATTAGATTAATAGAGGCATAATGATGAAAATCTTAAGAATTTTGTTTTTTTATATATTATGTATCATGTCTGTCTGAGTGGGAAAAAAAAGCTAATATAACATAATGAACTTGTGAAATGAAATTTTCAATGTTATTATTTACCGACAACATTATAGATTGAAGGGAATCGAGATATACTTATGTCATTATGTACCATGTCTGGTTGAGTGGGAAAAAAGGCTAATATAACACAATTAGCTTGTCAAATGAAATTTTCAATGTTATTACTTACCGACAACATTATAGATTGGAGGGAAACAATATATACTTATGTCATTATGACTTACCTTTTGATTTTTTTTTTTTAAAAAAAAGGGTAAACATGTAAATAGGTTGAGTTGATTCGGTTAACCAGCGGTTTGAGATTTCAAATCACAACTGAACCAACCCATCATAATTTTGTTTAAAAGAAAATCAAACCAACTACTTATGTTAAGCCGACTTGAATCGATTCGGTTTGATTGGTTTAATCGATTTTTCTATTTTTTTGCCTAGACCTAAGTATGGGATAGTGGTGGAATATGATGATTTTTATTTAATTATTTTAATTGTTTTTATATGGAAAGTGATAAAGTTAGTATTTTATCCTTATAAAAATAATTAATAATGTTGTCAAAATCATTTTTCTAATCAACTAACGGAAAAATGGATGGATTCTATCTATTTGGACTTTGAATGCATATTTTAAAAAGATTAAGGATCTTCGCTGTCACATATAGAAGGCTTAGATAAAAGTCCGTAAAAATTGAAAACGATTCGGACTGCTGCTACAATTTTCCCCAAAATTTATACCAACTCGAAAGTTAAAACCACCATGGCACCACAATGATAATTATTAATTATAGATAAAATTATTTAATTATTTATTTTTATTGATAATTTTTTTTGTTTTTTGTTTTTTTTTTTCTTTCATTGTAGAAGCACAGATTCACAGTGGACACAGCAAATCCATCACTTCCGGCGGAAGTTTTCCACTGTTCTGTTGAACAATTCTTGTCCTTGTAGCAGAAAATCGTCGCACGATGAAATGATTTCTTATGAAATTTTTTACTGAATCATAAAAAGGGGAAGAATTTAGTAGAAATGGGAGATTCCAGTACAAAAGTATTCAGCGTCCGACTAGTTTCAATAGACTATTACATGGCCCCTCCGATCCCTGGTCTCGACATTTCTTACAGCACTTTCCAAGGTACTAATTTATGCTTCTTTGATTCATCGTTAATAAGTTGCATAGTTTCTGATAATTGGAAATACTTTTCAACTGTCACTCGTTTTGTGTCATGCTATATACACATATGGGTTTGGAATTTTTTTCTTTAATAATTGCGCCGTACAGGTGGGAAGGTGAATGAGGTTCCGGTGATAAGAATATATGGTTCGACTCCGGCGGGTCAGAAGACTTGCTTGCACGTTCATCGTGTAAGAACATTTTACTGCTCAAATATATGCATATGTGCGTGTACATACATTTTGGGTTTGTGCGTGTCTACATACATTTTGGGTTGGGGCTATGGGTTGAAGGTAATTCCTTTCTTCAAATGTGCACTGTTTGTTGACATGAGAAAATTGATGGGTGACTCCCGGTGAATGTGTGTGGTTGTTAGTTGCCCCGTGTCTTTGTGGTTGACTCTCTCATAAGCTGAAGTTGCCGAATTTTTAAGGCGACGGCCGACTGAGTTTTCTAGGAGATAAGGTAGAACTCACATCTGCTTTTTCAATCTCCTAGCTTATAGGACGGTGTGCTCAGCTCATGAGATGCCTTTGTTGCGAGAGTACCTTTTGGTTTCAAAGCTGCGAAAGATTGTACTCTTTGGTTGGTCTTGCTTTTAGTTTTTGACGCGATTAATATGTTATGAAGAACACTTACTTTAGACATGCCTTACTCCTGACCTTTTGGTGGTCTTGCTTTTAGTTTTTGATGCGAAGGATACGTTATGAAACATACACACTTTAGACGTTCCTACACTCCTGAGCTTTGGTTGGTCTTGCTTTTAGTTTTTTATGCTAAGGATACGTTACGAAGTACACTCACTTTTGACATGCCTTAACTCCTGAGCTTTGGTTGGTCTAGCTTTTAATTTTTGATGTGAAGGATACATTATGAAGCACACTTACTTCAGACACGCCTTAACTCCTGAGTCTAGAGGATCATGAGCTTGGCTCACTTCTAACAGTCGCCATCAGAAAATTTCTTCTAGCTTCAAGTCCTCCTGGTCATCCACTTCTCCTTTTTCTGCAGAAATGTGCACTTGTAACACATACAAATCAAAAACAATTTTTTCAACTTCCTAGCTTCAAGAGCTAGAATTGGCTGAGTTTCCTCTCCAGCTCTTGAGTGCACTAGGAATCCATCATTGCTTCTAGGGTTAATATGAGCTTATGTCACATGCCATTTGCAGAGGATGGCTGGTCAAGTTGTTGCCTTATGCTGTTATATGATTTGATATTATAGAACATCCCTTAGTTGGCTGGGAATTTTCTCACAAAGATCGACAGAAGTATGTACTATGATCTGGATTAGAAATGAATTTGTTTCTCAACTCATAGCAATTGATACCCACAAAACAGACTTGTACAGATTAATCTTGTGCTGGGAACTAGATTTGAACAGGTGAAAATGAGATTTTTTTTTTTTTTTTTTTTTTTCAACTGAGATATCGTGACAATTTTCAATTTAGCATCCGTCCTCATTTTATTATGACTGGGGTCAATAAAAGGATGGGAAATCATCCTATCAATTTACTTCAGATTATCTCTTTGGTAGATTCTCACTTCTTTCCACAGATTCATATAGCTGGTTGTTAGGCGGCTTGCCAAGACTGGATGCCAACATTGCTTGCTCGTTCTGATGCTCCCCTCTCAAATAGGTTTGAGCAGAATTCCTTGATCCCCTTATTTGGTCAAGAGTGAGCAATGAATTCAGGGAGATTCAGTTGAGCAGAACTGTATCCTTTGTAAGAATTATCCCCCACATGTGGCAAAAGCTCTGGTATCCCACGCTAGGCCTTCCCCTTCTCAACGTTTCTCTGCCTAGGACAAGCTTGGCATTTTTCTTCACTTGCTGTCAAAGCCTTCCAATCTTTGAGATGAGCTTGACCATGCACGAACTCCTTTATTCTCTGCCTAGATCCTTTAGGCGAGGAAAACATTTTGCTCAGCAGTTCTAAGCTGCTCTATCACCTACCTGCTCTGCTTGGCATGCTCGTTGCTTCCCAAAAATCTAGCTCTAGGTATAAGCTTGCTGTGTTAGCGAGTAGCTTGAGTAGAGAGTTTTCTTCACCATCATGGAAAATGCAGCATAATTATCTGCCTAGGGTTCCTACGACATTCTGTTTTTATGTTATTTTGTGAATGTAGTTTCAGTTTATAAGTGGATTTATTATTCATGTTTTGTTTAACTTGGTATTCAGTATCTTGGATTTAGATAATTGAAGTTGCTGGAATTTTTCATTTATAAAGACTGCAACTTAAGTTACCTTTTTTATATGCAGGCTTTACCTTATCTTTACATAGCATACTCAGATTTATGCCTAATACCAGATGATGAAGGTATCATATGTGCCTGGAATTAGTTGAAGAATATTTGTGTTTGTAATCTGTATTACAAGCTCTCTATGGAATTTTGCGACAGCTAAATTAGTAATATTATAACAACTTTGTTGACAATTTTTTTGACTTGAGTCTTTTGTCAGCATGAGCATGTGCATGTGCATCCACGAATTCGTTGAGTTCTTGTGTTTTGCAATTTTACATATTTGATGCCAATGTAAGTTAGGTTTAATCTATTCCTGTAGAACATGAATCTTATGTCCTGATAGCCATAAACCGGCAAGTTTTCAGCTTCACTATTAGATTGTGTGCGCTCATAATTGTAGAATTTATCAAAGAGGATGCAGCTAATTCAGTTAAGCTCATACATTGAACCTAATTTTTCTTTGTTCCTTGTTTGAAAAATTGGGCAGTTGATTCAAGCAGACATGCTGTATCTCTTTCTCTTGAGAAAGCGCTAAAGGTATCTCGGATTTAACTTAAGTAATTTTTGCTGTGTAGCTGGTTTGCAGTAGTGATACTACTCTGTTATATGGCTGTTGATACTGGTGTTCTCTTGGTTATTTAACTTTCACAGCTTAAGGGTCATGCGGGCTCAAAACGCCAGCACGTGCACGATTGCAGTCTTGTTCGAGCGAAGAGGTTTTATGGATATCATTCTTCAGAGGAGCTATTTGTGAAGATTTATCTGTATCCTGAGATTTCGTTATCTTTTATTTTTTATGACAACTCGTGATTACATGAAGAAAACATAAATGATTGATTATAATGCTCACATGGAATTAATAAAGGTGAAATAGTCCCTTTTCTCTTGATATCGGAAGTTTTCAAAATTTAGTCACAATATTGAAAATTGGTGACTTTGTCCCCTGATATTAGGGAAGCCTTAAAAAGTGAGCGTGCCCCTCAAATTTTTATTTGCAGTTTATTAATCCTTTTGCTAGAAGTGTGGAATTTTAATCTGTGAAATTTGATATATCACACATATTTTATATTTATGTTCTAACCTCTGAGAAGGTAATGTCAACTTATCTTTTGTTGCTCTTTTTTTCATCATGTTTTTTGCAACAATTATTGGGATTCAGAGAACTCTCATCCAATTTGTTGTGTTTTGATAAGGAACCAGAAGGGAAAGAACCATGTGGTCATGCCATCTTTACTTTAGCCTCCCTTTGGCAAAATTTATAAACCATTTATAAATAGTCATACTTCAGTTTCAGTCACACATTCCAATAGACCTACAAGTATTATCTACTTATCCACCCTCATCATACGTATTTATAAATGGAACCGTTTATCAATTCATCCTAAAGGAAGGCTTAGATACTTCTTTGTAACTTAGAATTCTATTCTTTTAAATTTTAAAGGTTAAAAGTCCTATTTGGACAAGTTATAGTTGTGCGAGCAGTTATTGGAGGGTGACGCAGAGGTGGTGTGATCTCTGCGAAAATAATGACAAAGACACTATCTTTTATTACTGTGAACAGCTGTTATTATTACTATATTCATTATATTCTCTGTTACGATGTTTATATGTTGTCGTTAGTATAGTGTTCTTCTCATTGATATCAATATTTATTCTTTGATTCACTTTTTTGCTCTGTTCTTGATGTGATTTTGAAGTTTGCCATAGTCACCTTGACAAAAATCTAAGCTATCACCCACAGGATGTCTCCCGGGCTGCAAATCTTCTTCTTGTAATGTTGCTGGGCTTCTTACTAGAAGAATTGAATTTTTTTTGCATAGTTTTACATTTTAAAAAAAGTTTTAATCATTGCATAGGTTTTAATATATTGGATTTTTTCTCCTTCTCATGGTTAAACTTCAATTCGCCTTTGATGGAACTCCATTAAATTTATGTAGAGTTATATTTTCTAATACAAATTGACCTTTCAAAGTGCTAACATGATAAAATTTTAGAAAATAATCCCAAGCATTTTCCATTGATATAGTATAGAGAAAGGGCATCCCTTTGGATTCTTTGTCCTCTCTAACCGCCACAAATAGAAAACCAACACCACGGAGTGGATATTGGCTTCCTGTACTAAATCACTGACTAATATGATAAATTCTGATATTCACTAATTTGAGAACCATTTTAAGGATAGAAATCTTCAGACAGAAATCTTTGATAGGGTTGTGTGCTTAGTGCTACATATGAACATGTGCTGTTGAAGTGTAGAATTTTTTTATTTTGCGCTTGATAGTTGGTTTTCTTAGTTTTGGATAATATGACTTGTGCATTTTTTTTTACAAATTAGTGCTTGTTTGGAATAACTTAAAAGTTGCTAAAATGTTGAGGTCAAAGTCAACAATTAATTTTAACCACACAGTTTTCAAACCCTCAACTTTCCAACCACAATTCACCAACTTTTATCCAAATCTGCTAAATTTTTTATCAAAATCTTTGTCAAACAACCCCTTAATTAAGTTTCCCTCCCCTCCAATTTTAGGGGACACGCTTGTAGTTCGCACACCATTTCCTTTCAGACATTTTGTAGTTTGGCTAGTTACATTGGCACATGTTTAATGTAAGTTGTTTCACTGAGTTGTGAAACATCATGATCTGCTTCCATTGGATTTCAAAAGAAGAATCTTATCATGTTGGAAATTGTAAATCTGTAAAATTGGACATAACCTTTTCCCATCTTTTATGCAGGGAGGAGCAGTTGTGGACAAGGTTTTACAACCCTATGAATCACATATACCTTTTCTTCTCCAGTTTCTGGTTTGTATACATTTTACAAACTCATTCACAATCCATCCTAAATACAGCTTTTATTGTCACGATTTAAATGTTTATGGCACTAGATGCTCCTTAACTTTTATCTTGTCGGATCATTTTCTTTGTTGGACTCCTTTCCTCTGTCTTTCATGCCTAATAATTAATCTGGATCAGGGATTTTTGGGAGAGAAAGGTTTTTTTTTTTTTTTTTTTTTTTTTTTTTTTTTATTTCTTTATTTCAATTTTCCTTATTTTTGTATAATTCTTTTTGGCATATTTGAAAATGAGGGTGGAATTGTCCTATGCCACAGTTAATGCCTGTTGTGGATGGACACTGTTTAAAGAACCTATTTGCCATGAAAGTCAAAGTTTGGACCGAAATGCCAAAAAGAGGTTGGGTAGTATGACAGCACTTTCTTAACTAAACCAAAAATGTAAAAGATTGTAAATTATGGCTCTAATAATGTGTATTAATCTACTATGACCATTAGTTGAAAAAAGTTGACTGTAATTTGTGATGCGAAATGTTTAAAAAAAAAAAAAAAAACTGAATTCCTGTCATAAATGTCATTCACAAACAAACACATCTCATGCAAAATTATTACCATTATGTGCTTGTGGGTGTAGTAACTCTAGTTTTCTTCTTGAAATCCTTTTTATATTTGATATATGTGCCATAAAATTCTGATACTAGGCTGTTGGTCAGCTTTTTATGTTGTCTATAATCTGTACTGTCCGTAGTTGATTATGATGTCATGCATATCAATATTCTGCTTTCTGCTCTGTAAACTTTTCTAGATTGACTACAATCTATATGGGATGGGTCAACTACATGTATCAAAGATTAAGTTTCGCTATCCGGTTCCAGATGATTTCTCTCCGCGAAAAGCTGAGTATAATCGTCAACAGAAGAAGTTTACTGATGTCTCCACTTGTGCGACAGCAGATTTTCAGGTTGACCTTTTCCCATTACATTATCACAGGCTTTAAAGGTTATGGATTTGTAATAATGCTTGAGATGTATAATGTCCGTGTCATACTTAAAATTTTCTTGTAGGCAGATGAAGATTGTGATGTATGTTTGGGTTCCCAAGTTTGGATATCTTCTACAATTCCAGATGGTTGGATCTGGCAATACTCAAACCAGGTTGATACTTCAACAGATGTAGAAGTTCCACTCATTAAGCGTCAGAGCAACTCTGAGCTTGAGGGAGATGCTGTTGTAGAAGGTTGGTTGGTTTTTTGTAGTCCTGTGAATTAAGTCATACACCCCTCATGGTTTGTAGCTAAACATTTTCATACATTGTTTTGTAGAGATCCTCAATCAACAGTTTATACCATACACTTCTCTTTCGCAAACCTGTTCTGAAGTGAAAATGGTTCAGTCACTAATACCAATTTGGGAGGTTTGCTTTCATTTCATGTATGTTCGATTCAATGCATATGTTAACTGCATGGTCGTACAAATGACTATTTGAACCTTTCTTATTTTAGGAGTTTGAGAGGACTGGAATGCATGAGACAGCCATAGCTCCCAATCCTGGGAAGCCACTTCCTCAAGATGTTTTAAGGACTCTATCGGATGGGGTTGAATTGGGTGACATACTTAGAAAAGTGAGTAACGATGCTGCAAAATCTTTATCTTTAACTCCAGAGCCAACAAAGTATTCTACCTATTCTCAGAATTTGGTTGAACTTGGACATGTTAACGTTGAGGATAGAAGCAACGAGTGTTCCAAATATTTAAAAGCAAGCGACAATATTGGAACTTTGTTATTACTAGATTCATCATCTCCGAATGATGCAACACCTGGTGAGAAATTTGATGCAGGTACCAAGCAATTTCCAGCTGATAGAATGCAAATATCTGTTGAAGGACCACCAGATATGAAGGTAATTGTCTGGGCTTCCTACTTCACAGGGAAAAAAAATGAAGGAAAAGCTCCACTTCCCCATTTGTCGATGCATTAATGTTTAAAAAGAATATGCGTTCATTTGGAATTATGCGTTTGGCATCTTAACTTTGTACTGGAATGTCTGCACTTCTATATCAGCATGATTCTGTAAGATTCACGAGTTTAATTGAGTCACAGAGTAATATTCAGAAAGTTCACTTCTAGGAGAAAAGCAAAAGGGTTGGAGTTCCTTGAGATCAGACACTTCTATACACCATTTAATTGGTGATTTTAATTTTTCCCTTGGCGAATAATTTATCATAATAGAAGATAAGTCCTAGCCCCTTACTCACACCCCGAAGTTCCTAAGAAGTACCCATTTTTCTCTTACGAAAATGGTAATTTTCGAAGTAGATCTCCTAGATGAAAAGGTTTTCCTGCCTGAAAGATTTTGCTGGCCTTTAAAAATGTATCAATCTGTTTCTCTACCTTAGTTGCAATTGGTAGATAAGTACTGATTAGTGGGTTTGTTTTGACTCTTGGAGGAATCTATAACATTGACATAATATGAGTTTAAGTATGAAGTGAAACATGGTTGGCAAATGAAACTTCTTGGAACTCATTGAGGACCATATTAGCTGATTGTTAGATACAGAGACCATCCTTGTCGAGATGCACAGAGAGAATGCTGGAGCTTGTTTGCAGCTATGTTCATATGTTCATTCTTGGTCTATCTTCATCATCTGTTTTTAAGTTTTGATTACAATATTTATGTACTCAGTTTGGCTAGTTTGTGAAATTGGAACCCATGATTTGTTTTATTCTTTCATATACTAATTTATTTCCAGGAAATTCCATGGATCTATACAGCTACAAAATACTAAATATTAAACTCCATTTAACCTTTTTCAAGTTGTAAGTTGAAAAAGAAAAATGTGTCTGGCATACCACGTTGTGAAGTTTGTTTGCTTTCTACCTGGTTTAAAGGACCCCAGAATTTTGTATAATGCACGTTTCTGAATGGTGGATGCATGTATAAGGGACTGTTTACAATTTCCTGAGTTTTATTTGTTGTCTAGAGTTAGAGGGATCCTGTTCGATATACAATATTTTTTTATTGGTTTCATTTTATGGTTCTTAAGCATTCTTCGTTCTTCTTTGGATACCTCTGCCTCGTATTACTGTTTTTGTAAATATTTATTAGGCCTCAGATGAGGATGCCTTGAGGCTTTTAAAGTGGCTTGCATCTTCTCAAGCTGCTGAAGATATAAACTCTGATGATGAACTTGCTCGTGATGCCATTTTGAGTCCTTTAATTCCTTCAACAACCATTGTTAAGGTGTTGGAGAAAGCTAGTACAGATTACGAGAATAATTCTCAGCAAGAGTGTCAGGACATTCTTGATTCTGTTGAGGATATGGGTTACTGTGAAGGATTAGATGGCAGAGTTTCTAATGCCTTTGAGTATAATCATTCTACCAATACTTCGTCAAATGTAGTTATCCCACAAGTGGATGGTTCCAGTGATGATCCACAGTTGAGTCCCTGCTCTGGCAAATCATCCCAAATGGAGACTGATAGTGTATTTAAGTCATCTATGAGAGCCTGTTCCTGGCCTGAATTTGATTCAAGCTTAATCAGTCAGCACAAAAGGAAAAGACCTGGGTGGGGCTCTTTACCTCTTTCTTGCGAAAAAGCGAATGAGTTTTCACATGCTAAAGATTTCAATATTAATGATGGATGCGGCAATGAGAAAAACTCAGGAAATGAAGCAGAAAGCCATTCTAATGTTGTAAAGGTTGACACAAATGAGGATGCCAGTTATGCTGAGCAAGCTAGTGTAATAGCTGAATTCTCGGCACGTGACTTGATGAGAAGAAAGCGATGCCACAAAATTGATCTATCTGATAGAATTCCTGAGGGCAAAAATTGGCAAGAAGATTCATCTCTTGACACAAAATGGAGGAAAGGAGATTTGTTTCTTGAACAGGAATGCAGAAATGATATGCATGGCAGAGAATCTCTGCTATTCCCCATACGTAGACCTCCAGTTACAAATGAGGAAACAAAATGTCATGAAAGGGAGACATGTACAGTTGACGTATGTGACGAAGCATCTCATGCTAAACCTATGAATTCTTATTTTTCTACTTCAGGTGAGTTGTCTCTTTCTTCCTGCAGTGGTAGGAGAGCAGAAACAGATGCTCCAAATGTTGCACCGTCTCATTCTGATCAAGGACTTCATATTGCTGTAGATACTAAGTTAGCATCTGCTTTCAGAAGTCATGAGAATAAAGATTCCACAAATAAGTTGGGCCAGGGGGAGAGCAGTAGTTGTGAAAATCTAGATGCCTGTGTGAAGGACGTTAAGTGTGGCAATTCAGCATCTAACCTTGTAAATATGGAAGCAGAAGGTATGACTCTCTTCAATAAACCGCCAATCATGGAGTGGACAGAAGAACAGGGGAGTGAAGCTTCATCACTGCCTGGCGTTGAGGACACTAATGAAGGGACATTTCAGGATAAAGTTACTGAAGAATGCCTACCTTTTTTCATGGGCAATGGCATTGATGAAAGGGAACTTGATATTAGCCCTGCGAAGAATGACTATGTTAATTGCCCAGGGTCTGTAATGGGTGTCCCCGTCCATTATCAGAATGATGGGTCCTACTTGTACATACTGACCCCAGCAGTCTCACCCCCAATAGCGGAGTGTATTCATGGATGTAAGTTACCTGACGAGTCAGATATTCCGAGGCAAAAGGTAGCAGAATTGTTACCATTCCCTCCATGCTCAAAGCAGTCCTCAGTTGATTTAGAAGATTCACAGGATTCTCATTCTCAGGCTGATGCTTGTAAAAGTCCTTTTCTGGAATCTGCTTCTTTTTCTGACTCGATGCATAATTCAGATCAACCACATCAGCATAATCAAGAAGGTAGTAACATGGAAAATGAAGCGTCTTAATGCTACTGGTGATATAAAGCAAAATGAAGGAAATGTTTTAAAAAGTAAGCCATCAGTTGATTGCTTACAGTGTACTTCTCAGATATCTGGGCCTGATAGAAATTCAAAGCCAACTCCACTGAGTCAAATTGGCTTCCGGGATCCAGCAAGTGTTGGTGGAGGGCAGCAGCTAACATTATTAAGTATAGAAGTCCAGGCAGAATCTAGAGGAGATCTGAGACCTGACCCTCAATTTGATGCCATAAGTTTCGTAGTTCTTGTTTTTCAGGAAGATGATAGTTCTGAACTTGATATTCAAGTACTTCTACATTCTAAATGTGATTATACTCAGAGAAATTTTGATGCAGTGTTGGATTGCAAGGTATTGTTTTTTTCTGAAGAATTACATTTGTTCAGCCATTTTATGAAGATTGTCATTGATTCAGACCCAGATGTTTTAATGGGTTGGGATGTTCAAAGTGGTTCCCTTGGTTTCCTGGCTGAAAGGGCTGTGCATCTTGGCATTGGTTTGCTAAATACCATTTCCCGGTCACCATCTAAATCTAATATAGGTTCTCGAGATCTTAATTTTCCCGGAAAAGAAAAGGTGAAGGAAATTATTTATGAATCTGTAGCTGCTGAAGCTGTCAATCTTGAAAATGCAATTGTAGAGGATGAGTGGGGCAGAACTCATGCCAGTGGTGTTCATGTTGGTGGTAGAATTGTTCTTAATATTTGGAGACTGATGAGGAGTGAAGTTAAGCTTAACATGTACACGGTCGAAGCTGTTGCTGACGCAGTTTTGAGGCGAAAAGTTCCGTCCATCCATTTCAACGTACTGACAAAATGGTTTTCAAGTGGTCCTGGACGCGCAAGGTATCGATGTATTGAATATGTGTTAGAGAGAGCAAAATTGAATTTACAGATTACGAATCAGCTTGATTTGATAAATCGGACATCAGAACTTGCTCGAGTTTTTGGTATTGACTTCTTTTCCGTTCTTTCTCGAGGTTCACAGTACCGTGTGGAATCCATGTTTCTCCGACTAGCACATACACAAAACTATCTTTCTATTTCCCCAGGAAATCTCCAGGTTGCCAATCAACCTGCAATGGAATGCCTGCCACTTGTTATGGAACCAGAATCTAGTTTTTATGCAGACCCAGTCGTCGTGTTAGACTTCCAATCTCTTTATCCATCGATGATGATTGCATATAACCTTTGCTTTTGTACATGCCTCGGAAAGATTACACCTTCGAAGGCTAATACCCTTGGTGTGAGCCAGTATTCAGCCGATATAAATGTTCTTCGGAATTTGGAACATGAATTATTGATCACTCCAAATGGTGTTATGTACGTGCCTTCGAAAGTTCGGAAAGGCATACTACCTCGCTTGATGGAAGAGATATTGTCAACTAGAATCATGGTAAAACAAGCTATGAAGAAGTTGGCTCCATCACAGAAAGTTCTTCACCGAATATTTAATGCACGACAGCTTGCTTTGAAGCTAATAGCAAATGTTACCTATGGTTATACTGCTGCTGGATTTAGTGGGCGCATGCCTTGTGCTGAGCTCGCTGACAGTATTGTCCAATGTGGCCGTAGAACGCTGGAAAATGCTATCTCATTTATAAGCAAATGTGATAAGTGGAATGCTAGAGTTATTTATGGTGATACAGATAGGTATGGATGATCTTCACTGTTTGATTTTAAGTAGCGTGCATGACTTGTATGAAATTTTTGTGTGAAATTTTGGCTCCTCTGTATTTCTCTCAGCTGTTGTTGAGTACTGAAATATCATTATTTTTCTAGTGTCTTTGTATTGAATTACTTGATCAGTTGGTTCTTATTTGGTCTGTGTTCATATAGTGGTAAATCTTTTTCCGACCAGATGTTTGGCGTTCCATATTCGGTGTCTCTTTAAGCACACTAGGTTAATATGATAATGGAAATTTTATTAATTGCATAGATGATAGATATGTTTTCAAAAAATAAAAAATAAAAGGTTTAGTAAGGTACCTTCGCTTTCATTATTATTTTTGAAACGGTGCCATACCTTCATTTTTTAGCTAGTAGATTGACTAGTTTTCCAAGATCTGATTAAAATGAAATTGTTTTGTTTCAAATTAATTTTATTAAGCATAAGAATTTGTTTTCTTTTTCTTCATTGGTGCAGCATCTTTGTACTCCTCAAAGGACGTTCTGTCAAAGAAGCCTTCACAATTGGACAAGAAATGGCATCATCGATAACTGAAATGAATCCATATCCTGTCACATTAAAAATGGAAAAGGTCTATTATCCTTGCTTCCTCCTTACTAAGAAGCGATATGTTGGTTACAGTTACGAAAGGCCTGACCAAAGCAATCCAACATTTGATGCTAAAGGTATTGAGACAGTACGGAGGGACACGTGTAGGGCTGTGTCTAAAACTATGGAGCAGTCATTAAGGATCTTTTTTGAGCATCAGAACATTGATAAGGTAAGAACTGTATTTAATATTTTCCTTTTCAACTTTGTGGTTAAGTTCATAAAATGGATCTATCTATGTGAATTAAGTATATAGATAAATTGGATCTGGCTTTGTTTGGTTTCATGAAACTCTTTGGCGATTGTATACGTCTAGTGTTAAGCATACCCGTATGTATGGAGTCGTTCCTTCCAAGCTATCCCTGCCATAGTGGCAACAGCATGTCTCTAATAACCAATAGGAAATTTCACAAGTTTCTTTTAGCCAAGTATTCAGAGAGGGAAGGGGTAGATGAGAGGGGAGGGATGTATATTAACTGTGGTTTGCGCACAAAAGAAGAAGACTGCTGTTATAAGGGGAATTCTGACACGTGGTTGTTAGGTTGCAGGTTTATAATGTTATAATATCTAAAAGCTAGAAAAATCTGCGAATTTGAGATCTGTCAAGTAGTTATCCTTTGAGTGTTCATGTTTTCTTCTTCTTTCTTCTTCTTCTTCTTCCCTTTAAACCAATTGTGCTCCTGAACGTTTTTGCTGGGTGCAAAGTTATCTTACGTTTGGAAGTCTTTGAAAGTGGCTTGCATTGGTCACTTGGTTTCTGATGTTCGTGAGTTTGTGATGCTGTCAACGTTTTAGGATGTTCTCCTCTGTATTGGGCTGAAAACAGCCATACCTTAGGAAATAAATAATGTATTATTAATCATCCAGCATTCTTTTCTTTCTATTTTCTGTGCGTCATCTTGCTTATCTCAGTAACTCTATGTACAAGTGATGCTGCACTTTTGTGCTTACCCCCTCTCAATGCTTAAAAACCCATTAGAATGTATATTGTTGTGATATACATACATCTGGATGATTACTTGACTCCTTAATTTCTGTTGGTTCGTTGTGAACAGGTAAAGGCATATTTGCAACGCCAGTGGGCTCGGATTATATCAGGAAGGGCTTCTCTCGAGGATTTTGTTTTTTGCGAAGGAGGTTCGTTTAGGAACTTACAGTGCACGGGGGGCTTCTGCACTCCCTCCAGCAGCAATTGTTGCCACCAAGGCAATGAAAGCTGACCCAAGGGCAGAACCACGGTATGCTGAGCGAGTACCTTATGTAGTAATTCATGGCGAGCCTGGAGCCCGCTTAATTGATATGGTAGTGGATCCACTGGACCTTCTTGCTATTGATTCCCCTTTCAGATTAAACGATGTTTATTACATCAGGAAGCAGATAATCCCAGCTTTACAGCGAGTATTTGGTCTTGTTGGAGCTGACCTGAACCAGTGGTTTTCTGACATGCCTCGGCCAGCACGTGAAGCTGTTGGAAAGCGTCATTCTCGTGCTCCTGCTAATGCACACCGAACGAGGATTGATTATTACTATCTATCAAAACACTGTATCATCTGTGGCGATTTAGTTCAGACATCAAAACATCTCTGTCATAACTGCTCTAAGAATGAAGTCACTGTTGCTACTGCTTTGACAGGAAGAACTTCAAAACTGGAGAAGGATATCCAACACCTTGCCGCTGTAAGTATTACTACAGGAATCAAAATTTTATATATAACTGTATATTTTTCTTGGTAATTATTTCTTCATCAGTTCACGTTTCTTGTTTAATTCTATGATTGCTTGTTTAGTTGAATTTTTAGTTAGCGTTCTATGGTTTCATTTACCGTGTTTTGCAAAATGCACTATTTTCTTGGCAGAATCTCTAGATTTATCTTCTCAGAAAGAAGAAGGATATTTTTAATGGCATGTAGCGGTCATTTGGTAAATGAGAATAGGATTAATAAAACTTCGATTACCTCTTTTCTTTTATCTTCTCGTTGCCATTATGTTTTTCTTTTTTCCTTATGGCATCTTAAATGAACTGTTCTATGGTTGGATTTGGCTACAACTCGTCCTGTTTTACCACTTCCATCGTATTTTTTCTTTACAGTCATGCTATATATATTATCTATGGTTGCTATGCAGATATGTCGTCATTGTGGAGGTGGAGACTGGCTTATCGATAATGGCGTGAAATGCATTTCACTCGCCTGCTCGGTTTTCTACGAAAGGAGAAAAGTGCAGAAAGAACTGAAGTCACTATCTGCTGTTTCTACAGAAGCCGGTTTCTACCCAAGGTGCATGGTCGAGTGGTTTTAAGTTTTATGCTCCTATCGATATAGAACATCACATATGAAAGTGCTTCCCGAGGTGTTACCTGCGACTCAGCATGGTGCATTTTTAGCTATATACGACTATGAAACTCCTCTGTGCGTGTTTATATAGCAATTGGCCAATGCTGCCTAAATTTAGTTATCTCTTGCTGTTGCAAGTTAAAACTGTGAAGAAATGTTTCTTACAATGTATGTAACGTTAGGCTCCGTCGATTGATAGTAATTGTGTCAACCTAGTCCGGCCGGATCATATTTTTAGATAGGTCGGTTCAAGTTCGTAAATAGTCTTGAATTGGACATGAATACAATCGCATTGACCCACTCTCACTTCCTATATGATTTTGTAATTTCAAAACTATTTATCCATTTAATGTATTTACCATTATTATATTTTTCTGTCACCAATTCTATTTTTGGATATATTAATTTGAATTTTTGGCATCGTTTTATGACTTAATTCACATTCAATAAAACGGTGCCTAAAATCAACTCTTGTGTTTGAGAAGTGTTTATAAATAGTCTAAACTATTCTGTCACCAATTCTATTTTTGGATATATTAATTTGAATTTTTGGCATCGTTTTATGACTTAATTCACATTCAATAAAACGGTGCCTAAAATCAACTCGTGTTTGAGAAGTGTTTATAAATAGTCTAAACTATAAATAAATAAAAATGAATGATGAATATGTAAATAGAATTTGTAATTTCTCGAAATATAGGAATAAGATGGTTTTTTTTTTTTTTTTTTTTTTTTTAAATTTAAATTTCGTCTTTACATTTTTTTTTTTTTAACTCGCCAAATTCGGGCCAGCTTGTGCAGGGACCCGTCCACATGCACACACTAGAGTTCAAATATACACACCTTATTTCGATTGATTCCAAATTTGCGCGGGGTGCACATCGTTGTGCAAATACGCACCTTACAAATCTTCAAGTCCGCTTCAAGTTTGTGTCAAAGAAACGTTAAAGACACGTTAGTGTTCAAATACACGACGAGAGAGAAGACACTACTCGCTAAACCTACAAACGTGAAAGGTCATTATTGACCTATGTTTCCCGTTAAGAATATGTGAATCTAACGAGGCGCCATTATTGATGAGGACAAGCATCCCCGGTGACCGGTAAACTCGTGACCGTTGTGCTTCTATTGATTAAGAAAGCAAGGAAATGATGACATTTATTTGGACCACTAGTAAACCCGTGACTTATTTCAAATACCAAACAAAAAATAGAATGTGTCGGGTACTTTTGGTTAAATAAAGTTACTTTTAAGTAATTTTTTAATTAAAACCTTCAAATCAACTGGAATATTGAGAAATGTCAAAGTTAAATGTTAAATAATCAAACATCTTTGACATTGGAAGTCGGCTAATAGTAAAAATTGTAAATAATTAATAAGAATCTTTTTTCAACCCTGTTACTCGTATAGAAAAGATTAATAAAATACTCACAATGGGGGGTTCCACTTTTTTTAATTCATGCAAGATCCACGCGCATGTGAGTGGATGTCAACTTCTTTTGTACAAGAAGTTTCATTCATTTTTCTTTGATGTGAATCAAACAATTAACTATTTGATTCTTAATTGTTACTCTGAGGTCTAACAATTTAGTTTGTGTCTATATCAGATCTATTAGGTTGACTCGATCGATCTAGTCCAATTACGACAACGTTGTCTTTTAACGGTACCGAAGGGTATCCCCCTCTCACATAAATGCTCGGGACCCGCAGGTATTAAATAATGCTGAGGCGCGGGCCCTACTCCTATGTGAGGGGGGGGGGAACCCTTCAGTACCCTCCTTTCAGTACCGCTAACAGAGCTGATTTTTTTTAAGTGGAGAAAGAGAGACTTACTTTATTGCCCACAATATATTATATGGTAGTAGTTTAAATTCTTGTGGTATTTACAATATTTTTTCGAATTTTCGTTACATTGTTTTTTTAATGGACCATGCTATGAATACATAATTAAGTGTCCATAGAGGTGTCCGTACCCTCACATAGGGGTGGACCCCACTTGAATAAAATAAGCATTATCCTTTCTTAATAGTATGATTGTGTAACTAAGTTAAGATATATTGTCTTTTCAGTTATCATTACTATTTTGACATTTCAGCATATCAACTCTTGTTAGACACCAACAATATGTTGAAGTGACATCACAATTGAAATATCGTCTCTTTCATCTGTGTCAAAAATTTGTGACATGAAATGAGAACAATAGATATCAACTCGTATGTAATCATATATTATATTCTCTTTTATGTTTGTAATTTTAGAGTGTCGTGTCTCAATTTCACCTAGTTCAGTATTGTTAACGTTCACTTATTTTTAATTACTATTTTACTTATAAGTAAATTGAGCATAAAAAGTATTCGATTTCAAATGTGAACATCAATCTCATATCATAGAGAAAAATACAACTAAAACAAAGCCATGAAGAATTCAACCAGATTGAGCCATCCAATCAAGTACAGGTTTCACGTGCTACACCTAGCTTGGAATTTGGTACGTCAAATAGGATTCTATGGTTCTGCTGTTGAAAACTGGCAATCACATTGAGAACAGAGTTGACATTATCCGGCGCGGCGGCCATTGCCAGACAGGAGGTGGTGCCGACAGTGCTGCGAATAAGGAAGTTGTCTTGTGGCAATGTCATGTTCAGGCCGGAGAACATAAATTTTATGGTAGGCACGGTGATCGGAACAGTGTAGCACGTGTCGAAACCTCCGAGGGAGGACACGATTGCTTTGCCCATTCGACGTCGGAATGCGTCTCGCACCGCGATGTAGGCCGGTTCAACTAGACGGGTGAACACGGTTCCTGAAACAAACAAGATTTACATATCAACTTATTTTCCGAACATAAAGAGTGCTATAGATAAGATTCTTATGAACATGATTTCTTCAAGAAATCTAAATTCAAATCTCGTCGTCACCGTTTTATGAATTTTTTTTGTACATGTGATCTTTGATTAAAAAGAAAAGGGTAATGCTATCTATCATCTATGACCATCTTCAATCTAGGTGGCAGTGAGCCTTTTGATTCATTGACGCTATCACTTATATTGATGATAAATAGCATTATTGAAAAGAAAATTGAAAGGTAAAAATGAAGGGTGTGGACAATAGGGTAATGCTAGTGGTACAAAATTTTGTGCATACAAGTGTTCCACGCCCTCACATGGGGGTGGGACCCACTTGAAAAGGGTCTAGATACTCTTGTGTACACAAAATTGTGTACCACTAGTATTATCCCAATCTAATAGTTAAAGTTTTTTGATGAGACGGCTAATAATCTCAATAAAACGTGACAAAATTTTTACCAGAATCAATGACTGTCCCTGAACCAGTGTTTGGATCATGTGCAAATGCAGTAGGAGGGATCTTGACTAATCCCCTGCCAACCCTAATTCCCACAAGGTTCACATAATAGAGGGATGATCTTCTCGGGTTCTTAAGCAATTGGGTATATTTGATTCTAAAGGGCTGGCTATTGGGCCCCAACCTGAGTGACCCACTAAAGTTTGGAGACTTGTAGCTAGGCAAGCAGTAAGAAAATGTGGACTTGTAGAGGTTTTGGGTTTGTGACAATAGTGATAATGGGCCTCGGCCCAGGCCCAAAAGTCCCTGTGACGGTATGGAGTTGCCAGTAGCTTTCCGAATGCAGCCGAAGGTGTAGCCTGGGACGGGATCTGTGGCAAGTCTGATGGTGTCCTGGACCAAGCTGGCTGCGATGGAGGAGCTGCCATAGGTTAGGTTAAAGCCACATGTAGTGCCTTCACATCTTGGGTTGGGTACCTGAACGATTTAATTTTTAATTAATAAAATGAAAAGAAATACCTTACCAATTTAAATAGCAGTAGGTTTATGTTTTGATCTTTATTCTATATGAAATTTTATCACTTAGCATGTTCCACAAGATGGTAGGTTGTTTGAGCAAATCAATTTTAAAATTCGGGTGGTCATTTTTTTGAGTTTCAATGGGATCGAATTACAACTTTGATTTTTAAAAGGTCAACAAGCAGTCTAAATCCTTATAAATTGGTTTATGTTTATATCATTATTCGATGTAGAATTTTATTTCTTTGAGAAAGTCATTCTCACATTATATGAAAAAAGTACTTTCGAAAAAGTAAAATTAGTTGGTACAAGAATCAAAATTATATGGATAAAAATAAGTAAATTTTAAGTAAATTTGACTTCTTTTAAAGAAAACCAATCATTCGCTAAAAGTAAAAGAAAACAAATAGTTAGAAGTCTCTACTCTAAACCAGTGATTATTGCAGTGCAGATCACGGGTCATGCTGTACACTACAATCGGACAAGATACTAAAAGACAAATCCATGTCAAAGACCATTTTTACTCGCTACGGCGGAGCGTTGGCGCGTGACAAGCAGTACTGCATCAACAAGCCATCAAAAACTGAAAAAGCTTCTAGTTAATCGAATTATACCTGCTTGCATTGTGCAGCACCGCAACTCAGGTTCTTGAACGATGTAGACTTTGCTGTATAAAAAGCGGTGGTGGGGCAGCCAACACAGCCGCTGCATGGAACCCAAGCAGCATCACTGCTAGTATCCAAAGCCATTAGAAGGATTTGAGGTGGAGTTCCAATTTTAACCCTCAAAATGTATGTAGGGTTCTGTGTAATCTGTCTGCCGGAAGCTACAGGGACAACAGACCTGCCGGCGACAAGGCTAGATAAGTAAATTAACCTCTCTTTGTCCTCAGACTGCATTTGTAAAACACTGTCTTCCCATGAGAGTTGGGTTTTTGACCTAAATGGGGAACATGGGCTGTTGACATGGATGACTTGGAGGGTTGAGCCTTGTTCCGGGATATTGCAGTTGGGGTTTAACCCAAGGGCTACTGAGGAGAAAAAGAGAATGGCTAGTGAATAGAGGAGTTTCCCCATGACTGGCTTTGTGTTTTTCAGTGTGATTGGGCGAGTATTTATAATTGTGGAGTGATTGAGGGAATGTTTGTTGAAAAGTTAATAAAAATTGTAATCCCGTGAAATGTATGATTAAAATTGAAGTTTGATCAGTTGATAAAATTTGAGCGAAGTTTCATAAAAAAAAAACCGCGGGGATGTATATAGGAAAATTTCATCTGCGATACCTGAGCTTTCAAAGAATTTGATTAACGGTCATACTGCAACTAATCTTTCATGTGACTATTGTGTGATATGCTAACTTACTACTACGCACCAAAGTAGAAGTGAAAAAAAAAAAGAAATTGTGCATTTAAAATTTTAGCCCATGTTTGAGTCCCATTCTTTAAAAATTTTTTTTTTTTTAAACTCATTTTTAACCATACATTCTCCTAATAAAATATTTTTGTACGAAATTTCAAATTTTTTAACCTTTTTACTACACATTTTTCAAGAAAAACCAGTATTGCAAAATCTATTCTTCATAACAATGGAGCTCGAACAAACCTTTAGTCTAAAGATGTTGATATGGCCTTCATTTAACTATTTTTGTTTCTAAAGGCTACATGGTGATTACGTAGAAAATCAATTATAGCATAATTGCAAATAAACAAATTTCGTGAGTTTAGAGTACGATATGTGACAAAATTATGAAATTTGAAAATAAAATTGAATATCAATGACCCCCAATTGAAAACAGTTGAAGATTAGTGAGCCAATTGATTTCATTGAAATGATTGACCGCAAATGAAATTTAAGCCATGCTATTGTGCCCGCTTGCTTGACCGCTTGGATGACCACACTCACATACATTGGGAGAAAAAATATTATTTTATTTTCGCAGGACCCACACATCCATGTGAGGGTGTGATCAAGCAAGTGGTCATCAAGGGGGTTATTTAGCATTTTTCATGAAATTTTCTCAATGTGTACCAGACTGTAATCCATTTACTTTTAAATTGTACACTTTCATTGGTTTTATGATGACCTTTGTCACATGCCTTTGGTCCATGAATATATGATAATATTCCATTATTCCTTATTTATATTCTTTACATTGGTCCTTTCTTTGTGTGTATGTACAAATAGGAATGTCCATTTGGAATTTGGAATGATGACATAAATAAAAAACCAACCTTATGGGCTTGTTTATGTCTTAACACCTGAACAGCATGTGAATGTGTTGATACATAGTACTTCTTGGAAAGGCTAAAATAATCTAACCTTTCATTGTGTCCAAAGATGCAAGTTCAAGTAAGTTGCCAAACTCAAACTATCACATCTTGCTTTGGGTTGTTTATAGGAAATCTAGGGTTCAAAAAAGTGTTGGTCGCTCGAATAAATTGACTTGATTCAAATAAAATGCATTAGTAGGAGAAGTTAGGTAGATCCAATTCACTGATCGCTCAAGCGTGGTCGATGACACTCCTATTATGATAGAGATTGAGCCACAATATTACGCCTATAAATGTAAGAAGTCAAGTCAAATCTACCTCTAGATTTTCTTGGCATTACTCATGTTGCAACTAAGGGTTTCGTGAGTTTATTTAACCGTTAGAATTAGAAAGTAGTATGAATTTACATTGGTATCATATCCTTAATAGTCCATTCTTTTGCATAATTATATGCTAAAAATTGTATTGTTTCATGTTTTAAATAAGTAATGAATTTATTTTCATGTATGCAACCTAGAATGCTATTTAATGGGATTTCATGATATAAATAGTAAAACTTACAAAATTAAAATTGTGCTTCTCAAATTTATTATTTTTGCTATTTAGATCCTAGAGTCACAAATATAACTGTTGGTCATAGAGACGGATATAGGGGGCACTGGGCTGGGTTGTAGCCCAGTTCCTCTCCAGCCCATTTAGTTTTATTTTAAGCCCCAAAAAAAAAATTTATGTAAATTTTTTTTCGCTTATTAGCCCGACTTGAAATTCTGTAGCCCGGTCTTGGATCAAATCTTGGATCCGTCCCTTATTGGTCAGACGATACATATTTATCAAGAATCTTGGATGATCTTTTTGTCGTCTATTTATCCCTGAAAAGATGACAAATCAACATGCAACATCTACATAAAAAATTCAAGTATTATAATCATAATTAATTAAATCTTTTTGTAGAAACTACCCATAATAATAAAATTGCAAGATATATCTGTTTATCATAACAATACATAATGACGACAGTAAATGTCGACTAAAATAAGAATTGTGAGACAATAGAAACACTCACACTCAATTACTCAAATCTAAATTCGTCCCTACAGATTAAACCCAAAAAAAATTGATAAAGCTTAGTGTAAAATTATTGTCGGTGACATAATTATGATCAATATTTAATTTATATTAATGTTTAATTTAAAACAATTTTTTTTTTTTTTTTTAAACTTTTACTTTTAAAATTATTTATAAAATATTAAGAGAAGTGGGATCTTGGTCATGTGATAAGGAGAAAAAGTGAATGAATGTATAGTAAAAGCAGATCCACTTTCTGAGTGATGAGCAGAGCATATATATATTTTATTTTATTTTATATAATCTCCCATTCTGCTTTCTACTGTACACAATTATTTATAATCAAATTGGACAGACGTAGTCACATTTGGATGCGTTCGAGGAGTCAAACGAGTTTTTGATGTCGGTCGGTTTGGCAACTAGTAATGTTGCATGTGATCGAGTTCATTCGACCTTAAGGTTAATTTGTCTATGTCTAATTGGGTTAATGATTATAAGTTGCTTTTTTTTGAAAATAAGTGTTGATTAGATAAAGATTTTTTGAGAAGTGATTTTTTTGAACGAAGTTTTTTCATTATGAATGTATTATTGAAAATGAATGTGAAAAAAGAACAGTGATTCTCAAATAATTAAAATCAAGCAAGGGTCGAGATTAAAATCTAACTTTTTCTTAAGAGAGAGACTATACATTCAGGGCCACATGGAATCTGGACAGACAGGACTACCAGCTATAGGGGGGGGGCCCACACATAATAAAATATTTGTGGGCCCCCCTTGTGAGAGGGGGTGTGGGAGATTGTGTGTACCAGGTACATGCCCCAACCCATAAGGGGTGCCATTTGGCGCCCTTAGACGTCCATGGCCCATTTGGCACTTAGTGTAGTAAAGAAATTGATTTGAATGGACATGTTTGATTTCATCCATTTAATTATAGTTTTTACTTTTTACCCATTTTTTAGGGTTAATTGGACAACATGAATTATATATCTCTTTGGCTTAAAATTAAACATAAAATGAGCTTTGTTTTAAAATCATACATAAATTCACAATATTATTTTTCATCTTTACAGAAGTTAATATCCGTTTCGTCGATCATTACTGATGGACCAACCCACATGACAAATGACGCACCTATATGATCGTTTTATGACAGATGATTCACATTATAATTAAAATACATTGTGTAGATATCATTTAAGCTTAAAAAATTGAATTTTTTGGGGTTGGGATGTAGAAGATGAATTTTTTGTTGGATAAATTCATATGTACAGAAATCTTTTCACATAATATTGTCAAAATAGACTCATGATGTGGGGTTCATCGTAAATAAAAAAATTGCCAAAAATTATCCCACCCACCCTCATGTGTGTTCTGACAGGCTTCTATAAGAAACATACATGTACATCAAGCAAGACCCCATTTTTTTTTTTTTGCAAGTTTGTGCGCCATTTGTCATGTAGGTCCGTTGTTTGCCTCATGAATTGTCCTTTAATATCTGATCGATGAATGTTCATTTTTTATGGATAGAAAAATATTTTGTTAGTTTATATATAATTTTCAAATAAAATTAAATTTATGTACGAATTGGGAACAAAAGATAAAGTTGGTATACTATTCACATAATTAACCCCACATCTTTTAAGACCATTAGTACAACTTTTTGATAATGTAACATGTTAATTGATGCCAACCATGTCAGAGCTCTAAGTGGATCAGCTAGGTGATGGTTCCAAGATCAGAAGTGTTAGCCATCATCAAAATTCAAAATCCACTACCAACCAGTCGAATCGACCGATCCAACCCAACTCAACAATCGGATTGGTTTTTTTAGTTCAATTGGATTTGACTGATTCGAATTGATTTTTGCCAGGCCCTAGACTTATTTTCGTAGTGGATTTTGAATTTTGATGGTTGGGTTTGAGTTAGGAAATCAAAATTTCTCACCAGCCTCTCGTCTCTTCTGCCTCTCATTGCTGCTCGTGCCTCGGCATCTCGACTTTATTTTTTGATGTGATTTTTACTAAACGCTTGGATTGAAGGAGGAGATTCCCAACTACAAGGTAGTGTTTGCTGAATTTATAATTTAAAGAATTGTTATTTAATCATCCAACTTAAGAGAGAAGTTGTATAGTCTATTCTTTAGAATATATCCCTTGAAATTTGAATTTAAAAAACACCTAAATAATATTTAATTGATCACAACAGCGGGGTCCCACCTGTTTTTTTTTTTTTTTTTTTTTTTTTTTTTTTGCATATTTTATTCGCCCAGGTCCCACCACACGTGAGAGGATGTCATCCAAGTGATCAAAAAAATTATGACAAAAGAGTTTATTCCTATTTAATTTGATCATGGTATAATATATTTAACACGTTTTGCAATATTTTTAATTTTATATTGTTCTATTGGAATGGAACTTAACCCCACCGACCATTGATCCAACCTCAATCAACTCGAGGCCTTTCAAATCACCCTATTTAATGTAATTGAAATTGGTCCAAATTGGAGTGGTTTCAATTTATTTTATTTTTTTTTTTTAAATTCAAATTCAAGGAAAAATGTCCAAACCATTGGACCCATAAAAAAACTTGTCCAACAAAAGAATAATTGGGTCCAACTTGAATTGGACTCTGGTCCAAACATATATACCCAATTTGGGTTGGGTTTCAATCGTGAATGGGTTGGTTTTGGTGAGAAATATTGTCAAACCGATCAATCCAACCTGACCCACGTCCAGTCCTAAAAATAACCCATCATACCACTTGGGCCAACGACCCACAACTACAGGTCTGAGCACTATGCAATAAGCCCATCCTTCGGATTTCAGTTCATCAACTCTATATAAACTATATGTTTGATAAAATTCACTAAAATCTTTTCTTTTCCTTGTAGAGAGAACTCTCGAAAATAATTTTAAACGTATGTAGCTCATTAAAAAAAATTAAAAAATTAAAAAATAATTTCATGCACCAATCGAAATGCGTTTTTGGCAGATGTTTGGCAATGACTACATCCTGGAATAAGCCACTTAACATTATATTGGTCTAAAATTGACTCCATTCAACGCGATATTAACATCATTCAATTGTCTGCTCGAAAGCTCCTCGACAAAGATCAAAACATTATTGTGATACTAACTAATACAATGCAAGCGTTGTTGTGCCCTAAAGCTAGATCCATTTTTAGGAGTAACGATATAATTTCTACTGCATAAATAATAAATGTGATTTATTCTACCATATTAATATAATATTTTGAGCCAACAATCAAATGTCAATGAAAATTTGAGATAGTAATAGTTGGACGCTTACGTATAGAAACACATTGTGACACAATTTATTGATCAAAGTTAAAATAAAATAAGAGTTCCATTTAAAAAAACGGGTTATTCTACTTGTATAATTTTTTTTACAAACTTGTCAAGTGGCCGCCCCCTATTAGACTAATAGGGGGCAGCCACTTGGCAAATTTGTAAAACTTTTTTGTAATTGATTTTGCACCTGTAGACTGATATTTTAAAAACTTAACATGTTTTACATAAAAGAAAGAGAGAAAAATTACCCAAACATGAAATTGCTTTAAATTTTTAAGCTTCTTTTCCAAAAAAAAAAAAAAAAAAAAAACGTAATTTTTTTTTTTCACAAGTAACTAAAAACCTTAAAAAAAAAAAATCTGTTTTCTTAATCAAAATTAAAATAAGTTAGTTACTTATTTTGATAAGTTATGTAAGATTTATTTCAAGAAGTAACATCTTTTATTAAAAGTAAGAAAAAAGTATTCAAACATATTTGTGAACAAAAATGAACCTACTTATAAATAAATAAGTAGGTTTTGAGTTAAATTGTGTTTTTGTTAATCAAAGATAAAAATAAGTAAGTTACTTATTATGACACAAATATAAAAAATTACTTTTAGAAAAAAGTACTTTTTTACCCAAAAAAGAAGAAGATAAAAGTAAATTGATTATATATAAGTCAAAAGGAGACATAGCCTCCGTTTGGTAGAGATTAAATTCATATTTTTAATAAATTTTGATAAAAATTAATGAAATATCTGGTTGAAAAGTTATAAGTCTAATGATAGAATTAATTGTTGACTTAAATTAAAATTTCAATTTCAATCTTCATCAAACAGGGGCTTAATATTCATTAATTTGACTAATGAAAAAATTGATGCGATAGTTTAGTTTGTAAGTATTGCTAGCACAGAGACAAGGTAACTAAATAACTAAGGATCATGCTATATGTACTCACATATTTGTACAAAATCATTTACTCACTACACACAATAGGGGTGTGAACCACACAACCGACATTTTTTAGTTCACGTGATGTCCGCAATTTTTGTGAGAGTAAGTAAATAATTTTGTACATTTTGTGAGTACATATATATTTATCCAATAACTAATATGACATGATACTAATGAAATGAAAATTTTAAAAATACTAAGATAAAAGAAAATTGAACAATTAAAACACTTCATCACTCTCTTCATCAACCCATACGTGGCTTTTTTTTTTTCATAAATGTTTTCGGCCACATCACTCTCTTATTATTGTTGAATAATAAGAAGGTTAGGGGAATTTTCGTTTGTGTCGTGCTACCTCTAATTTTTACATTTTTGTGTCGAGTTAGTGTAAATAGTGTGCATTTGAGGCTGATTGAGACCCAAAACACAGACCTTACCTCATGTCTTGGATCCAAAACGCATACCGTACATACTCCACATACTCATTAAGGCTAAGGTCAAGAAAATCTAAGCAGAAGTAGATAAAAACTGTAATTAATCAAAGAACAAATAAACATGCAATGGAGATATGACATAGGATAATACATAGACAATAGACTAACACCAAGTTAATCAATAAAGTGGCCAAAACATATGAAAAAAGAATAAAGCTACTTGTACACCTTATGGTGTACCAAATAGCTTACACTTCTCTCACATGGAGAGGGGTCCACGAATATTTTATTATGTGTGGACCCTCCTCCATGTGAGGAGGGTGTAAGAGATTATGGAAAGTGTTATGTACATGTAGACAAGTCCATGAAAAAAATGCATAAATGACTTCCACGAAAAGATTTTACGACACTTATCATATCTCATTCCGAGTTAAGCGCACCTCGAAAACGCATATATCCTATTATCGCCCCCCATGCTCACTAGATCGGTCGCTAACTCATGTCTAATTGGTAAACCACTATAGATTCTAAGTCAACAGGATAATCTTCTATCATCACCTCACTTCTCTCAATCTAATTGGATAATGGGTCTCCACCTAAAAAGAAGTGTTCACTCGTTTCTAAATATCACTCTCCACATTTCCAGATATATATATATATATATATCCCCAATGCATCATCGGGCACCCATACTCCACATTACCAAAAGACACACACATACTTACTACTAACGTATCTCAAACCCACTATGGGAAATTGACACCTTTGACGAGCACATAGGTCCTAGCTCAGATTATATCGATCTACGCACCACAATATTACTCTAAACCAATGCTCCAAAAAGTCCATAAATGATTTATCCCACAAAATGAAGGCTAAATGTGGCACTCATAATGAGATTTGAAGAAATAGTTGGTTATTTCACTACACTTAAAAAGAGGTTCACAAAGAGGAAGAAAATAACTTACACATGACTACCACATATAATCTCACACACCATACATGCTGACAAAGATAAAGGAAAAAAATGGTTGCCCTTCTTTCTTCTCTGTACTACACCTTCTATCACCACTTATAGAGCAAACAGAGTATGTCATAGATGTTAACCCACAGTACTTGTAAACACATTACATAAAGTAATCAGATTGCTCTCCATTCATGCAATTACACACATCAAATGAATTGAAAGTGTAATATATAACATTGCAACAGTCACGATTAGTGTTATAATTCAGACCAAACCTGAAACCATTTTGTTGAAAGTGAAACAGCTTTAATACAATTTTGTTGAGAATTCGACCAAATAATTAAAGAACGAGAAAATAAGAGCAATATAAAATGATCCTTATATTGCTTGTCCTCCAACATCTAAACAAAAAATTTGCCATAACAAAAAATCTTGTTGCGATCCAATAACAGAATTCAAATTTCATACTTGCAATCTCTGAAACAAGTAACCTTGCTTTAACTCCACTTTAATATCCAATTTGGACCTCCCAAGAACTCGTCAAAAAATCCTTCACCTCTGATACCACTTGTTATAATTCAGATCAGACCTGAAATCATTTTGTTGAAAGTGAAACAACTCTAATACCAATTTGTTGATAATTCAACCAAATAATTAAAGAACGAGAAAATAAAAACAATATGAAAATAGTGGACCACAAAGAAAACAAAATTTTTACATGAAAATTCAAATGCTGGAAAACCAATGCAGAGAATTCACTATAATCAATAATAAAAAATTACAAAAGATCTCTTTGGATAAAAAAAACTAATTGGACAATTGGTTAATTCCAATATGTGTTATATACCACATATTTATAACCAAAGAATCTCTCGCATACTAGGAGAATTAATACATGACGAGTGTAATATAAGATAAAGTCTCAATACAATATGTAAAACCAATAATGAAGAATTTGAAATGAAATAGAAGTCAAGTTCTTTTCCAACAGTATTTTCAATCAAATACTTAACAAAAATTTGAATCACAATCCAATTCTATCACTTAGCTTACTAAAGATAAATGTCGTACAATGTGCTTGGTGCCAAATCTACGACAATAAGCTCACAAACTCTTAGGCCCTGTTTGATATGTTTTATTTGCCATAAATTTTTCTTAATTCCTATTTTTGGCTGTTTGATTAGCTAGATTTGCCATGAAAAATATTTTCTTGATTTTTCTCACACGTGCACATTTTCTAGTTTTTTGGTGCAAATATTTTCCCATCATTTTTGTGGGTTTTAATTTTTTAGGGGTTTTTTTTTTTGGCAATAAAAAAAATTCTAAACTCAATGGTAGAAAAATTTATTCTTTTAATAGACAATTTGCATGAAAATAAAGCCAAACGAATGATATTCGGTATGTTAAAAAAATTGTTTATTTTTTTGGGCAATTGGAGCAAATTTTAGACCTAATGGTGAAAAAATTTATCACTTTAATGAATAATTTTCATGAAAAACAAAATTAAACGGACATCAAACTATCGATATTTTCCAGGTAAAAAATTATACCAATCAAACACACTTAATTACAATTCCAAGACAAACGAATTTTAGGCAAATCAATTTCCTTGCCATTCATTTTCTTTCCATCCATTTTCCAAAGGTCCGTTTGATACTCTTATTTTCCCTGAAAGTTGGAATTCGAATTCTAACTTTCACTTTTGGCTTGTTTGATTGATCAAATTTTTCATGGAAAACGTTTTCTAACTTTTGAAATTTTCCTTGATTTCAAGAAATTCATTTTCCCACCACTTTTGTGAGAATTGAAATTTCAGCTTTTTTTATTTTTTATTTAACAATAAAACTAAATTTTAAAATGAAGTGTAAAAAAAATTATCCTTTTAATTGACAAATTTCATGTAAAACAAAATCAAACGAACACCAAAAAAAATTTCAAAATATTTTTTTAATTTTTTTAATTTTTTTTGGCAATCTAAATAAATTTTGTCCCCAATGGTAAAAAAATTTATTCATTTAATTGACAATTTTTACGAAAAATAAAGTTAAACGAACGCTAAAAGTATTATATTTTTCAGGTGAAAAATTATACCAATTAAACACTTTTAATTACAATTTCTAGTAAAACAAATTTTAGGCAATTCAATTCCCTATAATTCATTTTCTTTCCATCCAAATTTCATCTTTTTATCAAACAGACCCTTATAGCAATAGAAGAACAAAAATGAGAGCCTACAATTTTTTACATAGCGAGGCTCGTTTTAAGCTTTCTTGAAAGTAGTCTAATGTGAAATATCTATCCTGCTTAACATTAGTTTGAGGTAGAAAAAAGTAAAACAAATATTGGAACCGACAAATTTTTAATCTGGTTCTCAAGTTTTAAGGGTAAAATTGAGATCTGAACTTGTTTTCTTTTCTTAATTTATAAATAAATACAAAAAAATATGTTATTTTGAGAATCAATATAATATTTAATTTTTTATATTTGTGATATTGTATAGATACATGGTCCAAGTTAGTGCAAAGTAATTTATTTTAGTCTATATAATGATGAAATATTTTTAGGGTTAATTTTAACAACAATAGTTGAAGTTTGTTAAGAATTTCATCTCAAATCTTTAATCATTGTACTAATGGTCACTCAATTGAAAATATTGATAAAAAATTCTACGTGACATCAAATATTAAAGTAGATACACAAACAACTTTAACCAGTACACTACGTCAAATGTAATCATAAATTTGATTGAGTAATAGAAACATCTTCAAAATTAAAGCCTCTATTAATTGTATGATACATTTTCCCTTTTGAACATTGTGTCTTTTATTTGGTTGACATGATGTACTAGTCAATATTGACATTTAAGATTTTGCTAAATGAACAGAGGTCGTGACAGGCCCCTGTGACAGTGCGTCTATTTGACGTCCCCCCATCGACCCCCTCCAATAGGGGGCACCAAATCAGTGCCCTGTCACAGTCGCAAAATCTTGAAATTTAATGGTATCATATAGGATGTTTGATTAATGTATCCAACCTAGTGACAATTATTGTGAATGTGAGAACTTGAACGACCACTATGGTAAGAGCAATACTTTGACTAGCATTTTGAAAATTTTAATAAATTTCAGTGACTTCTATATTCTCAAGGGAATTATGTACTCATAAATGAACTTTAAGATGTAGATGAATGTTAAAGAAAATATTACAAATATGTTTCCTATATATTAAGTGCATGTTTGGCTTATGCTGAAAAATAAGCAGCTTATCACAGAAAATTAGAGATTGCTTCTTATAGAGTCAAAACATTCAAAAAAAAGCTAGCCAGGTCTAAAGATTTAGCCTAAAAAGGCTAGCCCTATATGACACCAAAGTGGATGGACAGACAGACATGTAATGCCTGAAGCAATTGTGCACAGCAAAAATATTCTTTGATGTTTTGGGCCACCTGATAAAGCCTGGATGTCATCAATTTAATTTTGAATTCAGCCATATTGATTTGGATTTTTCTAAAAATATTTTTCACCTAATTCATTTTTTAACTACATATTCTTATAATAAAATATTTAATACGTACACTTATAAATTTTCCTCATTTTTAAGCACACATTAAAAAAAAAAAGATTAGTCAAAGAATAAAAATCAAACAAAAACTTAAATTGGCACGTGCTAGTTGTTCGAGAAAAAATGCAGCATTTGTATGCATTGTAGGAGAGAGAGGGGGAGCGATGGATATCCGAGTTAAGAATTGGGGAAAATAGTAACAAATGTCTTTAAACGTTTTCAGTATGTTGCACCTTTTGTTTGAGATAAATTTGAACATTGAGGCTATATCTAATTTAGAGTAATGCTATTTAGCCACTCTGATATTATAACATCAGTTTATGTTGCCACGTTAATATGATATTAAATGATAAGTTAAATGAAATGAGTCATTTCATTTCACCTTTTATTTAATCTCACACTAGCGCCACATAGATTAAAGTCTAATCTCAGTGAAACTAAACAATATTGTTCCTAATTTAAGGTCGATTTCAAATGTGATCAATTTTAATCTTACATGTATCATTATTTTATTAAAAAAAAAAAAAAAACTACTTGTATAGATTTTTAGTACGGATAAATTTACAAATGCTAAGATGACAGATTTTTTTTTTTTTTTTTTTTTAATCCAAAATTCAATTCAATCTTGCCCACTAGCATTCTGTAAATAATTCTATAGAAACGGTCTGTACATTTAGCATTTTTCTTATTTTATTATTATATATATCAAATTGGTGAAATGGGGTCGCTTAAAATCTGAAATTAGAATCTAAAACCTGTCTATTTACATTTTTAGCACAAACTTTAAATCAAATAAGTAGAAAGCACCTCACAACATGGCAAGCAAATCTTACATTGAAAATTAGTTTGATTGATAATAATGTCCATTGATTTTTTTGGTCAGGAGAAGACACTAAAAAGGGTAACAAATATTCATGTCATTTCTTGTCCTTCCATTTGTTAGGAGTGATAGTACATTTAGGAACTAAAATCCCCTAACCTAGAAAATATGTGTCTTTCCAATTCTTGGTTCTCACTTTAATCAATAAAACAAAACTAGACTGGAGATCACCTAAAATTTGAATGAAACTTTTAGTCACCTATTTTTTTTTTCTTTCAAACTCATCTATGACGTTTATATTTGACTTCTGTTTAGTCAGCAGTAACAATTTTGTCACAAAATTTAGTATCATTTCATACGTGACAAGCAATTTTTTTGATAATACAAGTGTTAACGAGGATCGTTGATATTTGCGCAACAATTGCATATTTTGGCTTTTAAGAGCCTTGCTTGTATAAAATACAATTTTGTTAGATTTGCATTTATGCCAATTTTCGTAAAAAAAAAAAAAAAAAAAAAGTCAAATCTATTCAGATGTCTAGTAAACTAACATTACAAAGAGTCCACACAAGAAAATCTATTTGCAATCTAAGAAACGATGTTAACTCATATCACAAATAATTATTGATGACCAACTAAAACAAAATTGAAGCGTTAGTGATAAATTTGAAATCCTAAGAAGTCGAGTGATTAAAATCGCTACGAAAAATTAAAGAATGAGAGAAAATGAAAAAAAAAAAAAAAAAAAAAAAAAAAGAAAAGAAAAGAAAATTATTTTAACAAAAGGAAAAGTCCGCCATTGGTTGGTTCTTGTCTTTTGCTTTTCCTGCATCAAAACTGCTCTTCTTTGTTTTCCCAAATATCTTTTGACAAACACAGACATTAGGCATTTTGCACAAATCAAAGCAAAAAGGTTTATATTATCGTTCTCGATTTTTGGTTCATTAATTTATGCATGTTTTCCTCCCATTTTGTTTATTTCTTGACAATCCAACACCATTTATTTCTAAAATAGTATATAGAACATCAGACACCATTTTAAGCAAATGAGCAAAAGAAAAATAGTATGGTCTTTTGGGTTATTGGAAATATGGTTATTGGTTTCTTTTGGGTCTCACATTCTTGGTAAAAAAGAAGGTTTATGATTTGGGTTGATGAAAAATTACCAAATAAGGGATTCTGAGGTTTAGAGAGATAGATTATAAAAGAATGAACGAAAAACTGAGTAGCATTATCAAAGTGAAGAAATCACAAGCTGGTGTAAACAAAAGGGCAAACAGCATATTTTCAACAATGTCGGTTGCCCATGTGGATGATGATGACATTATTGGAAAGACAGCCAAAATGCAGGGAGAGACAATATCCAAAGGGCATAAGAATTATGAGCTCATGCTTAATTTGCAGCTTGGAATAAGGTATTAAAATGCTCCTAATGGATTATGTCATTGTTTATTAATTATCCCTGTTATGTTGTGGCTCTTAATTCTCATTTTGGAAAGGAAAAAAAAAAGAACTTGTGGTTGAAAAGATTAACTGCATTCATGGTTTGGATTCATATGTAGGCTGCTCTTGATGTATACATGATGCGTATACGTGATGCGTGTTAATCTTGTTTCGCATAGGATTAGAGCGATTGGATGAAGTGCTGCAGGATTTCTGCGTGATAAGAAGATCCTTATAAGGTCAAAAGGCTAGTTTTATAGAATATTTTTGGACCTTCTATGCCTTACTATACTGAATGTTGGACAGTTGAAGGACGATATGAACATAGCAGAAATGAGGACGCTAAGATGGATGTGTAGACGTACTAAAGTGGATAAGATAAGAAATGAGATTATACGGGGATAAGTGGAGGTAGCACCAATTGAGTCCCTGTAAACTCTGCATACTAGATTTGCTTCGGAATGGAGTGATTTAAGTTAATATTTATCTCAGACTTGTTGATAGTTACTAGTTGATTGTGTTCTTCATGATATGTTGCTAGATACATATTTCTATTTGTATCTCATTTTGTATCATCAATCAGACATTCTGTAGGAAGACCTGCTCCAGCTACATCCCTTGATCTGAGAGATACAGCTTTTAATCCCAAGGAGAAAATATGGACTCGATTTCCTCCGCAAGGATCAAAACATACTCCACCTCACCAATCGTGTGCGTTCAAATGGAAGGATTATTGCCCCTTGGTTTTCAGGTCAGCCACTGAAACATGTGTCCCTTAGTGTTGATAGGAACTCATTATTTCTGATGATGCTTTGTCCATTTGCACCAAATGGCCTGATTAGACTCAGTAATTATGTCTTCAGGACATTAAGAAAATTGTTTAAGGTGGATCCAGCTGATTATATGATATCCCTATGTGGAGATAATGCACTTTGGCTGCTCTCGTCTCCTGGAAAAAGTGGAAGCTTCTTTTACTTAACCAATGATGACAAATACATGATTAAGACCATGAAGAAATCAGAAGTAAAAGTGAGTTCCTATGTGCTCAAAATTGAATTTGTGCTGGCATGAAAATATTTATATCCTCAGTTACTAATGACTAAAATTTCAATAATAAAATGGATAATTTACCATTTTTTTTTCAAGTTTTTTGAACAAATTGATGATGGAACAATGAACAATGAACAATAAAAATTTGTTTATGTTTTACAGCAAAACTTTAAAAAATCTTGGGAGTAAGTGCAGAATTTTGTATTCAACTAAATAACATCTTAATTTTGCTCAATAATATAATTGCAGGTGTTGATAAGAATGCTTCAAGCTTATTACAATCATGTTCGAGCCTTTGAGAATACTTTGGTAACCAAATTTTTTGGCCTTCATTGTGTGAAGATGACTGGACCTGCACACAGGAAGGTAGCTAAAATGATCAGTAGTTTCTGTCATCAAACACTTTTTTTATTCATGGTGATGCCTCTGTTTTTATAACTGGGTTTTTTATGTGCAGGTGCGGTTTGTTATAATGGGAAATTTGTTTTGCTCCGACTATGCCATTCATCGACGTTTTGACTTGAAAGGTTCTTCACAGGGTCGTGTAACGGACAAACCTGAATCTGAAATTGATTCAACAACCACTCTCAAGGATCTTGATTTGAATTATATCTTCCGATTGCAGACATCTTGGTTCCAAGAGTTCTGCAGGTGACGACTTTCGCCTCTATTTTTCTTCTTTTACTGGCAACACTTTTACTCCTTATCATAGTTGCTTAACTGATAAACCCTATGAAAAAGGCTCAACAACTTGAATGGTTCAACTTGTACTCAATTCAGTATCCAGCACAGATAATTATCCTTAACATTCTTTCCATAAGCTGAGATTTTCCCTATGCAGGCAAGTGGACAAGGACTGTTATTTTCTCGAGCAGGAGAGAATTATGGATTACAGTCTTTTGGTTGGGATTCACTTTATACAAATATCACAAACTGGGGAGCCACTAAGAACGGAGGCTGGTATTTCCCCAGTCCAGACTCCTGGTATATATGTAACCTCTATATGTAATACTCCCTTTTCGCACAGTGTATGTTTGGTACACAGTACTTAATAACAATATTTAACTTCTTTTTCTTATTTAACACTTGCTTAAGTTGAAGATACATGAAAATTTTGTAGGGGATAGAGATGAAGATGGTGGAGAAGCAGCTCCAGAACTATGTAGGTCAGATTTTGATCCTACCTTGGTATAACATGCTAATCCATGTTGTGTGAACTTCTTTAAAAATTTGAACTTCCTAATACTACTTTTTCACTATATACTAAATTAGTTTAACATCGATGTTCATTGGTCCAACCTTTTTCTATACCATTTACATGTAGATAAGATAAGACGCTTTTAAATTTAATATTCGACTTAATGACGGTGTTTTTGATTACCATTAGATTAGGTATGAACATGTCAGCGCGTGCTGAACTGGCGACAAGAAGAAATGACAGTGAACTCACTATGGAACCAACGGGGGAGTACTATGATGTCATCTTGATCTTGGGTATAATAGATATATTGCAAGATTATGATATCAGCAAGAAGCTTGAACATGCATACAAGTCATTCCATTATGATCCAACTTCAATATCTGCCATTGACCCCAGCCAGTATTCTAGGCGTTTCCGTGATTTCATCTTCAGAATCTTCACACAGGACACTACTTGAAACAAAGTTAGAGATGATTGAAGTGTAGGAACATGTATGTTTTTATGATTCAGTTAAGTAGTAGTTGAGCCAGCTGTAATTGTAAATGCAAGAATAGAAGATTTTGGGTTAGTCTTTTTTGGACCCAATATTTTTGTTCCAGAAGTTGAGGAGAGTATACAAATTCCAATGGAATCAAGGCATTGTGTTTATACCTTGCAGAATTTTGCTCCAAAATCAAAACTAATGCACAAGTTGTTTCTGAAGAAATAAGCCACATTTGGAGTTAAACTTGCGAACTTTTATGCTATTGAAGAACGAAAAGAAAGGTAGTGATTCAACCAGTTATTTAACATTAGATGCCGAGCTTATTATTTTTGAAGAAATATTTCGAGTTAGGTTATTGAGATTTACAATGGAAAAATAGCAGCAGTGAATTTACTGATAATACTTGAGGTAAATTTACAGTTTTTCTGAAAATTAAGAGATAATTTTTCTTCAAATAAAGATTACTCGAGGAAAAAGACGATACTTTGCATATGAAAGAGGGAAGATTGTATATGATGGAAGGTTAAAATTGCGTATTAAAGGGCGCGGAGCTCATTTAATCTTAGATCATGGTGCGAAGATGAACTTGTTGTATCTTGGACAAGCCACATGATTATCAATACTTCGTTTATTATCTTAAACATGTCACAATATTCTCATAGTTATAGTTTAGAACTTCCAAATTTTCAGTTTGTTTTCAGTCATAACACAACAAGAATTTTCAGTTCTTCTCTCAAAAAAATCCCAGTCCATTTTCGTTTTTGCGACCATTAAGCCTTTTAAACTTAATTTAGAGAAAGTGGTTGTGTTTTTGCTGGTTTGGGCCGCTCTATTTGATGCTTCCAATTTTTACTTACTATTCTTTGACTCTCAATTTCTTGGTCGGTCCAGCAAGTGAGATGGATGTTGAAGGTGGAAGAACTGATCTTGAGCCACTATAGCTCCAATAAATACTGATGCCACAATAGCTTCTGGCAGTATTTCTCGGTGGAACTCCAACCTCAGATGTACATCAGAAGCGGGGTCCTGACACAGAGGTTGGGCAAGAAACGGGCCATATTGAAGCAGAAGCAGAGACCGACCGAAGCCATGCCCAGAATAATCGGAGGCGAGATTATGAAACTGAATGGCAAGCCTTCTTTCCATGATGCATTTATCAAATGCAACATAAGTGTCAATTTGTTATTGAGACATTAGTTTGTTATTAGAAGCAACAAAATTACAGGAAATTAATGATTCAACTAACAATTTGTCACATAAAATATCACGTAGAACGACTACTGTAATCGACTACTACAAAACATAAGAGTCCAATGATTTTTCATCCAGCAACGACGTGGCGATTAATTATGTTATGATTTCATTTAAATTGTCAATTTCTAATAATTGATTTTATTTTAATAAAAAACATGAATGTCCAAAATAGGAAAATATAAATGATCTAAAAAACGTAAAGTGTGATTAGGCGTGGAGACCATAGTTTAAGCTTTACGAGCCTAGGTGAGTTTAAGCGAGACCTATAACTAAAAAAAGGTTTTCTTAATTTCAATATTATTTTAATTTTTAATAATTAAAATCATATATGCCAAACATCTAAAATTATAAAATATATTTTTTAAAATAATTCCTACAGTTAGTCAATTATATAATTTTCAAGTTTTTGAAATACATTAAACTATTTTTCATATTTTAAACTTTCAAATAGACGAGTCCTATTTGATATTTTCTAATGTGTTTTCATTTTTGACTTTTGTATAGATAAAATTATTTTAAAAACTTGAAACTAAAGTCAAATAAAATATTTTTTTAAAATAAAAAATTTAATAAAGCGCCACTAGCGCTCATTGTCAAGGCATGGTGTTTCACACAAACCTCTCGCTTTGGCACCTCTTAGTCGAGCTGTTTCGAACGCTGTAAAATATTCACAATTAGATTAGATTGGGAAGTAACTCATTATAATTAGTTCCATATATTTATCAAATGTTTGGTTATACAATGTTTTGTCAATTGAGATTATAGGGTTGCTTCACGTCCAGGGCCACGATGAACGGATCCTCCACCAATAGGGGGCGCCATAGAAATTCGAGGCCCAAGTGACCTGGACAAGCAGCCTTATTCTTAAGATTAATATAATAATTAGTGATTGATTAGGGTTGGAAAACCAGTCAAACTAGTCAACTTCTAGTAAGTTAGAAAAATTAAATTAGCAAAACCAATTCGGTATGATGGGCATTTTGGTGGTGAGTGATAGATAGCGGTGTCAATTTGACTCGTCGACTCAGACGACCTAGGAAAAGCCTCAGCCATGAGCCTTAAAAAAATGAGGAAATACCCCTAGATAGCCACTTCAAATAGGTGATTTGTGAGAATAGACATCAAAAAGTTAGAAGTTTTAAGAATAGCCTTTGAACAACCATCTTTCCAAAAATACCCTCTCACATAAAAATTGCAACAAAAGTCATCATAATGTATAAAATACTTCAATTAGACCCCAAGAAAATATAAATTCAGAATCTTTAATAAATTTAAACCCGGATATTATACAAAATTTTATTGATCTAAAAATTGCAACAAAAAGAGAATTAAATTATTTAAAAGAAGATTTAAAAAATTTCTTTTTAGATTATTTAGATCCAAAATTAAGATATAAAGATACTTATATAGATAGCCAAGCAATTAGATTTGAAAATAATATACATAAAGAAATTATCAATCTAGAAAGAAGAATTGAAAAATTAGATACAATCATTGAAGAAAAAGTCATAACAAGAGATAGTGAATTCTATAAATTTTATTACGATTTATTAAATATTTACGAAAATAATAAATTTTGAGATTTTGAAGACGGTCTTAGTACCCCCCATCTTAATTGGTATCAGAGCCATAGATCATAACATGATAATAGAAGATTTAGGAAATAGATATAAAATTATAAAAGATAGATTTGCGATAATAATAGGAAAACCTATAATAGAGAAAGAAATCTTAAAAATCATACTTATAAAATTAAAAAATCTACCTTTAGATATTAGAAAGGAGATAATAGAAAAAACATAAATTAGTATAATAAGAGACCTTATGATATGGGAAACTATTATAGAAACTATAGATCGAGAAGAAATAGCTGCTATAATAGAAAATAATATAAGTAATTATGGGAATTAAAATTAAAAAAAAATAGATAACTATTATAAATTAGAAGAGGAAAAAGGATATAAAATATTTTATGAACCTATTCCTAATAAATCAAAAATATTAACATTAAATATAATTAAAAAATTACCTAGAGAAATAAAAGAACAAATACTACATAAATTAAGTATAGGATCTATAAAAGATAGATATGTATATGAAATGATTAATAAAGAATTTGAAAGTATTTTATATTATAGAGAAATATATGAATCATCATAAGTTATAAATGAGTAATGATAAAGTAGCTAGAAAACTTAATAATATTGTTAGAAATTTAAATAAAATACAAGAAAAAACCTCAAATATACTAGAAACACCAGGAGAAATAAATAAATCACAAGAAAAAATGTTAGGGAAACTAAAAATCGAAAAATTAGAATTAAAAGCAAAATATTTTGAAACCGTAAGAGATAATCAATTACCTGATAACGAAATAGCAATAAAAAGTCTTAATAAAATCATTAATGAAAATAAAGACAAAAAGTGCAGATTATCATATTTATTAGAAGTAAAAAGTGGGAAAATATAATGGTTTTTTTCAGAATCATTTGATGAACTAAAGAAATTAGTAAAAGAATTAATAAATGAAACTAAAGAATTAAAAGATGAAGTAGGAATATTAAAAATAGAAATTAGAGAAATGAAACAAAATATGAAACCAACAGATAAAAAAGTAGATAAAGATAGAATAAAAGGAGAAATGACAAGAATAGGAAAGAAACATGTAGAAACAGAAGGATACTATGAACCAGGAAGTATGGATGATAGATTTAGAAAAGAAATATTACCAATAATCCTAGAACAAGAGAAAGAAATTGAAAAATATACAAAAGAAAAAGGAAAAAATAAAAAAGATGATGAATGAAGAAATAGATAATCTAATAGAAAACTTTGACCAATTAAGTATAGAAGAATTAGAAAATTATGAAATATTAATGAATACTGGTGGAGGACCAACACCAGCACCAGGAAGTACAAGTAATAATCCAAAATTAGAATTTCCTGAATTAGAAGGAGGATATGCACCAATGCCACATAGACCTTATAGGCAGTACTATGATAGAATTATACCACAACATAGAATAGAAAAATATAAAGATCAATTTACCCCAAATTCAGACTACAATAAACCAATAAATCATGGAGGAGCAAAACTAGATTTAGATTGTAAAATAGATATTAAGAAAGCCTTGTTACAATGGGCAGATGCAATGATATTATTCTTTTTATATAACCAAGACGATACATGGGAATTTACGGATAGAAGAATTGACTATTTAATAGCATCGTTTGAAGGAGATGTAAGAAATTGGTGAGAAGGAGTAACTGAAGATACTAAATTATTAATGAGAAGAAATATACAAACAGAAATGCAAAAAACCTCACAAGAGGGAATAAAAAAGTTAGTAGAATATATATCAGATGAATTCCTAGGAGAAAATTGGATAAACAATTCAGAAGAAGAAGCTAGAAGAGAAAAATTAAAAGCAAGACTAGGATTAATAAACATTATGATATGTGATATGTGCAAAATAAAAGAATATACATGTCAATTTAAAAATTTCTATTATACTCAATTTTATAGTAATGAAAATCAAGGACCATACTTAGAAATGTATTTTGCTAAATTACCAGGAACATGGAATATATATTTTAAAATAGAATATGAAAGATATATAAAGGATAATCCTGTACCAGATACATTAGGAAGTAGAATAAAATTCCTATTTGAAAGATTAACAGAATATGTAAAAATAGACAACTAATGAAAAAATCTGGAAAATTAACAAGAATTTGTTGCGAAGAAATAGAGAGACCTATTAATTGGGGATGTGGACCGGAAAGAAAATATAAAAGAAAATTCAAACCAAAAAAGTATAAAAAATATAGACAATTCAAAAAGAAATATCAAAAACCAAATAGGAGATATTATAAAAGAAAATATCAACCAAAAAGAAAAGAGTTTAAAAAAGATAAAAAACAATGCAAATGTTGAAATTGTGGAGAAATAGGACATATAAGCCCTGATTGTACTAAAACGAAAGTTAGAATTTTACAACAAGAATATGAAGAAATAGAAAGTGATTTAGAAGAAATAATAGATATTAATAATTATGAGGGAGAAGAGGTTTACATATCAGAATCAGAATGAGTCACGAAATAGAAGAAGCTGAAACCATAGAAGAAAAGCAAGAAATAGAAAATTCTGAAGGATATGGATTAAAAGTAACATTTGATAATAATACATTTAGAAAAATAGAAAAATTATCATTAGATTTAAAATTAGGAGAATGAAAAATATTCGATAAGATATTTAGAAGAGAAAGAGTAGCTATAAGTGAATACCATAAGATAGAAAAATCAATAGATATAAGAACAGTTTCAGGAAGTCATAAATTAACATTACTAACAAAATCCACAGTTGACCAATTAATGGCAAAAGTAAAAGGAAGACAAAAAGAAAAGATACAATACGTTTATCTAGCAGGAATACAATTAATGTTCAAATCCCTATTTAGAGAAGGAATAGATTCACCAATAACAGTAAGTTTACATGATGGAAGAATATTAAATACTAATGACAGTCATTTAGGAACTATAGAAGGAAATTTAGCATATAAAAAATTAATATTTACATGTTATCCAAAATATTGTGTATCAATAAAAGATAAAGATTTTAATGAAGTATTAGGATTACATTTTAAAATACATAGAAAAGATATTATGGAAGAAGGAAATCATATTCTATGACCATAGAATATAGAGCATTATATACATTTACTAACTCTAACTATGGAAACATTTATTCTAAAAAACCCTATATAGAAATTCACAAAGAATGTAAAGACATATTAAATATTGTAGAACCAAACAAACAACTAAACCTACTACCAGAAATATATGAATTAGAAATATCTAAAACAAAGCCAGATGTAACAGAAAAAATAGAAAATAATTCTTTAATAGAATTTAGAGATGAAAAATTAAAAAGAAGTAATAGTACATCTATAATACCAAGAAAGAACATAAATCGAGAAATAATGATAAAAAGGAATATAGGAAGTATGCAAATATATGGAGAATATTATAATGGAATAGAATATATAAAAGGAAAAAATATCATAATTGATACAGGAGCAGCAAACTGCCATATATCAAGAAATAGAGATAAAGGATTAATAAAAAGAAGGGTAGAGCCTTATAAATATATCAATTTTGATGGAAAAACACATACTAGTGAATTAGAAGTAAAAATACCAATAGTTTTAGATGGAGAAGAAATGATAATACCATGTTATGTAGATAATAGTATGGGAGATCATTACCATATATTATTAGGAATGAATTTTTTACAAGCATTAAATCATTATAATATTAATAAAGAAGGAATCTATATAACACATAATAATAAGACATTGTTTTGACCAAAAGAATGAATAATGTAATAACATTTCTATTAGCAGTATATATACAAATTACCATTGTAGAAACTAATATAACAACATGTGCTTTGATAGATACAGGAAGTGATATAACTATTATCAAGACATTTTTGTTAAAAAACTGGAACAATGATAATACTATAAAAATAACAGGCGTCACAGGAATATCGACACCTATTACTAAAAATAAAGAAAAGGTAGAAATCCTATTAGGAAGTAAACAAATAACTATAAACAAAGTATATGCATATGATGTATTAGAATGTGATATATTATTAGGAAATGATTTTGTTCAACAATTCCAATATTACCAACAAAATAACTATATGATTATGTTAAAAACACCATGTGGACATCTACTAAAAATTTCAAGAGAATTTAAACCATACAGAGTTCAGCCAGCCCAGCGTGGTGAAATGACAATAAAAATACCAATAAAAACAACTATTAAAATACAAAAAATACAAACAACAGAAAAATCAGAATTAATAGAAGAAATAATAAAAAAGATAGGAAATGTCTATAATGAAAATCCATTAGCTTATTGGAAACCCGAACATCCAAGGGCAAAAATAGAATTAACTGAAACTGTAATAATAAGAGTAAAACCAATGATGTACACTATACAAGATACTCAAGAATTTAGAAAACAAATTGAAGAGTTAAAAAATATGAAATTAATCAGAGCTAGCAATAGACCACATAGTAGTCCAGCCTTTATGGTAATGAAACACTCTGAACAAGTACATTGTAAAGTACGAGGAAAACCAAGAATTGTAATAAATTATAAAGAATTAAATAAATATACAAAATTTGATGGATATTTTTTACCAAATAAAGGTGTTTTAATAAACCTTGCAAAAGGAAAAGAATATTATTCAAAATTCGATTGTAAGTCAGGATTTTGGCAAATCAAAATGGAAGAAGAATCAATACCATATACGGCATTTAGTACGCCTCAAGGTAAATACGAATGGATAGTTATGCCATTTGGATTAAAAAATGCACCTCAAATATTTCAAAGAAGAATGGATAATATTTTTAGAAAATATAATGATTTCTTATTAGTATACGTTGATGATATACTAATATGTTCAGAAAATAAAAATGATCATAAAAATCATATTATAAAATTTCTAAAAGAATGTCAAAAAGAAGGAATAGTTTTATCTGAAAAGAAAGCAATTATAGAAAAACCTGAGATAGAATTTCTTGGATTAATTATAGATAAAAATGGAATAAAATTACAGTCTCATATATCTAAAAAGATAGAAAGCTTTCCTGATAAATTAGAATCTAAGGAACAAATACAAAAATTCTTAGGATGTTTAAATTATGCAGAAGGATTTATTGAAAATCTTTCAAAAAAGAGACATAAAATATAAATTTTACTTAGAAAAACTAATACTAAAGGATGGAATGAAGAACATACAGAAATAGTTAGATTGCTTAAGGAAGAATGTAAAAATTTACCAAAATTAAGATTACCAAATGAAAAGGATAATTTGATAGTTAATACTGATGCCTCAGATAAATATTGGGCAGCAATATTAAAAACAGATTTAAATGAAATATGTAGATATTCAAGCGGAACTTTCAATCAAGCAGAAATAAATTATACTACTCATGAAAAAGAATTATTAGCAATTATTAGAGGAATAAAGAAATTTTCATTATTTTTATTATCTAAAAAATTTATTGTTGAAACTGACAATTCTCAAGTTGCAGGACTTGTTAGAAATAAATTACCAATGGAACCCCAATATATAGAAGGTTACATAGATGGCAAGCATATTTGTCATTCTATAATTTTGATATTATTCATATTAAAGGTACAAATAATTATCTTGCTGATTTTTTAAGCAGGAACATTGAATTTGGAGATGGATAATATCAAACAGGTGATATCAGAAATGAAATCTGCGGCAGCCTATGCCAAAGAAGAAGCAGATGATATAAAAATTGGAATGGAGACATTAGCTGAGCTCTTAAGTCATAATATTTAATTATTACTTGAGATCAGTGAATCCCATGCCAAGGTTACAAACGAAATGAAAAAACAAAATTGATGCTCTTGAAGCACAATTAATGTCTACTGATACAAATAATAGAGGGATTGATGTCTTGGCACAATCCTATGATACCAAACAGGGATACCAACAGGTACCAAGGAGTGATCCACAATGCGAAAGCAGTAGTGGACCCAGCACTATCAAAGAGATACACAAAGTCCTAGAAAGTTGACCATAAAATCCAATGATGAACATACAAGGGTTATTAGAATCAGAACAGATGAAGATGATGATACCCCTTTATCAGCAAAAGAAGAAGAATATAGATCTTTTGCCAAAATTGTTTATGAATTACAAGAAAATGACTCATATTTCATATCTTCAGGAGATCATGTTTATCCAAGGTTACTAATTACCAATGATGCAGACCCTGTCATGGTCAAAATGGAAGCAGACTATGGATTTTTAGATCTTATCTATCCCGAAAAAGATCTAAAAGAAATTGAAAGATTCGATGAAATTTTTAAATCTGAAGTATCCAAATTTGCCAAAGGAAGGTCCATATACATAAAATTTTATTCAATTAGTCCAGAAATTGATGGAATAATATTTTATCCTGCTGAGCATATTATAACAATCGGATATGTTAGCAGAGAATTCCAGATTGATGTCGGTCACAATAGAAAGCCATTACCAAAAATCACCAGATCATGGATAAAATCTCGAAGAGTTTTAGGGATGAAAGTTTTATATAAAATGGCAAAAAGCTTGTATGACAAAAAATTCAAATGCCTATGTCAATATGAAGGATGGACTCTTCTCGCCAACAATGGAGGAGAAAATCAACAATTCTGAAAGAATACATTGAGAAATTTGATACTCATCAAATCAATGGACCTATCACAACCATACAAGAGGCATGCAGAATAAGAGAATGCCCCACTTGCCGACAGAATCAAAGATAAGAAGACAAAAATGATAAACACATGGAGGAAAGGTGTCAAAGCTGCTACAGGAAAATCTTTCCAGCTGTATGTAAAAACAAGATTTGAAGGACAATTATAGAAGGACTGTGTCCTTTATCAAAGAAAATGTAACAAAACAACAAGGATGGAGGGGGGCCATGAGGCTCTTGATGAAAAGCACGAGGCAATAAAATATTATTAGTATGATGTAAGCAATGATGTAATTTATCTTCAGATTTGTGTATAAATAGAGGCATTTGGGCTAATGAAAAAGGCAGAGTTGATTGAGCACTCAAACTGTGAGATAGCCTAACAATCTTCTGTCTTCCATTGTAATCATATTTCAGTCTTCAGATATCAATAAAATTCCAAGTTATTTCATATCCAAATTATCTTCAAAAAAGATCATGAGTTTCTAAATACTTTATCCCATAGATTCTTGAAAGATTGAAGAAAAATTCCTTTCTTACTTTAACAGAAAGAGAGTTTTCTTTAGTTAATATCTATAATCCGAATTCAAAGGACTGACACAGTGAAGGTGGAAAGCTGGAATAACAATTATCCCGTTGAGGCAGGAGGCCATTGAAGGGAGCCATTTGCAGATCCAGAACCTGAAGGTTACTCGGTTCTAAGAATAAAGATTTGAGATCAAAACTAAGGTAAAACTATTATTTTTGTTAAATTTCGAAAGATATTTTCTGAAATCTTAAAGAATCGTTGGGATTACTTATCTGAATATTTGCATGGCTAAATTATCTAAATGTTTGTATTTATTAGCATTGTTTATCATGATAAGATTTATATAATATGCCAGGATATACAATTGAAGGATTAGATAATTTATTAGAAATTTTATTAGGAAAAATAAATAATATTATCTCTCAAATGGAAAGAATAGATCAATCATCGTCTGAAGAATATTATATACTTGGAGAAAATTTTGATAGATATATGGAAAATTATGTCAATCTGTTAGATCAAAGGATGAATTTATATGCTAGAATCCGAGATAGAAATAATACAGGACAGAATTGAAAAACTATTCTAAAGGTAAGGATATATCCTGCAATATAAAAACACATTTCATTAAGGGTAAAATAGTACTTTTAATAATTAAGACCATTGTGAAAAATAGCAACAGTAAATCGGCCATTTAAAAAATTACCCCTAAAAAAATAGCTACATGTAGCAAGCAGCAATAGCTGCTTGTGTTATATTGCAGGCAGGGCACATGCGTGTAGCTACAACACACAGCTACTCCTGTCTGTTATTTTTTATTTTTTATTTTTTTTTAAATCGTGAGCCAAATTGACTCAATAAGATCCGAGCCTAAATTTTTTGGCAGAGCAAAAGTTCATCTCAGACAAAAGAAAATCGAACCATTTTTACTTGAGTCAAGCTCGAGCCTCAAATTTTGATTTGACTTGTTGACCTCCTGAACCAATTTTGGTCACAATTTTTTATTTTTTTATTTTTTTTTTGGGTAAAGTGGATTGTTAAGGCGACTATATTTTGTCCTAGTATCAACCAATTCATGGTGGATGTGTGATTTCAATCCTTTTTCTTTCTTTGGCCATTAACAAAGGGGCAGACACCCAATCCTTTTTCTTTCTTTTCATAATTTTATTTTTAATTAGATGAGCAAGTTTTAAGAAATTCAAGTTATGTCTCAATCGATGATGCTCATCATTAGTGGTGATCATCAAAGTCTGGATGCCGATGAAATCCAGAGTCATTTTCCAATGATATTATGAAAGATTACAAGTAGCGGCGGAGCCAAGGAGTGTGTGGAGCAAATTTCACAAGATTTTAATTGTGGGAACAAAATTAAAAATTATAAAGAATTTTTTTGAATATCTTGTGTAAAATCTTAAAAAAAATCTATTGTAAAATATTGGATTTCAAATTTAGTGTGGAAACAACGGACTTGTAGATTTGCCATGATTACAACTAATGATGAATAACATTATTCGTTTTATCTCGTCCCTTTCTCTATGAACTTGATAAAAAGTATTAGAAAACGCTGAATAGCATAATCATTTAGTTTAAATTCCACAGACAAAATCCAAGCGCCGAATTCAAGCAAACCATTAAAATATTCAGTGCTTTGTGCACAAATTCTTTGATCCTTGCAAAAATAAAAAAATATAAAAAATCAATTTCTTGTGCAGTATTTTGGTCCTTGTCAACAGCAATCTTGTTCAAGTAAAATTTATGCCCTACTCCATGACTGATCAGCAGTTCTACTTCTTTCTTAGCCTTTTTCATGGCCTCGTAGAATTCCATAGACGGCGTCAATCTGTTGATCTCGTTTTCGATTAGGGTCACGCAGACAACAGAAGTCGAACACACTCGTGTCCATGAAATCTCAGTCCAATACGCAAGGATGAATAACCAGTCAAAAATACTTCAAATATGGGGCGTGGGAGAAGCTCTTTAGGACACAAGACAGTGACATTCAGATCACGACAATGAAATGTTATCGATCGTAAAATAATAACCGATCGTATGCAAATGGATCAATATAAACTTATATGAGTTTGTAATTGAGAACAAATCGTTAGAAAGAAAATAATATCCTTTTGCCTTTCAAGTAGTATTTAGTATTCTAAATTGCATCATCATCTTTTTGTTGCATGGAGGGAATTATTTATAGTATTACAAGTGAGATTGAGGCCCTTTGATCATAATACATGTGACATCATCTCCTTAACCGAAACATCCCATTCTAACCATCAATTTGACTCTCTAGCAAAGGCGCATTTAACGTTATTAGAAGTTGTAGACACTCTATTGACACAACAACATACTTCAACTCTTTTACATAAGTCACATCAATCATTTCACTAAGGTCTTACTCAAATGCACATCTTATTGCTGCAGGTCGTTGATGAGAGAGGCCTCGGATATGAACTTTGTGAACCTCTTCGGACATGAGGCTCCTTAGACATGAAGTGCTTCGAACATGAAGCTCCTAGGACCTGGACCATGGTCCATGTTGATTGAGTGAACATAAGTGGGCTTCAAAAATTTGGCCCATGGGCCTCTACATGTGGGCAGAGTGCTTCGGAGGATGGGGTCCACAACAACAATAGGTCGACCACGTGGAGCCACATGTGGCGAGGCGTAACAGTGAGTGAATTTGATTATTGTTTAGTTCGATAAATGATTTTGTGAATTGAATTTTACTTAGTAAATTAGTTCGAAATATTTGATCAATCCCACCATTTGCTTATGGTCGAAATCTTATTTTCAACCTTCCACTAATTAGAACATCCCATCCCCGACGATAGTTTATGTCCAAAAGTAGTAGAAAGAGTTATTTGCCTCTCATATTTTTAAAAATAAGTCATATATATATATATAATTGGGACTAAATGTCTGTCTCTAGTTTTGAAGCATGCAAACATAATTTTTAAACGAAAATCGTCATTAAGATAAAATATTCTAATTAATGAAATATTAAGTATAAGAATGTGAATGTAAAAAGCAGACAAAATAAAAAAATAAATTAAAGTTTAGACTTCATAAAAACAATTTGATTTGAATAAAACCACCCATTTATGTTTTCTTCTTCTCTACTACCCTTCTTTTACCACCTTCAGTTAACTAATTATACTTTAGTTTATGAAAAATTCCGAATTTTAGAAATAAGAAATCAGTATTTAAATTAAATGATTAGTTTAGAGAATTTGTAACTTAATTGAGACAGATTGGCTTACTATTTCAAGATAATGAATTATTTAATATGAATTAAAATTTAAACACTTAATATTCCTGTCACTTATCGATCACTTAAATGGACAATAAATGCGGGCTATATATGTCATATTTGTGTGTTTGACGTGCAATCACTAATTAAGTTGTAAAGCATTGCATAAAATTGTAGTTTCGCACTAAGGTCCATTTGACACGATTTTTGAAAAGAAAAAAATGCAAATAAGAAACTTCTTCTGAATTGTTTGGATAATTTTTTTGGTAATACTATTTGATTAGAATAATTTTTAGAGAAAACAAACATAAAATACCTGTATCAAAGGGAAAATGATGTTTGTCGATGTTCAAAGACGAGGAAAATAAAACAAACTGACTTAGCAGCAGATGGTTGAGTGTTTGTTGTTTTTCTTTTTCAAATAGTCCAATCATGTGTTGACACGTGTACACCCTATTTTTGAACTTTTTTTTAGCCTGTTTGTGTAACATATCTCTTATTAGAGAGCAATTTATGCAAGAAGCAAAAGCGAAAGCATAAACCTACCAAAAAATCATTGAGGCTAAGAGGTAAATATTTTTACCTTGTAATTATTTTTCTTTTTTTGTTCTCTTTCTCCTCGTCATTGACACACAACTCAGAATTTTTTTATACTTCCCATTTTTCTGTATTATTATTGCCTTATATATGTAGATATTTACGGGCACACACAATTTATAGTTAAATTATTTTATTTCCATTTATTAAAGTTGAATGTCTTTTGGGCCAGACTACATTACTAATTTACTCAGACTTATGCAAGGAAATTTGTGATTAGAACTCAATCAAATGTCAGAATTAAAGCCTAATTAACCGTAATAAAAAATAGTTTGTACTAACTTATAAGTCTTAATAGGATCCAAATACAAACTAGTTTAGATTAATATATATTCATTAAAAATATTTAATACACGTTATAATTATAAGGCATAAAATTGTGTATCTTCTAAATATAACGCCAAGCATATGATTAGAGACAGGGATATGTTTCCATATTTAAGTGATTTAGCATTAATTATATACCTATATAAAGTTCATGGCTTTGCAATTTTTTTTAAAACTTCTGAGAAAAACAAGTTGTCTAGCAATGGAAACCCTAGACAAGGCAATGAAGATGAAGGAAAAAGTTGTGGAACAAGGGTCCGAATTGAAGTTAGAAGACGAATCTACTTCTCGTGTCGTGTTAGATCTTGAGCTTTTTAATTCAGGCTCTTCTCGTGCAAGAGAGTCATCGAATGAGGAGGGACGACGATTAGAGCCTAAAGTATTCACATGCAGCTTTTGTAAAAGAGAATTTTCGACTTCTCAAGCGCTCGGAGGGCATCAAAATGCCCATAAACAAGAGCGTGCATCGGCCAAAAAACGACATGGCCTAGTAATGGAAGTGGCTGCGCCGCCGCCGCCTCCTCCTCTTTGGCCGGAGGCCACCCACCGTATTCTTACCATCCTTACTCCAACTTTCCTAATCATCACCAAATGATCCCTTTTTATGGCACTTTGGATAGATCGGCTGGTTCGGTTCGGTCCGATTCCATGATTCATAAACAATATAATCCATGGTTTTCTTCCAGCCATGAAAAGTTGTCTAGGTCATTTTTTATGAAGGAAAGGCTGTTGATGCAAAATAATTTACAGGCACATCAAATGAATGCTGGATTTGGCCATGAAAAGTCTGAAAGAGGTAGTGCAGCTCTTGTTTTAAGACTTAATTCTATGAATAATACAGCACCAATTAAGGCAATGGAAGGCAATATTAATAATCAAGAACTTCGATTGGGGCATTCAATTAGTGATCAAACTGATGCATCGGGTCTTGATTTGAATCTAAAGCTTTAATATATTCATTTCTTATTTTTTAAATTTTTTTTTTTAATGTTGTTCAGTTTTGATTTAAGAGTTATTACATATTTTCACTTTTCTTGTAATAAAATATATTATTGAATTAAATTGCTATCATTTCTCATTATGAATTTTAAATTTAAAGCAAGTCATTGTTTGTTGATTAATAGAGTCTATAATTATAGGATGGCATGTAATTTAATGATTTTTTTACTGTCTTTCTCTCCCTAAATTAATGAACGCAAAGACTTTTAATCAATATATTTTTTGAAAGCAAGACTTAATCAATATTAATTGTTAAATCAAACATTTTTTAAGCTCTTCTATCCAAAGTTCAATCACCCAAGTAGTTTGGAAAAGCACTCAAAAAAAAAAAGGGGGGGGGGGGGGGGGGGGGTTTGAAAATATGGTTTGTGTTCGAAAGTTTCAAAAGGTTAGGATATATATATACACACACTCTCTCTCTAAGAAGTTGGTATAAAATGAAAGCCCATAAAATCTTTATGAACAATATTCTAATTTTCCTTAGTTCAGACTAGTTCTGGATGTGATTTACCCCTATTTATTTATAGTTTTTTTTTACTTTAATATCACCTTTTTTTTTTTTTTTTGTGAATCTATATGCAATGTTTAATAATATTGATCAAGATTAAACATGCAATTTAAAAGATTAATTGGCATTTTTCCTTTAATATAAAATGCGATATAAATCAAATAAATTATTCAATTTATAGCTGTGCAAGGTTACAAAAGTATATATTTACATAATATAACCCCCCCCCCCCGGGGGGGGGGGTTTCATATAAAAATTATGGTAAAATTAATATCTAAGTTGTTATAAACTAGAGAGAGAAAAAGAAAGAATAAAAGAGAAAGCCAATAAACTTATGTATTTTATTATGAACCAAAACCTCATATTTATATGAAAGAATTTGGGTTACAAATGATACAATAGTTATAATAACTAAGGTTGCAGGATATAAAAGTCATTCATAAATACTACTACATTTACAATGCTCTACCTTGAATGACTCTATACTCAATAGCTATCTCATTGAAACATTGTTTGACAAAAATTTGACTGGGTGAAAATGTCAACAATGAAAAAGAGTACAAATAATTTGAAATAATAAAATGTTCCCTCTCTGAAACATTTTCAAGAAAATCCATTGAGACAAAATTTGATCGAAGGAAAAAAAGTACATCTATTTTTCCTGATTTTCAATTCTTGTATCAAGCGATCCATGTCTTATATGTCAATGCCTTCAAGAAAATTCAGTTGGACAAAACTTGATGACTACAATAATATGATGATTCAAAAAATAACTTTTGTTGATTTCTTCGAGAGTTTCATCCATATAAGAGTTATTATGAGGGTAAATATCTTGTATGTTATGGACATTTATTACACAAATAATATACTTCGTTAAAACCTTATTAGGAAAAATCCTATAGCAAAAAATCGTAATGTTAAAAAAAAAAAAAATTACATTATTCTTTTAAGTATGTTACAAAAGTTGTTTCATTAAAAACCTTGCTAGAAAAATCTAATGGAACAAAAACTTGGTTAAGGGAAAATGTATACAACGTATATTTACTCCCCCTTATGATAATATCATTTGAATTATATATTTTAGGCATATTAAATCTTTCAAGGTAACATTAACAGTCATATTAGATGAGTTGACTCTATCAAATTTATTAAATGCATTTCAAATTCCATGCATTGTCAGATTAATAAAATAGAGACTTGTGATTACATCCACCACATAATAATTAATCTAATTACACAAGTTTTTGTGAAATTCATTATGTAAAGAGTTGTACATTTCATATTACGACTTTACATTTTTCTATTTTAATTTTGCATAAGTATACACCTTTAAATATTTCGACTGTAAGTCCAGAAACTTCAGGTTTCTTTAGTAAATTCATTTTTTTCTAGGATTACATCCTTTTATTTGGCCAATTATTTATTCGATCGATATGCATTGTTGAATTTATTTTGATTCCTCGCTACTCATGATATGATATAGTACATCAAGTGTAAAAATGTTATCGATAATTTTTTTATTTTTCAATTCTATTTATTATATAACGATATAACTCATAAAGATATCTGAAATTTTATATATATTTCACTATCAAATAATTAGATGAAGAAATTAGGCTCTGACCATAAACTAAACGTAATAGAGAGAACTTGATGTTGGTAAGATACATAATAGTATTCGCTAAACAGAAATGAGAAGTACTTTGTTCTCAATTAATTAATTAAAGGCGGTTAACAGGAAAATTAGTTAAATAATTTATCGACATCCCAACTAACACTTATTGAAATATTAAGATTTAGGTTCGCTAGCATTAACAAGACATTGTTTTGATTGTATAATTTGAAAATTATGCTCGTAATTTAACTTTTGAGTAGGAATTTCGCAAACTTCAAGTTTCGAATATCACGCAATCATCTAGTAGATGTATCAATTTTATTAGATACAAATAATATCTAGATGGTCAACATGGAGGGTGACGGACCCCTTTTATCACCCTAATTAATTTTTAGAAATATAGGGAATTCAATCCCTATTTTAGCAAGTGATGATTAATGACCAATAATAGAGAGAATAAATATCATTTATGAATTTATTTTATTGGTTCTTCGTTGAATGTCCATTTGAGTTTTCTATTTTACATCATTATTGATTCAGTGATGATCCAATTGGTCATGCCAAACAATAATACATTTTGTAATTGAACTTCTGGTTCAATAAAATGTTTGACATTTGAATAACTATTCAATTAAACAAATGACATAGTCAATTCTCGAAAATATGATTAACTATGATATAAAAATCAATATCCCCATAACATGAGTTGTATGTTTTTTTTTTATGGGAACAAACGCTAATTTATAATGATATATTCATCAAAACATGTGCTACTTCGAGAGCACGTTATATTTTATCATAATTTTTTAAAGAGTAATATATCAATATTTTTCTATAATATTAAAATTTTAATGTCATATTCTTTAGGAGTAATAACATATTATTATTTAAAATATAAATTATATAAAGATTTACTCTTCAGAAGTTAAAACATAATTTATATTAGATTTTACTTAATTATATTCTTCCGGATCAAGTATACTTTAACTAGAATATCAATAATAATGTGATAGTTCAGATGCAACAATATTTCATAATAGACATAAATACGGGTACTGAATTTATAAATCATTCTTTGTTAAAAAGAATAGGAATGAGATAATTAATCGATAATTAACTAGGAGAAAAGATGAAACTCAAGTAAAATATTGGCTTGAATTTATTTACGCGAATTCAATAAAAGTAGATATATTAATGTAAAATTTGCCTTTTCCTGTTAATGTGGCTTGATTTCATAATTGATTAATGCAAACAAATATTCATTTAAAATAAAAATATATATAATTATGCATACAATATAATAATCATTAATGCTTCTTCAAGAGCAATGAATTAATATTTTCCAAAATATTGAAATTGTAAATTTTGTTTTTTCATGAAAGCACAATTAGAAATAAATTATATTCAAGAATATAATATAAAAATATATTATACTTTTATAAAAGTAATAATACAATATTATTTTAAATATTGTATGTGTGAATTTGTGATTTTTCAGAGGCAACAAAATAATATAACTATCATATTCCTTTTGAAATAGGGAATATTGAATATTGATTTAGATGGTTTCCTTTCAAAAACAATAATACAATATTCTTGTGAAATATTGTACTAAAATATTGAACGAAAAAAAAATTACATTTATGTAAATATTTATTTATCATAAATTGGTATAGTTAAATCGATATAATCAAATCGAATAACTATACATTTTTGTGATACTATTTAAATTTAAGATGAGACTAACATTTTCTTTGAGCAAATTAAAATAGTTTCTAAACTCAATTGGCTATAACTCCTTGTCTTTCTTTGATTGAAAGAAAAAATAAAAATCTGCCTTAATTGCCTAAAGATCTGAAAGATGAAATAGAAATAAATTTTGCTAATTCAATTGGTTAGAACTTCACGCTAATAACATTTTATAAACTAGAGGAAGAAAAGGAAAGAACAATAGAGAGAAACCAATAAATTTGTATGTTTTATTATGAAACAAAACTCAATATTTATATGAAAGAATTAGGATTACAAATAATACAACAAACATAATATTAAGGATGTAGGAATATAAAAAGCATTCATAAATACTACTACATTTACAACATAAGTCCATTATTCAAGTTTAAATATGTTTTTTTTTTATATATATATGGTCGATGGCCTAATAATAAGGCGGTGTCACTTAAAAATCCTTTATAGAGCCTCGCAATAAATTTTTTTATTTCGGATACATGCACAAACTTCATTTGGGAACTATTTAAATAAGAGTAATGCATCAAATAACTACATAGGATGTGTATGTCACGTAAGACGACTGCTAGTGAGCTACTGTGAATAGCATTATTCATTAAATAAGTTTTATAATGGATGTTTCATCATAATTACGATAATACTTGCACAATCAATTCTCACTTCTAATAATTTTAAAATGTATAATTTCCCTGTGACCGATAAAATTATTACATAACATAAATTGATGCAGTCCCAAACACGGGAGATATGGATCACTTATTTAGATGATTTTAATATTTAATAATTATTTAATTAAAATTTAGTATATATTTGCAATTTCTGGTGGACTTTGCATTAGGATTCTTCGTTAGCAACTGAATAAAGGTTCTTTTGCTCGACTTGGTTGACAGATTGTAGCGACCCGAAATTTTAAAAAAGTACAAATTTTATAACTTAAAATGTGTCGCTACAACAATCCCGTCAAAGTTTAGAATTTATTTTACGTCCGTCGAGTTGTCTAGCAAAAACAATTAATTTAGGATTTCAAAACAATTTTAATCTTAAAATTTCAATATTTACTTATCGAGTGCAATCTCGAACATTTTTAAAAATACCAAATTCTTATCAATTTAAATCTAATTTTTATGTCCAATATTCTATTTAGAGTTCAATTTCATTAAGTCTAAATTTTATCTTTTAATTCAATTTTATTAAATCCTGTTAGCCAAAGAATTATTTTCCAACACAAACTCTAAGCCCAAATACTGCCTCGTTTTCTGTGCCCTACATTCACTATTCATCACCACTGTTTCTCTCGACCTCTCCAACACCTCCAAGACCTCCCAACGTCGCAGCCAAGAAGCAGGTAACAAACTCACCAAAATTCCTTCAATCTTTGCTCAATGATCAGTGGAAAGTTTCGCACAATCATCACCACCACACCCATGTCGAAACCCTCCAACCTCAAACTGTTTTCACAACCACAGAAACCCGGTTTCAACCTTCCAACCGCCGCCTGCAACGCCTCAAACCGCCACCTTCACGCACCCATTACACCACCATCCCAACGTCGAACCCTCAACGAGCCACCACCACTCATGTCGCCGCCTGCAGCCACCCAAAAACGGCAGCCCCGTTCTGTCAATCCGACCCTCCACTTCACCAAATTTAACCCAAAATTCAACCACAAAATCAAGGAATAATAAAGCTCAAACACTTACCTCGACTCTACCCATGTTTTGGCCGGATTACCCGTCAGAAAACCAAGGAAAACCGAACTGTTGGCCTCGGTTTTTGACACCCAATCAACACCCAATCAACCCCAATCGACCCCCACTCGCCGGCGCTACCTCGCGACAGCGACCACCCTGATTTTGGCCGGAGTTCACCTCTTCCTCCACCACTTCTCCATCGCCGGCTCTTCTCCTCTCCTCTTCCCTGCCTATCGCGTCGAGTGAGAAAGAGTAGAGATAGGTTTTTGTAAATATTTGATTTTTGGAAATTACTCCTTAAGTCCTAGTTTTTGAAAGTCATCCATTTTAGCCCCAAGGTTTCTAAAAGGTTATTATTTTCAATTCCAAAGTTTTATAAATTGTTTAATTCGGCCCCTATGTTTTAATAACATTTAAATTAGCCCACAATTTCCAAAAAGTTTACAATTCAGCCTTTAAACTTTTAAATTTCAGTTTTAAATACTTTTCAATTAAGTCCTTAAATGTTTTAAAGTTTTAATTAGACTTAGTATTTTAAATTAAATTAATTTTGTTCTTGCTAGACGAGATCACGGGCAAAGTGTGAAGCACGGTAACGTTACAATTGTTCAATTTTCAAGAAAACTTTCAAGACTTCGAGGTGGGGTTTACATTTAAGCAATTGTGGTTATTTGTCCATGTTAATTCTTGATGTGTGATTTTGATTGTGATATAATGTTTATACCTATGAGAATGTTGTCAGGGACCGTAAATAGGTTCGGGATCGAAATTGGGTTCTTGGGAATGCCCACAGTGTAAAAAAATTTGCTAAGCTTATATCATGTTGTCAGGAACCGTAAATAGGTCCGGGATCGAAATTGGGTCCTTGGGAATGCCCACGGTACATATTCTATAGTATGTTGTATGGATATTATGTTCACCACTGGATTGCATATTTTGACTTAATTTGGACTGATTGCTGTATCTCCACTGAGTATAATTCTTTATGCTCACCCCACTATTTTTCCAACCTTTCAGGTTAAGGAGCTTGGCAGGGCAAGGCAACGAGCGGGGCAATTTTAATTTAATAATAGACCTTTTGAATTTCAAGTTTTGAAACAAGAAATTTTAAATAGTTGATTTCCATTTTGACACTTAAGTATTGAATTTTGGCATCTTTGCAAATGTTGGTTTTTTGCTAATCATATTTGGTATTGACTCTTGAATGAAAAATTATTTTAGAAGTGATGTTTCCGCGTTTTGTGCTAAATTGCTATAGATTTTTAAAGTATATGTTTGCCTTCGTATTGTGGCGACTTTTGAAAATATTTATTTACAGGGTACTTTGAGTTAAGTAACGCCTCGAGTTATTAGTGAAATTGGGGCGTTACAGTGTGGTATCATAGCACGGTTCTACCTTTCTGTAGACTTGTAAAAATTTTGCAAAAAAAAAAATAAAAAATAAAAAAAAATAAAATGTGTTTAATATTTAATTTAAATGCTACCCGCTCTTGCCGCGCCACGCCTACTCCGAAAAGGTAAAAGATGTTTAGCAAATTTTATTTGATGAAGTCTGAAAATTTTCAATTGCTGGATACCATGAATTTATTATATAACTGCATCTGGAATTGATTGTTACAACAGAAAATTACATGAGAATGAAATTTTGTTATAGTTGATGCAGTTTGAAATGTTTGAAAGTTTGAATCCAGTACATGTTATAAAAATTTTCATGACTTATTATATTGGAAGTTGAACTTGTGATGTGATGTATTAAAATTTTTTTGAAAATTATAAATTTAGTCCTCGAAATTAGGCTAAAACATGAAGTAACTCATTTCAGCAGAATTTATCTTCAGAATTGATATGCCAAAAGGAACGTATGAGATAGAGATGTGGGAAGAACTATTTGTGGAAATTCAGTAGGAGAACATATTTTGGATTATAGATATTGGTCGCAATTTTATTATTTGTTTTCCTTTTGAAAATTTTGAGATAATAATAAAATTTGCTTTTAGCTCTACTGTGATTCTATGATTTTTCCTTTTAGATTTTATTATTCCTAAATGGCCATTGTGAAATTCACAACTTAGTGGATGCTGAGAGAAATGTTGTTGTGATTTAGGGAAATGTCTCGTAGAACAAATCGAGTTCCCGCGAATCGGACTGCTGCAAGACAAGCTATCCCAGGCCAGGCCGCTACTGGCGATGCGGGGAATAATTCATTAAGGGATCTCGTGAGTGTTCTCCAGGGGCTCATTCAGCAACAAGCCCCAACAGCTCCATGAAATGCCCCTATTCCACAGGCTAATGCAGGCAACACTAGTATGGTTGTTGAACAGTTTCACCGATATAAGCCACCAACATTCAATGGTCGAACAGGACCCCTAGCTGCAGAGGAATGGCTAAGGGCATTAGAGAGGATCTTTAAAAATATAGCCTTCTCAGACACTCAGAAAGTGTCATGTGCTGTTTTCCAGCTTGAAGAGGATGCAGATCATTGGTGGGAATCATATCAGCGCACCAGAACTGAGGCACAGCAACTTGAATTGACATGGAACGGATTCAAGGAATTGATAATACAGAGGTATTTTCCCCAGTCTTTCCGGGATCAGAAAGAAACAAAGTTCCTTGAACTTAGATAGGGAAGTATGTCCGTGGTGGAATATGAAACGAAATTCAACCAATTGTCCAGGTATGCTATCCATCTGGTTGACACGGATATCAAAAAGGCTAGAAGGTTTGAAAGGGGCTTACGCCCAGAAATTGGAGGAATCATGGTAGGTTTGGGACTCATTACCTATGCCGAAGCAATTGAGCGAGCACAAGCTATATCCTTTCGCTTAAACCTGGAAAAGACTACTCAGAAACCCGCAGAGGTACCAGTGAAAAGGAAATGGGATAGTCATAATATGGGCAAAGGCAGATATCAGAACAAGAAGGGGAAATCATGGGGAAAAATGGAGGAAAAGGCTAGCACTGAGAAACCTGTATGCCCGAAGTGTGATAAGCGTCACCATGGAGAGTGCTTACTCGGGAAAGGGATGTGTTTCAGATGTAAGAAACCCGGTCACTTTGCTGGTGAATGTCCTGAATTCAAGGGTAAGGAAGATGTCAGGAAGGGAAAGGCTCGAGTTTTCGCTTTAACTCAAAAAGAGGCAGAGAAAGATCCAGACGTGATGACATGTATTCTATCAGTATTCAATATACCTGCTATCGTTTTGATTGATTCTGGTGCTACGAATTCTTTCATCTCTGCTAGTTTTCATGCTAAGATTGGGAATGTGTGTGAAAGTGTGAATGATGCCTTAGAAGTTAGTATCCCTTCAGGTGAAACTATTATCACTAATATGATGTCGAAAGCTGTTAAGTTTGAAATAGATGGGAAGAACTTAGAGGCTGACTTGTACTTAATAGACATGAGGGACTTTGATATTATTTTAGGCATGGACTGGCTTAGTTGCAATCACGCTACGATTAAGTGTCATGAGAGGGAGGTGCTCTTTCAGAAACCAGGAGAATGTGAATTTACCTTCTTCGGGACAAAAGTCAAAACCATGCCCCGTGTCATATCAGTGTTGGAAGCACAAAGGATGTTGAGAAAGAGTACAAATCAAGGATATCTAGTGAGCATCACTAGTGTTTAGGCAACTGAGGTAACTGTTACAGATGTACCAGTTGTGCGTGATTTTGTGGATGTATTTCCAGAAGACCTAGTTGGTATTCCACCAGATAGACAAGTAGAATTCATGATTGACTTGGTACTTGGAGCTGCACCCATATCTAAAGCACCCTATAAAATGGCACCGAAGGAACTTCAGGAGTTGAAGGTGCAACTACAAGAACTGTTGGATAAAGGATTTATTCGACCGAGTGTATCGCCTTGAGGAGCACCGGTTTTATTTGTGAAAAAGAAAGATGGATCAATGAGGATGTGCATCGACTACAGGGAGTTGAATCGCCTCACAATCAAGAATAAGTATCATTTACCACGAATAGAAGATTTGTTCGATCAGTTAAAGGGTGCCATTGTATTCTCCAAAATTGATTTGAGATCAGGTTATCATCAGTTGAAGGTTAAGGACGGTGATATACCAAAAACTGCATTTAGGACTCGATACGGACATTATGAATTCACCGTGATGCCGTTTGGGTTAACTAATGCACCAGTTGTCTTCATGGATTTAATGAACCGAGTATTTCATCAATACTTGGATCGATTTGTAATTGTCTTTATTGATGACATTCTGATTTATTCAAGGGATAAGGAACAACATGATGAGCATCTCAACATTGTGTTACAGACACTTCGACAGGAAATGTTGTATGCAAAATTCAAGAAGTGTGAATTCTGGCTTGATCAAATTGGTTTTCTTGGACATGTGGTTACCGTAGATGGTATCGAAGTTGATCCAGCCAAGGTTGATGCTGTCACTAATTGAGGGCACCAACCAATATAAATGAAGTTCGTAGTTTCTTGGGATTGGCTAGCTATTATCGAAGGTTTATCGAAGGATTTTCAAAAATCACTGGACCGATGACCTAGTTGACCAAGAAGGGAGTGAAGTTTCAGTGGACAGAAAAGTGCGAGAAGAGTTTTCAAGAGTTGAAACAGAAATTGGTATCTGCACCAGTTTTGGCTATTCCAGAAGGGTCAGAAGGTTTTGTAATCTATAGTGATGCATCGAAACAAGGTTTGGGATGCGTACTGATGCAGCATGAAAAAGTGATTGCATATGCATCTAGACAGTTGAAGCCACATGAGCAGAACTACCCTACACATGACTTGGAATTGGCTGCTGTAGTTCATGCTTTAAAAATATGGCGACATTATCTATATGGTAGTAAGTGCGAGATATACACAGACCATAAGAGTTTAAAGTATTTCTTCACTCATAAAGAATTGAATATGAGACAGAGAAGGTGGTTGGAGTTAGTTAAAGATTATGACTGTACTATCCATTACCATCCTGGCAAGGCCAATGTTGTTGCTGATGCACTTAGCCGGAAAGGTAAAGGGCAGTTAGCTGCCTTAACCAGTCAAGAACAATTGATCAAGGATTTTGCCAACATGAGACTTGAGATTGTAAATCCTCCACATCACACAACTGCAATTATAGCTATTATGATTGTTCGACCGACTCTCAGAGACAGAATTAAAGAAGCTCAGGGTAAGGATAATTTTTTTTGTAAGATTAAGGACCGAGTACTCGCTGGCAGTGTTAAAGGTTTTGAAGTATCAACTGATGACACTCTTATGTTCAAGGGAAGACTGTGTGTACCGAAGGATGAAACTTTGAGGAAAGAGATTTTAGAAGAAGCACATTATTCACCTTATACTGCACACCCAGGAGGTACAAAGATGTACCAAGATTTGCGAATAAATTATTGGTGGAGAAACATGAAGAGGTCAATTGGCTTGTTTGTTGAGAAGTGCATGACTTTCCAACAAGTTAAAGCTAAACATCAACGTCCGTCTGGAATGTTGAACCCACTTGAAATCCCAGAATGGAAGTGGGAACACATAACAATGGATTTTGTCGTGGGACTTCCTAGATCAGTTAAAGGCCATCAAGCTATATGGGTCATAGTTGATCGTTTGACGAAATCTGCACATTTTCTTCCAGTGAAAATGACTTTCAGTTTAGATCAGTATGCTCACTTGTACATCAGAGAAATTGTAAGATTGCATGGTGTACCAGTTTCTATAGTGTCAGACAGGGATTCCAGATTTACATCCAAGTTCTGGGAAAGCTTGCAAACAGCTATGGGAACTAGATTGAAATTCAGTACAGCATATCATCCACAGACAGATGGACAATCAGAGAGAACTATACAGACTTTAGAGGATATGTTGAGAGCTTGCGCTTTAGACCTTGGTGGTAACTGGGAAACGCATTTACCTTTGGTTGAGTTTGCTTATAACAATAGTTTCCAGTCTACCATCGGCATGGCACCGTATGAAGCTCTTTATGGCAGAAAGTGCATATCACCAATCCATTGTGATGAAGTTGGTGAGAGGAAGGTTTTGGGTCCAAAAATAGTGGAACAGACTGTAAAGGCTGTGGAAAAGATCAGAGAAAGGATTAAAACAGCACAAGACAGAGAAAAGTCTTATGCTGACAAGCGACGAAAGGAACTACAGTTTGAAATTGGTGAGAAAGTATTCATTAAAGTGGCTCCCATGAGAGGAGTGGTAAGGTTTGGAAAGAAAGGAAAACTTAGACCAAGGTTTATTGGACCTTTTGAAATTTTGGAAAGAGTTGGAAACGTGGCCTATAGGTTGGCTTTACCGCCAGAGTTAGCATCAATACATAATGTCTTTCACATCTCAATGTTAAGGAAATATGTACATGATCCGGACCACATTGTTAATTATGCATCCTTGGATGTTAACAAAGATATGACATATGAGGAAACTCCTGCAGTTATACTTGAAAGGAAAGTTCATACCTTAAGGAACAAGGATATTCCGTTAGTTAAAGTCCAATAGAATAGACATGGTAGAGAAGAAGCAACTTGGGAAAGAGAAGATGAAATTTTAGCCAAATATCCAGACATTCTCAAATCAAGTAAGTTTAATTTCGACGACGAAATTTATTTAAGTGGGGAAGGTTGTAGCGACCCGAAATTTTAAAAAAAGTACAAATTTTATAACTTAAAATGTGTCACTACGACAATCCCGTCAAAGTTTAGAATTTATTATACGTCCGTCGAGTTGTCTAGCGAAAACAATTAATTTAGGATTTCAAAACAATTTTAATCTTAAAATTTCAATATTTACTTATCGAGTGCAATCTCGAACATTTTTAAAAATGCCAAATTCTTATCAATTTAAATCCAATTTTTATGTCCAATATTCTATTTAGAGTTCAATTTCATTAAGTCCAAATTTTATCTTTTAAATCAATTTTATTAAATCCTGTTAGCCAAAGAATTATTTTCCAACACAAACTCTAAGCCCAAATACTGCCTTGTTTTCTGTGCCTTACATTCACTATTCATCACCACTGTTTCTCTCGACCTCTCCAACACCTCCAAGACCTCCCAACGTCGCAGCCAAGAAGCAGGTAACAAACTCATCAAAATTCCTTCAATCTTTGCTCAATGATCAGTGGAAAGTTTCGCACAATCATCACCACCACACCCATGTCGAAACCCTCCAACCTCAAACTGTTTTCGCAACCACAGAAACCCGGTTTCAACCTTCCAACCGCCGCCTGCAACGCCTCAAACCGCCACCTTCACGCACCCATTACACCACCATCCCACCGTCGAACCCTCAACGAGCCACCACCACCTCATGTCGCTGCCTGCAGCCACCCAAAAACGGCAGCCCCGTTCTGTCAATCCGACCCTCCACTTCACCAAATTTAACACAAAATTCAACCACAAAACCAAGGAATAATAAAGCCCAAACATTTACCTCGACTCTACCCATGTTTTGGCCGGATTACCCGTCGGAAAACCAAGGAAAACCGAACTGTTGGCCTCGATTTTTGACGCCCAATCAACACCCAATCAACCCCCACTCGCCGGCGCTACCTCGCGACGGCGACCACCCTGATTTTGGCCGGAGTTCACCTCTTCCTCCACCACTTCTCCATCGCCGGCTCTTCTCCTCTCCTCTTCCCTGCCTATCGCGTCGAGTGAGAGATAGTAGAGATAGGTTTTTGTAAATATTTGATTTTTGGAAATTACTCCTTAAGTCCTAGTTTTTGAAAGTCATCCATTTCAGCCCCAAGGTTTCTAAAAGGTTATTATTTTCAATTCCAAAGTTTTATAAATTGTTTAATTCGGCCCCTATGTTTTAATAACTTTTAAATTAGCCCACAATTTCCAAAAAGTTTACAATTCAGACTTTAAACTTTTAAATTTCAGTTTTAAATACTTTTCAATTAAGTCCTTAAATGTTTTAAAGTTTTAATTAGATTTAGTATTTTAAATTAAATTAATTTTGTTCTTACTAGACGAGATCGCGGGTAAAGTGTGAAGCACGGTAACGTTACAATTGTTCAATTTTCAAGAAAACTTTCAAGACTTCGAGGTGGAGTTTACATTTAAGCAATTGTGGTTATTTGTCCATGTTAATTCTTGATGTGTGATTTTGATTGTGATATAATATTTATACCTATGAGAATGTTGTCAGGGACCGTAAATAGGTCCGGGATCGAAATTGGGTCTTTGGGAATACCCACAGTGCAAAAAAATTTGTTAAGCTTATATCATGTTGTCAAGGACCGTAAATAGGTCCGGGATCGAAATTGGGTCCTTGGGAATGCCCACAGTACATATTCTATAGTATGTTGTATGGATATTATGTTCACCACTGAATTGCATATTTTGACTTAATTTGGACTGATTGTTGTATCTCCACTGAGTATAATTCGTTATGCTCACCCCACTACTTTTCCAACCTTTCAGGTTAAGGAGCTTGGCAGGGCAAGGCAACGAGCGGGGCAATTTTAATTTAATAATAGACCTTTTGAATTTCAAGTTTTGAAACAAGAAATTTTAAATAGTTGATTTCCATTTTGACACTTAAGTATTGAATTTTGGTATCTTTGCAAATGTTGGTTTTTTGCTAATCATATTTGGTATTAACTCTTGAATGAAAAATTATTTTAGAAGTGATGTTTTCGCGTTTTGTGCTAAATTGCTATAGGTTTTTAAAGTATATGTTTGCCTTCGTATTGTGACGACTTTTGAAAAATTTATTTACAGGTTACTTTGACTTAAGTAACGCCTCGAGTTATTAGTGAAATTGGGGCGTTACACAGATCAAGCCTCAAATAATTACCATGGAAAGAAATGGAGGATGCAGCAACAAGGAAAAGTCGCATGCTCATCTAAAGAGACTGTATTCAATGAAGTATTTTTATGATTCTGTTGATCATAGAATTTATTTACACTTCGGTTTTAACAGAGTGACGACGAAGGTTAATCAAAATTATTAATACAATCACAAGTGAAGTGACCACTGGAAAACTAATACATTCACGCAATAAGTGAAGGCAAAAAGATGGCCAAACATGTCCCTGTGAGAGTGCATTATGCCATTATGTCATATCGCTTAAGACAAAATGTCTATTGACATGTTTGATGAAATCAATTGAATAAAATGTAACAGTATTAAAGAAGAGATTTTGCTATTTGTACAATCGGGGATGACAATCTCGATTGACAATGTCCTCACAGAAGGAGGGTCCGCGATTTTTTTATTCATCGTGAGCCCCCTCTCCCATGTATGTGATTGTCAATCGGGATTGTTATCCTCGATTGTACGTGTAGCATGGCCCTTAAAGAAGAGAGAATGGCTAAATTTTTTACATTATAATAATACGTACTAAACACTCCACTATGAACAGATTTACAGAAGATATGGAAAGCTTAATGAGATAGGATAAGCAAAGGGCCGAGCCTTTCTCGTCCCGGTTCAACTCCAAGAACAACTCGAACTTGTCTGGACACCTTTTTTCACGAGCCAATGCGTTTTTTGGCTCAATTTTTGACTTATTTTATTATTTAAAAATAAATAAAAATGAGCATGCTCAACCCAAGAGCGAAAGGATCAAATCGAGCCAAATTGATGGATATGAACTGAGCTCGAGTTCGATTTAACCCATTGCGACCCCTACATCTACAATCAGAATTGTTTATGAAGATTTTGAGGGCTGTTTATAGCATGCCAACTCCACCCTGCCCAAGGAGTTCTGTCCTAATTGGACGAGTTCATTTTTAATCAATGTAGCTTTTCGAAATTAACTTGTTCAGGTTGAAATCCATTGATAAGTGATTGAAATGAGACTTTTCTCTAAAGCAAAATGAAGATTTACATGTTAGTGTGTCTGTTTCTGCTTCCCCTATTGATTTTTGGACCGTTAGTTTCCAAGCGGGGGACCCACGCCTCACACAAGCAGTCAACAATGTCATGCCCAACGGTCAGAAATTCTCAGCCCAACGGTAAGATAATCTCTTTTTTGGGGGAGATTTTTCTCCACCAGACAGGCCTTAATGATCACATAACATATTATCTACACACCCTTTGGTATGTAAAGTTTCGAGTAATTACGCTATTGATCATTAAAGTTATTTTTTTTCTGTAAATCGCTCAAGCTTTTATTTATTACTTTAACATCGCACGATTTAAAATATTAACATAAAAATCCAATGTTATGTTAATTGCCAACATCTCAAAGTGTTATTTAACAAGCGCAAAATTCATTTTTAAAAAGAATAAAGAAATCAAGTTTACCATATGATTTAATAAAAAATGTTACGAAAACTAAAGTTGCATTACATTTTCTTATCTCAAAGAGTTTAATCCCCAGTTCCTAATTTCTCAATCTTTGTTGACTTGGCAAAATGAATAATGATTTGATGACACGGACGCTTAACATCATGAGATAGAATTTAACATTAATATTTTTAACCGAGTGACCATTAGTACAAGTGTTAGAAACTTGAGTGACTATTAGCGTAATTTCTCAATACTTCAATGATCATTGGCATAATTAACCCATTATGGTTAATTATAGATACCATAAATACAATTCTACAATGATAATTGTTTATCAGCAGTCCATTCTACCAGCGGATGCTTGTTGCCCTTTCCCCGTGTACAAAAAGTAAAAAATGTGGGAATTATCTCCATACTCCCTCTCTTTCTTCCTATGCCTGCACAAAAACACAGTCTGGTTTTTGAAGGAGTCATATGTCAACTCACTGTGTACACCATCAGTAGCAGATCAGAAAGAAATGCTCTAATACTCGAGTATTTTGGTTTGCACCCAGCATGCAGCAGGAAGAGACCTACACTTCTTCATGTTCGAGATAGATCTTCCAAAGAACAAGGCCATTGCCAATTCATTCCTAACAATGAAAGAACCTGACATCTGATTGTTTCCAACCTTCACTTACAGAACCATCAGTGGCTGTTTATTACAGTTAAAATTGCTGACCGATGATTTAATTGGTATACTTCTCAAATAGTCCTTTAGAAGATATATGCTCGATCTCAAAGTTCCCGTATCTCACAAGGGGAATGTCGGCCATGAACTTGTGCCCATAGCTGACCAGGTGTGCAGGTAGATCTGCAATATCACCAACTCAGATAAAACCTAATCAGATAGTTGACCGGGGCCAACTTCGGAGAAGTGAAGATAAATCTGATGAAAAAAAGGATAAGCTATTAAGAGATAAAACCAACTGTTGCTGCAGTCCTTTTAGCACCATATAAATCATACAGATTTTTCTTCAGCAGTTGCAATATCGATCCTTTACTTCTATTGTTCCTTGCAGACTGTGAAGCACTTTAAGCACGTATCATGTCAATCTCAATTGAAGCAATAAAGTCCTTATGATTCCAATGTGTAATGCAATGATGTAATGCATTAGTTCGAGCAACTGGAAGAGTGGGAGGCCACTTAAGTTTTGAGAATACGTCTTGGCGGGACTTCAATATACACACTCTTACCATATCCCATTTAATACTTGAATGAATCCAAGAAAAGACCGAGAGAAAGGCCAGCTTTCCAATAATTGCACATGGTGATCAAGTTTCTTATGTTATCCACCAAGGGAAAAGAAGACCTATACATGAGAGCCCCAATCCCCTCCACTACAGCTACAGTTAATGCAGCAGATAAAACATCCCAGTCCCCTGTTTGCCCTATTACAGTTGCGAAAGCGGTCGCACAATAGAAGCCCACCAAGAAAAACAGTAACTTGGTAGGAAGATTTTTCCTTAACTCCTTGATTCTAGCATTCAACTTGACTTGAAGAGCTTGCAAGGCCCTAATAAGCCTAGTTCCACCAGTGTCGTTTGTGGAAGAATTTAGTCTACCACCATCAGCTGCACTTCTGATAGACCATGCCATCCTCCTAGACAATTGTAACAGAAGTTTTAGCTTACATGGATGCACAAATGCACTTTAAAAACATAGAATCTAAGATTTTTGTCTAACCAATGACATGTCATCATGCAAACAATATTATTATTTTAATAAATTTAGATGAGAACCAGTGTAACATCACTATCACTTAACTTTGTTGAACATAAAAAGTATGACCCACGTGAGAAAATGCCAACTGCAAGAGTGAAAATTTGTCAAAGGAAAACGCAATGCAGCTAAGGCAATCAGATATATGGATAGTCAGAAACCTTGATCTGGAAGGTATTAGACGTTTGAAACTTGTGAAATAGCCATGTGATGGCATTTTGGTAGCAATTAACATGGAGGAACCTGCAAGCCAAAACTCAGAATTAGTTTGAACCTTAGCCCAATATTTGACCACACCAAGCCTTCTGCTCAATGAATAGAATTTATTACGTATTTTAAAGGAGTTAACTTTTTCATTAAAAAACAAAATAAAGAAACTGAAGCAGCCTAATTATGTTAAATCTGTTCAGGCCATAACAACCCAAACCACAAAGAAGTTTGGGAAAAATCATATTTCAGGTGTTATCTTTACCCCAATTCAAAAATCAGACAAATAGTTTGAAAAATTCAAAAATCAGGTATATATTTAATTAATTAAAAATATTTATTAAATAAAAATAATAATATCACGGTTATGTTATTAATGATCACAGATTCATAATTATAGGTCACGAATTTATTTACTGGTCATATATCCTCAAATTAATTGGTCACAGATTATTTCGTGATCACAAATCAAAAATTTTGTAGGTCACATATTATTTCGATGTCATATATCATTCAAATTACAAGTCACATTTTATCTATTGGTCACAAATTATTTTTTAGTCACAGACACCTAATATTTAGTCACAAAGCAGTCAAATAGTTGGTCAGACACCTAAATAGTTGGTCACGGACATCTAATTATTGGTCACAGATACTATCGCAACCACCACCGTCATACCACCACCACAAACAGAAACCACCACCGCCAGATCCACCACCTGCCGCCACAACATCATCACAGCTGTCGCCAACACCACGAAAACAGACCTCCCCCACGAAAACCACCGCATCACCGCCAACCACCAGCGACGCCGCCCACAGTAACACCAAATCTTGCATAAACTGGAGCAATGCCGAATTTTTCCACAAGTTCAAGGAAGAATAGGCCAACCAAGAAGTATATGTAGACATTTTGATACTTACCCAGTGAACACAGAAACTGAAGCCCAAGATCTTCCCTCGTGTCCTGCTACTGCTAAGCTTTGGTATAATAAGATCATCACCCAATGCAAACCACCCCCACCCACCACTAAAGCCAGTACACCACCACCCATCACCCACCGCAAACCACCACCACAATAACACTAGCCAACCACCAGAACACCGACGATTCGCGACGCTGCTTCTGATTCGCGCTCGCTGGTCGCCGGCGATTCGCGCTCCTTTGGGAAGAAGACGAGAGGCGAGGGAGAGAGGTGAACGACAACGTCGCCGCTGCGCGGTGAGCTGTCGTCGTTGCCGTTGCGCCGGCCCATCGTGATGCTGTCGTCGCGCCATTCACCGGGGGGGAGGGGGAGGGAGACGAGAGATGGAGGGGAGGGGAGGGAGTAGTGTGTTAAAATTAGGTTATTAATTAGGTTTTAATATATATTACTTGATGTTTGCATAAAAAAACTTTGGGTCTGACTTTTGCATTGGGTTCTTGGGACACCTGGCCCCATGTAATTTCCTCAAGAAGTTTCGGAAGCCAATTTCCTTCAGTATCTGAGTTTTAGGCCTCAAAATTTGAAGAATGGTCTAGCACCAGTGGAAAACATAATTAAAGGGTAAGGGTCAGCAGCTGTTGCTACACATATTATCACATTTTTTAAGTGCAATGCTAAATCATTAAACATTTGAATTATCCCTACTTTCCTAAGTTTAACTCTATTTGTCATCTAGATAATCTACATATGACCTCAATCACCTGATAATCTAGCTTTTTTACATAAAAATTATCTAGAATGGGAACTAATGATAGCACTCGTAGATTAACTAATTTTCGTAAAAAAAAGACCAGCTAATAACATTCATATTTGCCTACTGACAAAGCATAATAAATAAAAGAAAATGGTGACCACTTGTAAAAAGATCTCATACTACATGCAAAACCTAATAGGCTTTAGATAAATGAATCACATTCTGTCCCCCATAGTTCAGAAATTATAACAGATTAAGTAATCTAGAAATGGGAACTTTTTGAACAATCATAGATAACAATTGTCGTTAAGAAAATGACCATATTAGTAAATTTATCAAGCATGCCCAATTAATAAAAATATCTGTATTTGCAAAATTACAATGCAAATTTAATAGTAAAAGGAAATGATGATAATAAAGAAAGAGCAAAATGATAGGGGGGAAAAATAAAAGCAATAACACATCTAGTTATCTCAACAAATTCCACTGTCCCGGGGGGGTGGGGGGTTACCAACAGCGAGAAATTGTAAAAGGATGCCACAAAGGACACCACATTACATGCAAAATGTAATACCCCAACAAATGAATTACATTCTGCCCCAATGCTTGGAACTTTATAACAAAATAGGTAATAATATCAGATTAAAATAATTCGTAGTGTCAATATTCATCACTTTCTTCGCAATTAAGTCTTTTTATTATAATCCTTTGATTCTGTAACCTAGTAATTCCACTTTCACCATTCTTTTTTACTCCAAAAATCAAGTTTCAATGCACGCTTAGTACAGGGTTTCCCAACATAAGAATTCTTTGTAGCGACCCAAAATTTTAAAAGTACAAAATTTATAACTTAAAGTGTGTCGCTACGATAATCCCGTCAAATTTTAGAATTTATTTTACGATCGTCGAACTGTCTAGCAAAAACAATTAATTTAAGAATTTCGAAACGATTTTAATCTTGAAATTTCAATATTCACTTATCGAATCCAATCTCGAACCTTTTTAAAAGTATCAAATTCTTATCGATTTAAATTCAATTTTGATGTTCGATATTCTATTTAATATCCAATTTCAGTAAACCCAATTTTTTATCTTTTAATTCAATTTTATTAAATCCTGTTAGCCAAAAAATTAGTTTCCAACACAAACTCTAAGTCCAAATACTACCTCGTTTTCTGTGCCCTATATTCACTATTCATCACCATTGTTTCTCTCGACCTCTCCAACACCTCCAAGACCTCTCAACATCGCAACCAAGAAGCAGGTAAGAAACTCACCATCTCTTCTCTTCAAATTCTACCCAACAATCGATGGAAAATTTCACAGAAACATCACCAACCTTCCCACCGTCGAATCCACCACCCTCACCGAACCTGCAAGCAGCCACCTCAACCCACCTACTGTCGAGCCACCACCACACGGCCACCAACCCACATCAAGAACCACCAACCACCGCCTGCAACTACACAAAACGGCAGCCCCGTTTTTTGCCATCGACCGCCCTTCATCTCACCCAAATTCAACACCAAGCAACCACAAAAACCAAGAAAACACAATACCCATACATTTACCTCAATTAATCGACATTTTGGCCGAATTACAGCCATGAAAAATCAAAGGTTGGCATCGGTTCTTGACCCCGATCGACGCCTAATCAACCTCCGATCGACCCCCACCGCCGGCGCTACCTCGCGACGGCGGCGCCTCTGATTTTTGGCTGGAGTTCACTCACGTCCATCACCTTCCCAACGCCGGCTTCCCCCTCTTCTTCTCTCGAGCTCCTGTGCGTTTTGTCGAGTGAGAGAGAGAGAGATTAGAGATAGGTTTATAGTGTAAATAATTGATTTTTAAAATTTACTCCTTAAGCCCTAATTTTTAAAAGTTATTCAATTTAGCCCAAAGTTTTTAAAAGGTTATTATTTTCAATTTCAAAGTTTTATAAATTGTTTAATTCAGCCCCTATATTTTAATAACTTTTAAATCAGCCCATTGAATTTTAAAAAGTTTATTTTCAGCTTTCAAACATTTAAATTTAAGTTTCAATATCTTTTCAATTAAGTCCCTAAAGTTTTAAAGTCTTACTTAAACTTAGTATCTTAAATTAAATTAATTTTGTTCTTGCTAGACGAGTTCGCGGGCAAAGTGTGAAGTACGGTAACATTTCAATTGTTCAATTTCCAAGAAAACTTTCAAGATTTCGAGGTGGGGTTTACTTTTAAGCAATTGTGGTTATTTGTCCATGTTAATTCTTGATGTGTGATTTTGATTGTGATATAATGTTTATACCTATGAAAAGGTTGTCAGGGATCGTAAATAGGTCCGGAATCGAAATTGGGTCCTTGGGAATGCCCACAGTGCAAAAATTTGCTAAGCTTATATCATGTTGTCAGGGACCGTAAATAGGTCCGGGATCGAAATTGGGTCCTTGGGAATGCCCACAGTACATATTCTATAGTATGTTGTATGGATATTATTTTCACCAATGGATTGCATATTTTGACTTAATTTGGACTAATTGCTGTATTTCCACTGAGTATAAATTGTTATGCTTACCCCACTATTTTTCCACCCTTTCAGGTTAAGGAGTTTGGCAGGGCAATGCAACGAGTGGGGCAATTTTAATTTAATAATAGACCTTTTTGTTTCAAGTTTTGAAACAAAAAGTTTTAAATAGTTGATTTCCTTTTTGATACTTAAATATTGAATTTTAGTATCTTTGCGAATATCGGTTTTTGCTTATTACATTTGGTATTAACTCCTGAATGTGAGAAAAATTATTTTAGAAGTGATGTTCCGCGTTTTGTGCTAAATTGCTATGAATTTTTAAAGTATATGTTTGCCTTCGCTTTGTAGCGATCCTTGAAAATGTTTATTTACAGGTTATTTTGATTTAAGTAGCGCCTTGAATTATTAGTAAATTTGGGGCGTTATAATTTTTTTTGTAAAATTTTAATTTACACTCAAATCCACACTAAAGTGGTCTCTTGGTTCTCATGGAGTAAAATTTTAAATTCAGATTACCAAATAGAATTTTCAATATAGGGGAAAAATAATTTGCGGTTCAACAGAATTTACCTGATCGGAGATATCGACAGAGAATCACCAGAAAATCAACTTTTGAATTTTGTTTCTCAGAAGGTTATGCGGAGTCTGGTGATTAGTAGTGGTTGGGCAAGATGGGTAAAAACCCTTACAGGAAATTGTTAAACTAATGTCCTCACTGCAATTTTGCCGTTTTTCTCGTTTCTTTGAAAAATGATTTTGCCAAGTGTACATCAGATTGACCCCTCACAAGAGGGAACACCCAATTTTTTTATGGAAAATTTTGATAAGTAGGAACATAAATATGATTCATTTCAATAATAAAAAAATAAGTTTTAAATTCAAAAATTATATTTTTATTAATGATTTAATTAATTAAATATATAAAAGTTACAGATATATACAATTTGATCACAAATTCATTTATTGATCACATATTGACAAATTAATTAGTCAGAAATCATTTCGAAATCATAAATCAAAGATTTTATAGGTCACAATTTATTTTCGAAGTCACAAATCAGAATTTTAATATCACAAATTATTTTACGGTTACAATTTATAAATTTCATAGGTCACAATTTGTTCATCGATCACAAATCACAATTATTATGAGTCATAATTTATTACAAATTCATTTATTGGTCACATATTATCAAATTAATTGGTCACAAATTATTTTGAAGTCACAAATCAAAGATTTTATAGGTCACAATTTATTTTCGAGGTCACAAATCAAAATTTTAATGTCACAAATTATTTTACGATTACGATTCACATCATAGGTCACAATTTGTTTATCGATCACAAATCACAAATATTATAAGTCAATTTATTATACAATCACAAATTATCATATTATTTTTTAGTTACAAACTATCCAAATCATTGGTCACATATTTTTTATTAGTCACAGATTAACCAATTTAGTAATCACAGTCAATCAAATATTCTGTGACCACCGCCCGACAATTGTCTCCACCATACCACACCACTACGACCAACCAAAAAATTCCAAACCTACCACCACCGCGGCACCAACGAAGCCGCCACCAGATCCACCACCATCTCCGTCGTCGCCCAACAATGCATTCATCACCACCATCGTGCCACCACCACACAAAACATCACCATCGTTGCCCCACCACAACCCCACCCTGTCTCACACCAACACAAACAAAAAGTAAAAATAAAAAATTCGGCACCCACAGCAAACATCACCAGCATCCGCCATCACCACCACTTTCGGCCACCACCCATCGCTATCACCACCACCATCTCCATCACGGTTGCCAATACCAACCAACCACCATAACCACAACTGCTGCTACTCTCAAAGTCACGTGCCACCATCGCCAACAACACCAACCAAAAATCGTAATCACATCCAACCAAACCCTAGCTGCTGCTACTCTCAAAGTCGCGTGCCACCATCACCAACAACCACACAAATCACCACCGTCGCCATTAGACCCACCTCCGCACACACACCAATCTAACACTACTGCAGCAACAACAAAAATCATCCCCAAATCAAGACGCAGAGCACAGACACACCAACGCTGCCGCGCCGCAGTGATCACTAATCATCGGAGAAACACAGTGTTTTTCGGCCTGGGCAGAGGTCACACGCGGCACACCTGGAGGCAGAGGTCCTAGCAGCTGCGGCGTTCTTGGGCAGAGGTCGTCATCATCATCATCTTCCTCGTCAAGAAGGTCCTCATCTTCGTCGTAGAGGGCGGCACCGACGTTATTGGGATCTTCGGCGAAGGCCATGAGGGCCGGAGTGTGGGTGTTGATTCGATCAGCCGAATGAGAGAGAGAGAGAGAGAGAGAGAGAGAGAGAGAGAATTAGGTTTGGAATTGACGATGAATTAGATTTTTAATTATTGTATTTATTAAAATATTTATTTTATATATATTAATGAATTAAAAATATCTAATTTTTGCATAATCAAACTTTGCATCTTAGTTTTGAAATTGCATCTTGAAAAGTAGATTTATGTGTAATTTCTACTTTTTTTTTTTATTGAGCATGGGCCCTTCTCTTGTGAGTTACTTGACACCCTGTTGTAAAAATAACAAAACTTTTCGAGGAAAAAAAAAATTTAAACAGAGGCTTGCATGGCCTCCTCAACCAGGAATTGGAGAATTTACCACAACCCATTTCCAAATCCAATCAAAAATGTTATTGGATCGATTCCTAACTTATCTAATCGAACTAACATATTCAATTCAAGTTTCAAATCATTGTCACGAGTGGTGTGGATTGAGGACCGAAAAACTAAACTAGGAAGGGTTACCCCAAATCTAACTCTGTTGATACGAATTTACACATCAATTGTTGCATTTGAGCAAAGCTTAAATTATAATTCAAGTTGGTGAAATATACTTTTTACCCACAATTTCATAAATTTAACTTATTATCAATACATTCTATAAAACCCACCATTTATAATCACTCAAATCTTAATTTAAACAATCCCAAGCAGGCTCTAAATTTCATTGTGCCAAATACCCAGACATAATGTCTATTCGAATGTTAAAAACAAATGAAATCAGAACAATTATACATGTAGTACATCTTAATGTATTAATAAGGTCAAATCTGACAAATTCCAAAGGTACAGGATAATTTTCTAGAGGGCCAAAAAATATAAAAATATTTCTTGGCTTTTTGTGTTAAGTCCTTAAAACTGAAGTTCGTGATGCAAACTGTCACATAAGTATTATTCGATTCTAACCAAACTATATTGACGCAATGGCACATATTGTCCTAACCGGAACCACGCCTACTTAATAACTATAGTTGGTGCCATAGTACGAAGAATAGCCTCCAGTTTGTCCTGCAAGGCTAGGATTTGAAGGGGGAGATGTATATACCGAACCATGAGCTGCATAAGAATTATAGCCTTGATCAGCTGAAGGTGTGGTCTTCGGCTGTGCATTTGCAGCTTCTGCCATGAAATTCTGCAATACAAAACCATTAAAATGATATGACGAGATTCAGCAACTATTTCAGAATATTCAATGCACTAAAGCAATGATCGAAAAAAGCCACACGACATTGAAGTAAATTCTAAAATGCATAATTGGGCAATCAAATGCATAACAAATTCTACAAGGGCCAAACTTTAAAAAAAAAAAAAAAAATTAACTGAGTAGATGCGCGTTTGAACAATCAATCTAAAGCGCAGTTTAACAATATTACCTGAATCAACTGCTGAGCTGTTTGGACTTGAGAAGCAGTTCCACTAATCTCAACTGTCATCTCCCCAGGAACTCCTCTTGTTTCCTGTATTGTAACTGTAGCACCACTAACCCGCCGAATATAGCTTACATTTGCACCTGCTGTACCAATTACAGCATCAGCATAAGATAGCGGAATCTGAATTTGTTGTGTGACCTGCAAAGTTTCCAAACTCAAATTAGTCAATGAAACCCAAAAAAAACCTCCTTTTCGTTCTGTCATCCACTGTTTCTATATAGTCTTATCCCATAGCACCCTTCATAATATTTGTTCTGATGGGCTCAAATGTCCTAATGAATAAATAATTGAATCTGGTTCTAGGTAACTTCATTCAGCTAACGCAACAAACAAGTATCAAGATAAAAATCATCATTGCCACAGGCTCAACGACCAAAAAGATCACGCACAAATAACGACTCCGACAGTCAAAAGTTTAAGTGAAGATGACTTCAGTTTTCAATTGTCAAGGAAAACATTGAACATGACACGTTTTGGGTTAATATAATTACTATGAATCTATAATCAGCAAGGAAAGGCCACGGCAAGTGATAATTTCCAATCAAAATAGAGCTAGCACTTTGCCTTGACAAATGATCAGTTAATAGATGAACATGAAATTCTTCAAATTACATTTAACCTAATCTGCGTCGCAAGGAAAATCATTTGACATTAAAGATAATTTTGCGACTTTCAGAAGGATGGAGCTCATAGCACAGCAATGTTTTGTGTTTTTCAAGAAATTTCATAACAGTAATGCTAATTGAAAGCCAGTCTACTCTGCATTTTTTTAGGATTCACAATCATGAATTTAGCCTACTTCATACGTCAAGTTGAGGCAAGTGCAATTACAACAACAAGAAGCTAAGCCTCGTTCCCAATAATAATTTTGGGTTCAGCTGCACAAAACCTTGTTCACCACTTCATTTGAACCATCATGAAATCCATGGCAAGATCCAATGAAATAGAACTTTATCAACCATATAAAGACATGTTAGTTATGGCCCTACCTCTTCCTCTTCTAACTTGTTCTAGAAGCAACAACCAATCTATTGTATTATAGTATCAGTAAATGTAACAAAGGAAAGGGAGTCTTAAGTCAAAATATATTCTAAATTGAGTTCTGCTATATACTTGGCATACAAAATAGGTTGTGGAAATTGACCTGAAAACTCAATCCACTGGCATAACTTCAACTGTAACACAGTTGAGACTTGAGAACCAGCAAAGTATATGCATGCAAGAAACGGCAACAAGCTTTATAGGACTGCCAATTCCGTCAATAAAGCTGGGATTATGGACAAATAAAAGGTCACTATTGTAGGAAGTTCACGAGTACCTGCAATGTCTTCCTTTTTTACCAATAAGTTATGTCTAAGCACTATTATTTATGAGAAACTTATCTAGTATGGTTTTAAAATTTTAGATTAATGTTACAAGATATCTTTGTAACTATGTTCGACGACCAGATTTTGATTTTTAAATATAAACCAATCCCTGCTATTATTTCTGATTCATATTTGCATCAAGATATTGGCATTCATGTTCACAACAAAGAATAAGAAAGGAGAAGAAGAACCTGAGTGATTATTGATTGCATGGGCTGGTTGGATGATGAATGCAAAGGCATTGCCGCTTCTCTTCCATAATCAGATATACCTTGATGAGATTGTTTTTCTTGCAGAGGTGGCATGTCAGCTGAAGGATAATAATTATCAAATTGCCTAGGAGGTGGCATGAAATGAGAGCTGGCTCCATATCCAGGACCACCAGTTGCATTAGGAGGAAAAGATTGAGGAGGCGGACCCCAAGATTGGGCAGGAGGCACATGTTCCATTTGCGTATTGGGCATTTGCATCTAACAAGTAAAGCAATAAATAAGGTTCAGAAATATATTCGCCCGAGTAAAAATTTGCAATGAAACAGGACTTTCTAATGAAAGATAGGCTTACTTGCATTTCAATTATCGGTATTATGCTGCGGTCAACTAAAAATTTTCTCAGATGACAAGCAATTAATTCAATTGCTTTGTGTATACCTGCTGGTTCTCCTACAACTTCCACAATCCTATCATCTTGAAGGGCAAAAACAGGTAGGTCTTCTGCAATGATTTATGTCAAAAGTTGAATGTAGCAAGATAAATGAAAAGAGTTAACTAACTGCATTTCTACATAGCACATTAGCACTAGAATATGATATTAATTGAAGATTTCACAAAATCTGTCATTCTTATTCAGTAATGAATAACTGATATACAGAGGTAGTTAAAGAGTTACAGAACATATAAGGAAACAAGGTGTTGAAATCCCGAACTGATTGGGAAAAATTGTTAAGGATTCCTCTTTCCATATTTAGAATATATTGATTGATTTTGTTGCAGATTTGTAGAGATTGTAGGATAATTTTATTTCCTTCTTTCTATCTTTGTACCATAAATAGGGAACCTTGTACTGTACAAAACTTAAGAAATACAGGAAAAATGTTCTGATTTCAAGGTATCAGAGCACAAGATCATCCCTTAACCCACCAAAGTCATGACAGAGGCCACCGCCAATAGCAGAAGATCTACAACCTCTGACTTCCTCAATGGAGAATCTGAAGCAGATTCTGCCATGGGTTCCGGGGAAAATTCATCTTTCCAATTAACGGTTGAAAAACTAAATGGAAAGAATTTTCAAGAATGGGCACAATCGTTATATTGCACACCATCATTATCTACAGCTCTACCTCAACTTGCTTCCTTTTTGACATTTTTCAACACATTACACAGATTGTAGATTCTTTTATACCAAATCCACATCAAGTAAATATCATGGACTAGAAACCGTAAAGAATTGCGGAGTAAAACTCTAGGCTCTTCAAGAAAATAAGCAAAGACAATAACATTGACTAGAAATGAAGAAGAACTGCAGATACAGGCCCTAGGCTCTTGAAGAAAATCAGCGAAGACCAACTTCAAAAAAACAGTTAACGGGAAGGCCTTCTTTCTACATAAGTACACAAGATGCATTCTATGATTCTAACAACATAAGAAATTACATAGAGATGCAATTCTACCAAGCAGATTATTAGAGGATTGATGTGATCCTTGTCTCTGTAAGAAAAAACATTTAGAATGTCATCTTAAAATGATATTCATAACTAAGAATCACAGACATGGATGGGGTAGCAAAGATATAAAACTACACAACATCAACAAGCCTCACGTCATTTTCAAAAAAAAAAAAAATAGTAGAAAACTAAGGACAAATCATGTAACATTTTTATTTTGTAATACATCATCAATTTTCTTCTTTTTTTTTAATTATCGAGATGGAAAAACTTAATACACGAGTTGAACATATTTACAGTAACAGAGAAGAAAAAAGAAAACTATAAATTGGTTGGTAGCTTTGAATTGGATTATTCAAGATGAGATAAAAACAATAGTTGATGGAAGAGTGCACAGATATCAGAGGAATTTTAAATCTTTGGTAATCACTATTTACCACATCCTTTTCTAACATATTTAGGGTTTGTTTGAGCCCTATTTTTTGGGAGAATAGATTTTGTATAAAGATTTTTTGAAGAATGTATGTTAAAAATGAGAAAAAAGTTTTGGGTTTACGTATAAAATTATTTTATAGAAAGAATGTATGATTGAAATTGAGTTTAGGGAAAATTGAGTTTTAATGAATGGGGATCAAACAGTGGCTTAATTCTTCTTCCACTTTTTTATCCTCAATAGAACCTAGAAGTTTATCGTATTAAAACGTAACTCATATTCTTCTAATGAAAGTTATGTTGTAAAACCCAAGTGTCCTTTAGGGTTCCCAGCATGGCCAAGATCGGCAAAATAGCAGAATTATTATAAGCGTATACTCCATGCTAAGTCAATTTGTGCCTTATGTAAATGGCTCATAATGACTTGGGCAGACACTATTCAGCAACATGAGTTTTAAGCATCTTGGTCAATAGTTTAGATCCAATATATTTCCAAGGCTTGTTGTTCTGGCTCGGGTCTTTGCAAGTCATACCAAGACCACACTACCTCGTGTGACGGTATCTACTTGAATAAGCCTCAACTTGTGTAATAGGCATCTAACAGTGCTCCATACAGTATCAACATAGTTCAAAGTTCCAATAGATTATTCCAACATCTATCAGAGCACAAAAGTGGATGCTAAACTAAGGTGCAACAATGAATACCTTATTCCTCAAACACCTCTTTAAAAGCTTCTCTAAGCTCTGCCGGTCTCATTGTTACCTTTAAGAAAATTCTATCACTGGGGGAAATTTCTAAAATCTTAGAAATCCTTTTATTCTTAGTTTACTTACAACCATATTTTTGAAAGTTATGTTATATTTTTATGCATAAAGCGAGATCATAATTTTAAAAGCCAAAACATGACTTTCTAAATTTAAAAAGAAAAACAATTGTGTTCCAAGAAGTTTTTGCTTTTGCTTTTGGATAAAACACTTCATAAATATGGAACTTCAAACCATGCACAGGTGGAATTATGTGAATGGTTTATATGGACTTGGATCCAAGCTCTTACATTAGGAGTCCCTTCACATGTCCAATCCTTTTGGAGTGTCTCCATGTTTGATACCCACAAGAGGGTCCTTACTTCCTAGGTTACAAAGCTAAAAGTGTAATACCTGATCTAGTTGAAGATGTTTGTTTCTCATTTCCTTTTCATGTAGCAATATATTAGATAAACAAGAAATCACATTTTATTACAGGAGAACTCTTGATGTATCCAAGACTCTTCTTTGTGAGCTTGCCTGGCCACAAAAGAAAAACTACCAATTGAAAAGATGTCAGCAATTTCAGAAAAAGGTTAAAAGCCTGTTTGGGAGAGATTTTGAGAATCAATTCTCATTTTCAACCACACATTTTTCAATAAAATAATATTTTTCCATCACATCAATAACTTTTCCTTCTTTTTTTAACCATACATTTCCCATCATATCACTATTCAAAAATCAATTATTACCCCAAAAAAATCACTCCCAAACAACCTATAAGACTGTGATCAGGTAAGCTAGGTTCTCTAATCAAATAGTTGGAAACCAAAAATACTCGAGCAAATTCTAGTCAAGGGCTGCCTGGGCTGTAAAGAGATAAAAGGCACTATAATGCTAAGCCAGAGAAGCAATGTAGATGCAGATGCAGATGCAGATGCAATTCAATTCCCTAATAGTAGTACAGCATATAGAAAAGCAGAGGGAAAACCTGGTCCAAGAACTCTAACAATACAATTAGACTCTTCCTGAATGGATTTGACTGTCGTGCCTTGCCTTCCAATCAAACTTCCTGCTTGTGCAGCAGGTACAAGTAGCCTTGTTGATACCTTGTTCCCTACACCTGCTGGAGCATGAGAAGATTCATTTTCCAGCCCATTCAAAACCTGTTTGTGGACCCTAAGTAGACCATCTACTGCAGATGGAAGTGAAACATCAGGGTCTTCCTTGGCAGATACCATAACCTATCCGGGGAAAAAAAGGCAACATTGCCAATGTTATGAACTCCTCCATCATAAATATTGAATTTAAATAAACAAGAAAAGAAACCCCTTTGTAAGAGTGATCAGAAAAATCTAAATAGTTCTAGGATGAATAATAATGTTGAGCTTAGATCAGTAAGAACAACAAAAATAAGAAAAACAAAAAAGCATGATTACATTACATGTAAAAATTTGTCTCACCAAGAAATGTAAAGGAAAGAGAAAAAAGTGCATCTAACAAGTGAGATTGAAGGATTGCATGGGTATTTCAGTTAAAACATACTATGTTGGAAAGGGGAATGGAGATAATTTCATGCGTGTTAACATTTATCATTTAAAAGAAATCACAATAGTGGAAGGTGAAACCATGTACATGCATGAGGTACAAAAAATTAGAAAAGTTAAAATAAACAATAAGAAGATACAAATTCACAAACAATTGGCCTGAAAATAGAGACCATCACGCAATACATTCAAAAGCAAGGAAAGAAAAGTGAAAGAAATACACAAACATGTAATCTACACAAAACACTGAAGGCATTGAGATGAATTTCACACAAAATAATTGTATAGCATATCAATAGTTACACCAGGGCAGGTGACAAATAGATGTTTTGAGATAATCGATAAATTTTGTTTTGATGAACACTCTTGTCCATTGTAAGCCCTCGTCCTCATGAGGCAGCTTCACCAATATGTTTACATAACAAAAACACTGAATCATGGCACCATATAACCTTATAAATATGCACATGTGGGCAATGTCACCAAGGTTGTGGAATCCCTTGGTAATACGAGTAGTTAAACAGAAACAGCCCATGTTGCCAAAGCAAAGGTTATATCTGACCTATGCTCATGAAAACATTCAAAGAAAGTAGGACTTTCCATCTATTCACTTGACAAAGAAACTACTTGTGCCACAAATATCAGTGGCATGGAAAGCTCCCAAGCCATATCACAGATAGATACCCCTAGCCTCTCTACATCTTGGCAGAAAATAAGCAAAACACGGATGTTGAATGAATGGTGCTAGTATGGTAAAACTGATTGGGGAGTTGATATCAAGAAAGTGAAATTAGCAAATATGCCAAAAATACATTAGGAAATAAATGCAAAGGCATAAATCCATCTTTTAAAAGTAGAAAGCATGGAGCAAAGCATTGCACATTTCATGAACCAATGCTTAAGTACTATAATTACCATAGACCATAAATGTTGCATTGCTTATAATTTTTTCAAGCACTCTTGCAAGCTCGTATATGAAATCAAAAATATAAATGGTAAACAAATACTATATAGCAGAAATATAAACATGGTATACAACTGTTTACTGTATTTCCAAATACAAGTATGCACTCAGTTCAATCTATGGCTATTAAACAATGTTCTGCAGCTGATATATTATGCATACCAACTCCAACTAGAAAGATGTATTTATGCCAATAAAATAATATCCTCATAATCCTATTAAAAGAACATGAACTGGAGATGCAGAAGGTCAGAAGTATGAGCTCAGAAAATTTCATAGCCAGCTCAAAAATTAATTTGAACTTGTAAAACTAATGATAACCGACGAGAACCTATGACACATGCTGCAACAATTGAAACATCCAAATTAAACAGGGTATATAGACTGAAAAAAAATAAGCACTAATCAATTATGTACTACCTGCCAGCCCACAAAAATTCACAGTAAGATGTTAAGTCACAGAATAAAATTTCACTTACAGCTCTTTCTCTCGTCCCTGGAGGACCATCAAGAATCTTAATCCGAGCTTTTGTCTCTTCACATGTTTTTTTAATATACTCTCCCTTACGTCCAATTATACTGCCAACCTTTTGTGCAGGGACCAAAATCCTGAAAACACTCTCTCCAGGCCACCCAGGCCATTTCTCACCTTCTGCAGCAACTGAATCATCTCCGAGATCTAGTTTATTATCAGGATGTGAATTCTCTGGTATTCCATCTTCGAATTCATGTTCATATACATCCACGTCTTCAAGTTCTATTTCTTGTTCTGGTCCTTGTCCTTGTCCTTGTCCTTGTCCTTGTCCTTGTCCTTGTCCTTGTCCTTGTCCTTGTTCTCGCTCATTATGCTCTTGCTCTTGCTCTTGCTCTTGCTCTTGCTCTTGCTCTTCATTATGCTCTTGCTCTTGCTCTTGCTCTTGCTCTTGCTCTTGCTCTTGCTCTTGCTCTTGCTCAATAAAACTCTGATCAAGTTCAGCCATTTGCTCTGTCCTGAAAAATATAAGTGTAAAGGTGAATTAATTCTGCTCAACAGCTGAGTGGAAATTAACTATTCACAAAGTAATCCATCACCAGGTCGTACAGAAACAATTAAAATGTGATATAAAGAGGTCCAATTTTTGTGCTAGAATGAAACACAACAGTAACCACTATATGAGGCCATATACGAGAGATAAGCAGGCTATATGAATGGAAATATCTCTTTGCTAATTCTAAGGAAACTTACAAAAGATATGAACTGAGAAAGAGAGATAAAAACCCAGAAAGTTCGCTTTATATTGATGGGCTGACACAAGTAAAACCGGGAAATCCTTTGGATGCAATCAACCTGTCAGATAATCAGCTGCAAATATTGGGACTATACAAACATGTGGACATCAAAGTGCACAAAATAAAACCTACCCAAGCACACGATTGTGCAGAGAGAGAGAGATCCCATTGATGTTACGTTGAAGCCGCAAACTAAGGAAATAATGAGATATAAAATATCAGCAGGGCTTTATCATTTTCATTAATAAAAGGAATATGCAAAAGAATGTTATCATATCTCTAACATATAATTTTGTCGTACATTTATGTCAAAAGCATGGGGAAATAACTGTAAATGTACTTGTTTCAATATACTTCATATTCTCCAAAATGTACTATGAATTTTTATAAAATAAAGAAGGAAAGACATAGTAAATAAAAAATTTATGACAGCTGCCAGTAAAATATATCAATTTCCATCCAAATCAGCACATTTTGTTATAAGACAAAATTTTTAGCGGATTTTATAAAGGACACAGAGAAAGCAGTATATGCATTGCAGTGGGCATGCCAGGCTTTTAATAAATATAACTTGTAATAAAATATTTTAATATAACCTTAAACAGAGAAATCTAAAGCACGATTTTGCACATGATAGTAGTGCATGTTCAAGGTACCCATCCTCTTGCAGAGCTATTACATCAAGTGGAAGTTGAAAGAATGGCACAATTTCTTGAATAAAGAGAATCATCTACAGAGGAGAGTTTCCAAGCTATGAAGTTCTTTATTTGTTCTTGTCCTTTACCTTCATTTCATGTGAATTTTTTTATTATTATTTTATTACATATACAGATGTCTTCCAAGTTCCAATTTATTCACAATGCAAAAATGCCTAAAACCAATATAAAAAGAAATTACTAAAGCTTTCCAACTATGACATATTTAATTTTCACCGATTTTCCATGATTTACTCAATTTTCTGACAATTGAAAATAAAACCTTCAAATGAAAAAAAATATATATATATATTAGAACGTAAAATCATACTAGAAGACGGAAGGCCAATGAAGCTAGAGGGTTAGTTACTCGTAGAACAAGAGGAAATAATGAGTTTCACTGGACAAAAGTCGAAAAATATGCTTAAAATTCAGAACTAAAAAACCAATTAGAAGAAGAACGAAGACAATTTTCAATCAAACCCATTAAACAAAACGCGTAATCAACTTAATAAGCAAGAAGATATACCATAATTATCAATCACAGACACACAATTAAGTAAATAGTACTTCGCACGAAACAACATCAGTAAATTGAAGATATAGAGCCTAACAAACACATATAAATAAGAAGCAAATAGCAGTGTAAGAGATTTGTTAACTTACATTAATAAGCAAAGAGTGAATCTGAGGAGACAGCACCGCAAGTTTATAAGAGTGAGAGTACTGTTTTCGACGTATCTCCAATTAGGTTTTAGGAGATTTTGAAATTTTTGTGCATGTGACAGATGAGACAGCGCCCCAATTGCGATTTTTTTTTCTTGGTTGTTATTATTATTTGTTCAAAATATTCACTGGCACCAATTAGTTAGAGATATTTATCCACGTGAGAGAAAAAAAAATATTCATTCTCATTTATTTAAAAAATAATATTCGTTCTTCCATAAGCATTTTAAGTTCATCCTCGTTTCTATCAATATATGATAAACGTGTAACAAGGACGATACTAATGCATTTTTGTCAAGGAGAGCATTATTTCGAAATATGACTTGTTACATGTTATATCTGTTAAGATATAATTTATAGGATCGACACAAAAATCGCTTAAAGTATGTCATCGTAAGTACTTCTAATCCGATAGCCATTTTAATATGTGCATATGAATCTTTTGTTCATTTTACTGTGATCAATCGTGTAACTAGAGACTGGATTTGGGAGTCATCCTTACCGTCCAATTTAATTTTTCCTTTAGAAAAATTTATATTTTTTTAACATATTTGCTCAATTTAAATTTTTTTTTTAAAAGAACAAGTGTGACTCCGTCCCTGTCGTGTAACGAAATACTGTAGTCCGGAAAGGAAAATTGTTCCTAGCCACCAAAGGAGGGAAAAATGGTGGAGCCGCCAACTTAAAAGTGTATAGGACAAACAAAGAACAACTGTGCTTTATAGCTTTATCTTCACAACAAGGATCAAACACTCCATTGAAGCAATGAAATTGGAATAAATTCACAAACTAATTTCCAAGTTTCTTTGAAACATACATGAACGTGAGGCGGTGATCGACATAAAATCTGGGCATAGTAATCTTACAAAATAAGAACTGAAAGAAGAGATTCAATTAATCGAGATTAAGAACAAGAGTAACGAATACTATTGGTGGCTGCAAAAAATGGCGATGAGGCCTGCAGGAACTGGTGGTGCTGCTCCTCATCATTCCCAGTTTCATTTCCGATCAGAATATGAAATCTTTCAGCCAATGTCAGAATGGCAACAAGACGAAAAATCTGATATTCTGATTCTTTATCTCCCTGGTGCACTGATGATCATGATTTCCGCCTTTTCTATCCTAGTTCCTATCTACGTTCATCATTTAACATCATATACCACCATTAGAATATGTCCCATTTTGTAATTAAAATTTATTTCTGATTTCCCCAGGTTTCTTGAAGGAGCGAGTCAAGGCTGAAACTGACCGGAATATTATCAAGGTTCGTGGAGAACGCCTAGTTGCTGGTAACAAGTGGAACCGGTTCCGGGAGGAATTTCAGATTCCAGAGAACTGTGAAACGAAATCAATTCGTGCAAAGTTTCACGAAGGAATTCTCACCATTACACTGCCAAGAAAGACTGGTGGTACTGTTGGAGTCAAAGACAAAAAGAGAGACTTCCAAGATCCCGTCCTTCAATCAAAAACCGCAAGTGATTTGAAGCCTCAACACGAACGCGATAATAGTCCTGACGAGAAAAGTTTAGAACCCTTAACCCCTCAGAAGTCGCGGTTTAAGGAAGCAAACGACAGAAAGAAAAATGAAGAAGCAAAAGCAAAGACTGTTATATCAGAAAAACCGCTTGAGAAGAATGTCGAGCAGAAACGGAGGAGCACAGAAGAAGGTAAATTACCAACCGATGCTGAAATTGTCGCCAAAATGATTGTTGAGAAGGAAAATACGAAGAAAGATCAAGAAGTCGAGGACAGAGAGTCGAAAGGAGAGCAAAGAGTCAATCCATTTATCGTTCATCATCGTGGTATCCTTACACTTGAAAAGTTTAAGAAAGCGGTGAAAGGGCTTGCTGAGTGCAAAGAAGAGAGACGACTTCTGGTGAATATGGGTGCGACCGTGCTAGTTATTATTGCACTTGGTGTTCTTGTCTCCTACGCCTTTAAATCTGGGAAAGCTGAACACTAAAATCTCTACGATGTGAAGATATCTGTATAAATACTTTGTTCCAATATGTAAAATGAGTTTGGTTCGTCATTTTCAATTTTCTGTTTTCTAAAACACTCAAAACGTGTTTGGTGTGTTATTTTCAAAAATGTGTTTTCAAAATAAAGAAAATTTTACAACATAAAACTCAAAATGATTTTTCAAAATAAGGAAAATGAACTTAAAATTTTCTCAAATGAAAATAATTAATGAATTCACACAAAATCTACCCAAATACAAATACTCCTCTCCCAATCTCTCTCTCTCTATTTCCAACCTCCTCCAAAATGTTATAAAACAAATTCTGTTGTGAAAAGAGAGAAGAAGAGAAAATATAAGTCAATAGATTTTTTTGTGTTTAATTAAAAATCAGATCCCTATATTTATAGATAAGAATCAGGGATATAATTGTAATAATTTCTAGGACTGCGAGAGTATAATTGTGAATTGTCATTGACTAATAAACTTACAATTTACAGCACTCCCCTTAAATGACTCATTACAAAATATTTACCTCATTAAAATCTTGTTTGATAAAAATTCAATGGGGACAAAAAGTTAAACGGAGGAAAAATAATACAGCTATTTTGGAGTATTAAAAATAAATGTTGTCTCATTAAAATATTGTTAGGAAAATTCAGTGAGATAAAACTTAAGTGAAGGAAAAATAGTAGAGTTATTCTCATTGATTTTGATCACTAAAAATCTTTAAGTCGCATTCTAATTTCATGAACCAATTTATTGAATGTGGATGTCGGCGGTGCTTTTGTGAATAAATTTGTCACATTGTCACTTAGTGAATTTGTTGGACGTCAATGTCCTTCTGAAGCTCATGTGTATAAATTTTTTTTTTGAAGAAATATGTTTCGTCTTGTCATCTTTGATATAGTATCATTTGAGTTGTGCAATACAAGTTGCGTTGTTTTCACACAATTGTTGGACTATTTTTTATTGAAGTTAACTCGCATGAGCTAGGATATGATGGGTCATGTTTCTCAACCATATATATTTTCGACATGTTTTATAGATTGCAATAATTTCAGAATGATTTGAGGACGTTGTTGTCAATAATTGCTCCTCAGATCTCCATGATATAGCTGTTCATCCACGTGTAAATACATATATTGTTTATGATTTAGCTTTATCTAGGTCAAATAGATAACCTACATCTGCATATCCCACTAAATCAGATCTCGATTTTTGAGAATAATATAATTTCAAATCAATAGCACCCTTTATAAAATAAAAAATATGTTTAACATAATTACGATGTCTTTGAATTAGTGTAGAGTTATATTTTGTGAAGAGATTTTCAGAAAAAGTTATGTCAGTTCAAGTACAATTTGCAAGACAGGTTAATGCTCCGATTGCACTAAGGTATGATATTTCAGGATCAAGAACTTTTTCTCCATCTTCAAGTGGACGAAATTGATTATTTTTCACATCAATTGATCGAACAACCATAGGTGATGTTAATGAATATGCGTTATTCATATAAAAACGTTTTAGAAATTTTTCTGCATATGTAAATAATCCTTCTGCGAAATGTTCAATTTGCAGTCCTAGACAAAATTTGATTTTTTTTTTTTTTGCCAAATTCTTCATTTCAAATTCATTTTTCAAATAAAACCAGCAATATTGTTTAGCTTTTTAGGAGTTTGAATTAAATTTAAATCATCAACATAAACTGCTACAATTACAAATCCAATATTTATTTTCTTTATGAAAACAGATGTGTGCGGACATCATCATTTTTATAACCCTCATTTAACAAATATTCGCTAAAGTGATTATATCACATGCGTTCGGATTGTTTCAATCTATATAATGATCGTTGCAATTTAATTGAGAACATGATTCTTTGACATGTATCTTCTATTCCTGGTACTTTGAGTATTTCAGAACTTTCATATATATGTCACTATCAAGTGAACCATACAAATAGACAGTTATTACATTCATAAGGCACATATCGAGTTTTTGTGACACAGTCAAACTAATTAAGAATTTAAAAGTAGCAGTGTTCATTACAGGGAAAATATGTTTCATTGTAATCAATTTTTGGTCTTTGTAAGAAACCTTGAGCTATGAGTCGAGCCTTGTATCTTGTAATTTTATTATTTTCATTTATCTTTCGTACAAAAACGCATTTGTATCCTACAGGGATTATATTTTTAGGTGTTCAAACAATAGATCAAAACATTTTTCCACTCCCTAAGGAATTTAATTCTGTCTGTATAGCCTCTTTTCAGGCAATGGTACGAATAGTAAGACGTAACCCATGATTTTTCATCAGCGATTCATTATTTTGTTTAGCAACAAACATACAAGATATAAGTTCTAAGTACTTTTTGAAACCACACTTACGATATTACTGCTGCAGGAGCATATTCAAGGCTTGAAAAGTAGAAAAAGTTTTCTCCAACATATTTTCATCACTGATTTTTTTCTCCACATAACGTCAATTTTGAATATATTGTTAATAGTTCAAAATTGTACTCACTAATAGTTTTAAAGTCTTGCAAATAAAGGTGCTTCCACTCATATCGAATTTTGGGAAGGGCTATAGTCCTTTAATAATCAAATGTTTTAGTTAATTTTTTTACAAAGAACCTGTGAATCTTTTTAGTGAGATATTCAATTTTCAATCTATTGTAAAGATGATGATGAGTGTTTTTTTGCATAATCCTGCACTAATGATTTATTTCCTTTTTTTTTATTGTCTCTCATAAATCTTTTGAGACAAGATGAATATCAGTGTTGAGTACCCATAATAGATAGTTTTTGTTAAACATGCCCGGTGCAGTAAACTCAAATTTTGTGATATTTTCCATTTGATTAATTGCATAATGAAGAAAATATAATTTGTTTCAAAAAATATGATTAAATATCATAAAATAGTTAATTAAGTAGTCAATATTAACATGACATAAGTTACATGTTTTCCTTAAGTGATAAACACTAATTTTAAAATAACGTGTTCTTCGAAATATATGTTATTTTTCGGGAGCACATTCTATCTTACTATTGCTTCTTCAAGAGCAATACGTCAATATTCTTCTGAATTATTGAAAATTATAATTATTGTTTTTCAGGAGGAAGTAATATTTTTCAAAAATATTAATTATAATGTTGTGTTACTTCATGAACAATAATATGATAATTATTATTTAAAAACATTAGCTCTTCATGAGCTATGTATTATTTATAGAGTTATGTTTTTTTAAAGAAGAACAACAAACTATTCATAATAGACATATATAAGAGTCCTAAATTCATAAGCTATACTCGCATTAAAAAGAATAAGAATGTGATAATTAATCAAACGACGAACAAAAAGAAAATAATAAGACAGAATCATTATTTTACCTAACATACACGTCTCGATTTTATTAAAAGTGTGTATATAATTGACATAATCATTGAGAAGAAATTAAGCATAAATCATGCAATTATTCTATGAATGCGGTAGTGGAAAAAAAATAAAAATAGGTCCCATCTTGGATTTGTGCGCCAGAATGATACACGCACAAATTGATAATATTATATATGACGACAAAATTTGGGAATGATTATATATTCATACAGAATCGCAAATATGCTTATAGAATTTTATATGCTTACAGAACATGCACGTGTATATTAAAAATTCATGTCACCAAATTGATTTTGTTACACGTGACAAATTATTACCTTCTAACTAATTCACTTTAATTGTGAGAGAATTATGTTGATAATGTGTTACGAAAAGAGAGAAAAAGAGAAAAGAGAATATCCGTCAATAGATTTTTTGTGTGTTTTATTAAAAATCAAAACTTATATTTATAGGTAAGAATCAGGGATACAATAGTAATAATTTATAGAATTGCAGAGTTACGATTGTCATTCACTAATAAACTCATCATTTACAACAATTTCTAAAATTTTTAAACAAAATGCATTTTCTAGTTTTTTTTTATTTTATTTTTTTGAGAAATAGTTTTTCAAAATAACAAGTCAAACGTGTTTTTCTATAATCTTAAAATAATCCATCAAAAAAAATTAGAAAATGAAATTCAAAACAGAAAACGGAAAATAGAAACACAAATCAAACACCCGAAATTTTTACAAATAAACAATTGAATATTATGAGAATCTATCTCCCTACTTTCAAAAGAAGCACAAAATTTATCACTGGCTAATCTTGTAGAGTTCTGATACACATACACCATTCTCGACCAAATAAGAAGCTGTTAAGGCATGTTCTTCGCGTCTTCCGATTTGACTCAGGGCCATTCAATATGTTATGTTACAGAAAATATTTATTTTCAAATTTTCAAGGACTGCAAGTAGAAAATTATAATTGCTCCATCCGTCATTGTTCACCACTAACAATTCATAGAAACGATAATTCTTTTCACAATTTGCTAAACACGACATGTCTTTTTCTAGCAATTAAACAATGGATGGAGAATCCAATTTCTCAAGAATTTCAGCCTCGTGAATGGATAACAATAACTCTAAAAGTCTGCTTCTGTAACTAACACTCTTGCTGACCTACAACTAGAAGGAGATTTAGAGGATGAGAGTTGTGGCGAGTATGACTTTATCTCAGTTTCTTAAATTTTTATTATGGAAATTTGATTAAAGACCTGTTTGATTCCCATTTTAATTCTCATTCTCATTCTTCTACTCATTTTCAACCACACATTCTTCAATAAAATAATATTTTTCATCACATCAATAACTTTTCAACCACATATTCACCATTATTACATCAAAAAAATGCATTTTCTTCAAAATAATGTGCATCAAACGGGCTCTAAATACTTGTTTTATGTGAAATCTTGGGTTTCAGCATATTGAATGTACGCTTTTTGCAATATTTATCATAATATATTTAGAGTGCTTTAATACAGTATTACAAGAACCTCCCTATGTAATTTAAGAAATAACGATGCATGTACATTAGCTTGAAAACTAATTGTGTAAATGTTCGAAATATGAAACAAATAAGGTATGTATGGGTCATTCCCCCTCGCATCATAATACACACACATGACACACACCGACCAAGATAGAGGAAATTGAGTTGGAGAGAGAGAGAGAGAGTGTGTGTGTATGTTAAGATTTGAACCTTTCAATATTTTGTATTCAATCTCTTTCCAAGATATAAGTAGTCTTCAAAATTCAAGTATTTCAACTTATTCTTTTAAGCTCAAGTGTTCAGCAATTAAGGTGGAGTCAAGTTTAACATGCTTTATGTGCTCTATAAGGGGAGCATATATCGCGACTAAAAATCATGGTATAATTAGATCTAAATGAGAACCCTACTCTGATTAGTTCTTTAATTAACTTCTACTCAGAGGTGCTAAGTAGGTTGAGTTATAGGCACTAGTGCGATTGGCTCGTGGTCAAAAGCTGTCATGCAGATTGCGTTGATGGCATTTGCATGATGTGTTGCATGGTATCATCAAATATGAAATTTGAATTCAAATTAGAGTTTTCGACTTTTTTTTAATTTTTGAATTTGAGGTTTCTAGCATTCTTTACAATCTTGCAATATATCACTGTAATCTCTTTAGCAATATAATTTTACAATTATCACTCCCTATTCTTGGATGGTTAACAATATATATTTTGACATATGCAGCATTTCATATTTATTTTTTCATTCCATAGAATATTTGAATATAACTGTTACGTTCAATCTTTACAGTCAACGATACAATATGATATTCATAAATTGGAAGATAATTTAAGTAAATTATGGGTGAAAAATAGGAACTATGGAGGCATGAACACCGCTTTCAATGTAATTCTCCTCGTATTCCCAAAAACAATATTATTGTAATTTAATTTATTTTTTCACACACAGATTTGTGAACAAAATTATAATTGTCTCGAAGCTTTAATTCGTTTAAAGAATGAGATAACTACATTTTGTCGTTGAAGTTGTTTCGACTAATGATAAGTGTAATTATCACACAACCTCCATCACCACCTCCGCCTCCATTAAAGGGAGTTAAAAACTAGCCCCCAAGGAAAAACCCCAAATTTAGAAACAAAAAAAAAAATGTTTTCAAGGCTCGAAGAAAATAGATATGGTGTGTGGAAACTGCAACCTCTTACTCCTCTAATGAAAGGGCCATATTTCAGCATGCAGAATCAAGAAGGAAGCACTTGTTAACACCTTTTGTAATATAAGAAGATAAGAAACAAACCGACCCAAAACCAAACCAAAGGCTTGATTTGGAGACATCTTTCCACATTATTAAATCATTCATTTTATAAGCTGCCCACAAACCCTTCTCCAAACCGGCAAAACCCCCTCGAGCATTCTCTACTAAAGAAATTCCATTCACAGCCATGGCAACACCATCTGACCCAAATCCCTCATCCACTTAACCATTTTCCCCTTAAAAAACTCCCACACTCTATATGACATCGTTTTCTACTCCGTTTTATCTCGAGGACAAGTGGTTTGTTGTCTTCTTATTGAGCAAAATGACAGCAAAAACTTTGAGCAAAATGGTGTGGGCCGATGGTGGCTGGTGGGTGAGGGGAGTTGTGGTGGTGGGTGGTGGTAGTGTGGTTTTTTTTTTTTGATACCCAGGTATCCCAGCTTAACCAGACTAATTTCTGAACCTCTAGCCACTGGTCCCTCAGCGACTCGAGGAGGTAAACCGCGGGTTATGCCCTTGTCGGCTCTCAGATTCCTGCACTACTTATACTCCTCGCTCTAGGAGAGCTCTCTTCACTGTCTTCCAGTGTGATTTTCTTGTTTTGATTGGGGATGGGGGTTGGAAAGATGGTGAGTTTGTATGTGTTTTCATTTTAATTTTTTAAACTTATTTTAAGTGTAAGATGGAATGTTATCATTTTACCCTTTTAAATTGGTCAAAATTGACCAGAGTTCAATTTTATTGGTCAATTAACGGTCAAATTGGATGGTTTCCGTCCATTTGAACCTCTGCTGTGAATTTATGAAAGGTTTGGAACTGTTGTGACGCAAAGTGAATGTTAATGTAAAGTTTGCAAAAAATTCAAAGGTTTGGGATCATTGCTGCAATTTTTCCTAGAATTTTTTGGTTTGATTTTTGGGGGTAGAGAGTGGGTGTGGGGGTGTTAGAGGAAGAAAGCTTTCAGATTTTTATTATTATTGTTTTATGAAGTCACCATTTTACCCTCGTTAAATTGGTCAAAAATATTATCAAACTTAATTTTGGGATCAATTGACAAAAAAATGGATGAAATCCATCTATTTGGACTTCAGTTATAACATTTTGAGAGATTTGGGATAACAATTGTAACAAATGAAAGGTTAGAGAAAAGTTTGCGACTATTTGAAAGGTTAGAGGGTTGGACTACAATTATCCCTTTCAAAAATGTATGAAACTCATACACACTAGGCAGCTATATGAGATGAGACATTAGTATGAAACGATTTCTTCAGCTTACTTCATTGATGAAATGCATAACAATGTTAGCTCCTGTTCGATGGTCATTATTTGAGAAAAAACAATATTTTGAATAGTGAATTTTTGAAGAACTTGTGATTAAAAAATAGCAAAAATTTGTGGGCTTATGTTCGCTAAAATATTATGCCGCAAGCACACAGATCGAGTACAAGTAGTAAAGTGATTTTTTTAAGTCCAAGTCGATCTCACGAAAAATGTTAATCTCAATTACAAGTATGTGGATTCAAATTAATGAAATTGACACACACATTTAAAATCTTGACAAATGATAAAGAAATGACTTTTATAAAAAATAACAAATTAAAAAGTGAAGGATTTTTTATTTAAAAGAGGTTGAAATTTACGATTTCGCTTAACCTTTGTTTCATTAATATCAAACCAATAACGCGTAGATACAAATTACCAAATTACAAAGTTAGACCCGATTTTACAATTTTAGTCAATAACCTCTCTCGAGTGAAAGTAACCCTAATTGATTAAATTATCCACAATATCACTATGTCGATTAACACTTAACCAATTGCATTAAATTGTTGTGAGAATACTCAATGGGTCACATAAGGTAAATGTATATTTCTATACATCTAAACAAGCACAGTATATTACAGCTTAGGACATTAATTATTTTAGTCTAATTAGCGCAACAATTTCTCAATAATTGTTCAAACTACCTAACCACAACATCTATTGATCAAGTAAATGAAGTGCAGTCAAACACAATAATTAATACACCATGATTTTGATAACATAGGTATCATCAAAACATAAAAAGATATTAATGAAACTTTGTTAAGCCACTACATAAATTTCAACACAAAAGACTTAATTCATTATATAGAAATAATAACAAAAGAGATTATTTATACAATACATTACAACTCTTGGAAAATAATGAAGAGAATACAAAAGTATAAATACAACATTTTTGTTTGGTTTTGAATTTCTCCAATATTTCTCCAAGTATGCTTTGATGAAATCTCCTTGTTATATTAATCAAAACTCTCAAAATAAACTAAGAACACCAATGGAATAAAAATGAAAAAGAGAGATAAGAGATATGTTCTAGCAATAGGAGAGGAAGAGAATGAGAGAGAGAGATATTATGTACTAATATATAGAGGTTATAAACTATAATAGAAATAATAGATATAAAGAGATATTTTAAGACACAAAATAAATATCCTAAAATATCTACCAATAAACAATAAAAAAATAATGCAAGTTGGGCCAAAAATAAAAGTGGTCGAAATTTAAACCGCCCACAAATTTTAACTCTATACTACCGCATCGTTGAATCCCATGTGATTGCATAGAAGAGTCAAAAAATGAAATTGACGTCTCTGGTTAATGCATGCAGTCGCATGGTTTTGAGTCATGCGACCGCTTGATTCAATAAAAAAAATATTGCAATCCAATCCCTTCCAAATTTGCACGCCAGGTTTTTCATCTTTAATCTCTTACAATTTGGTCCTTGTATTTTTACTTTTATTTCATTTAAGCTATTGATAAATTGCACTTCAAGTCCTTCAACCTTCTGGCTTGTGCACCTTAGTCCCCAACTTCACAAATTTGTACGTTTTAAGTCTTTTTTACTCCTTTTAGCTTCGTTCTCCTTCTTGTCTTGATTTCAACCAACAAAAGTAAAAATTACACAATTATGCATTGAAATTTACTCAATTTTATCAATAAAAAACTTCACAAAAGTGCTTAATAAGTGTGTAAAAATACACTTATCAGTTTACATATATAATATTTTTATTGTGTGAATACATGATTAAAAAATGAATATATTAGAAAAAGAATTATGTCATTAGAGTGTTTAACAAAAAGTCAACACAACTACCCAATCATTTTTATCGCGACTTAATCTGTCGTGCAAGCTATCAAAAAATTATGACAAAACAACATTATTCATATCTGATATTCAATGTAACTCGAGACTTGTTCATATTACTCGTGACATTTGACAAGATTGATAAACCAGTATTTTGGAATGTTAGAATTAGAAAATATAAGGTTGGTTTTGTGAATTTTATAAAAATAGCGCTAGGGGTGTCAATTTGGCTCATCAGCTTTGATGGTACGTGGCTTGATTTGGAAAAGCCTTCGTAGCTCGGTAGAACCTAGTCAATGCTCGGGTCGAGCCCTATTTTTGGTCATTAGCTCAAGTCTAAGCCAGCTCATGTGGCTCAATGTTCGTGTCATGGGCTATTTTCGGCTCGTAACGAGCCCAACCTAAAAAATAATAAAATAAATAAAAAACTTTAAAAATAAATAAATTTAATTTGCCACCTTAACTAAAATATATAAAGCAAGTCAGCTCGCCTCGCTACAGCTTGTGTCAAAGGTTCGGGTCAAGCCTAAATTTTTTGATCAAGCAAAAACCTGGTTCAGCTAGACCCAAAAAAAGTTTGAACCATTTTGACTCAAGTTGAGCTTGAGTTTTGAGTTTCGGCTCGCAAACTAGCTCGACTTGTTGACATTCCTAAATAATGCAAATATTTTTAAAAAAGTACTTTTTATAGCAGGCTAAATTGTATGTGTTCGTTTGGTTTGTATTTTGATTTTCAAATTTCAGGCTTAAATTCATTACTTATTTTATGTTTTGAATGTCTGTTTTAAGATTTTTAAAGACATATTTGGTTTATCATTTTGAAAAATTATTCTTAAAACTAAAAATTAGAAAGTACGTTTGATTTGAAATTTTGAAAAATTGTTTTATGACATTTTATTTCATTAATTTAATTATCCAATAAAAAAATAATAATTTTATGTTAATATATTATCAAGTATTATATACATTTTAAAGTTGGTAAATTTTACAATATTTTTTCTCGCTAAAAAAGTAAAATAATAAATTAATTTCAAAATATAGGAAATAAAAATAGAAAACTAATGACGTTGACTTAAAATATTTTTGTCTGTATTCATTTAAATAAATATATATATATATATATATATATATATATATATATATATTTTTTTTTTTTTTAAATTTTCATGCAAATGATCATTAGTTAGAACTAGTTTTATTTTTTTTATAACTTTTATTTGCTTAAAAATTTATTTTTTTTTAGAATTTTAATTTTAATTTTTTAAAAATTTAGATTTTATTTTTTCAAAATTTTTTATTTCTTAGAATTTATCAAAATTTTTTCTACATAAAATTTTATTTAAACGCACGTTTTTCATATTTTGAGTGTTTTCAGACACATTTTGAATTTTAAGTTATAAATTTATTCTTGTTTTTGAAAACATATTTTTAGAAATACCAAATCAAACATGATGATACAAAAAGTCGTACCTGGGCAATTCCTGAACTTGAATATAGATGATGAACACGAACGAAGTCTTCGAATACCTGAAATAGGTTTTTCCTCGTTGTCCCTCCGATACTTAAGTTAGAGAGTGTTTGTGCGTAAGGCTGTGGACTGAAAGTTGTATGAAAAAACGTACATGAATTCTGAATTTGTGACTGTATTTATAGGGTGTAGGTAGTACAGTCCGTGTAAGATTAGAATATCTCTATCGACAAAAGATTTATTTGAATGAAGTGTTTAGTTCGTACTACAATTCTAGAAAACGTTGGTAGCGTGTTCGAGATAGAATTTAACTAGGCAAATGAACCTTACTGCAGGCGTAAGTTTTGATCTCGAGGAATGATTTCGAGGATAACAACGACCTTCGGATGGTGCTGAGACAGTCCTCGAGGGAGACATGTCCTCGAGGACATACTCACAGGATGGTAGAATTGAGTCCTCGGAGTAACTGCGAGAGTGTCCTCGAGAATGGTAGTGAGAGGGTCCTCGAGGGTGGCGATAAGAGGGTCCTCGAGGGTGGCAGGTTTGACCACATCAAAACATATTTTCAGTATTTTACAAAATTGAAAATTAAAATGGGCTAGAAATATAGCAAACAAAACACATTTTAGCCCTTGTTTGGTGGGGATTGAAATTAAATTTTAAGTGGATTTTGATAAAAAAAAATTTTAAATAAATGATTAAAAAGTTGTGAAATTCATAAAATATGTGGTTAATATTAATTGTTTAACTTATATTAAAATTTGATTTAAATTAATATCAAATAGGCTTAATTTTTATTTTTTTTTATTTTTTTATCAAATGAAAAGGAGAATCCGTAGTGATGATGTCGTATTTGTGGAATACCTCGACGACCCTAGGACACTTCCAGACAGTCTCGAGGACTCTCCCCGTCGCCCCTCTCGAGGACTCTCTCTCCGCCGGCATCTCGAGGACTCACTCCTACCACACCGTGAATTTGTCCTCGAGGACAAGTACTTACTCGAGGACATACATTTGAACGAGGACTTTGTACACGTCTTCCGAATGTCGTTGTCCTCGAGGTCATACCCTCCTCGAGATCATACCCTCCGTCTTCATTAAGACTCCTTTGCCTAATGAAGTTCTATCGCGAACATGTTACCAACGTTTTAGAATTGTAGTACGAACTAAACACTTCGTTCAAATAGAACTTTTGTGGGTGGAGACTTCCTAATCCTACAAGGACTGTACTACCTACAACCTATAAATACAATCACAAATTCAGAATTCAGGTACGCATTATTTACATTATTATTTTTCAGTCCATAGCCTTACGCAAAAACTCCCTTTCTGACTTAAGCATCGGAGGGGCAACGAGGAAAACCCTCATTGCCTTTGTTTCAGGTATTCGAAGACCTTGTTCGTGTTCATAATTTATCTTCAACCTCGGGAATTTTCCAGGTACGACTTTTGGTATCATCATTGGCGCCGTCTGTGGGAATCGATACTAAAAGTCATGGTTAACACACGATCCGGTCTTCCTCCTGCGAGTTCTTCAGCTCCGGAACACCCGCCACCTCCTGTCGATCCTCCAATCCCACAAGAGGAGTCGTCAGGCATGCAACAACCGCAACAAGCTGTCGTTAGCGCGAGAGCATTCGAGGAGCTCCGTCAGCAAGTTGCGACATTAACTCAGTTGCTCACTCAGAGAAATTCACATCCGTCTCCTACGCCGACACCCGAAGGCGGGTTCATGACAGACGCTCGTCGTCGGGTTCAACCTCTGGTACATGATAATCAAGGAGTCGGGACTTCGGGCGTACCCAATATGGCCTCGGCCTCGGGACCAGTAACAATGGAATCCGCGGACTTGGCCAGAATCATCCAGGACGGAATTGCAGCAGGTCTAAGACAGAAGGACAAAGGGCCAACAGGCTTCGCCCCTAACACTCCGTTCACCCCCGAGATTTTGTCATTCCCCTTGCCGGATAGGTTCAAATATCCCCGGATAAAAGAGTATGACGGGTCTACTGATCCTACAAACCACCTAAATATCTATACCGACGTCATGAACCTACAGGTTGCCCCGGATCAGGTAATGTGCAAGGCCTTCCCTCAAACGTTGACAAATGCTGCCAGGGATTGGTTCTCCACTCTTGAGCCCAATTCCATAGCCTCATTCTCAGACCTAGCCGATAAATTTTCCGCCTTCTTCGCAAGCAGTAAGCGCATCATAAAAACGGCGGCATCCCTGATGCAACTCCGCCAGGGCCCAAACGAGAGCCTGCGAGATTTTATGAAGAGGTTCAATAAGGAGAGGCTCATGATCCCCGACCTCCACATCACAGCATCGGTATCTGCTCTAACCTATGCGATAAGGTGCGAAGCATTCAAAATGTCCTTGTCAAAGACTCCCCCAAAATCAGTAACAGAGCTCTTGACAAGGGGGGAGAAATACATAAATATGGAGGAAACTTTAAACCCGAGGAGGGTCAGCCAGGCCCAGGATAAGCCAGAACAAAAAAGGCCTCATGATACGAATCCTCGACACGAAGCTCCTAGAAGTAAACAAAGACAGGACAATCCATCGACGTCATTCACCCGGTTGAATACCTCTAAGGCCAATATCTTGATGGAGATAAAGGATATGAAAGAGCTTCAATGGCCTTCCAGACTGAAGTCACCTCCGGACACGCGCGATCGAAGCAAATATTGTGATTTTCATCGTGATCATGGGCACACCACAGACAGTTGTAAAGCACTGCAACGGGAGATCGAAGCCCTTATCAAAAGAGGACTTCTGGGCTCTTATGTTAGTCACAACAAGCGCCCAAGGAGTGACAGAGATACCGAAAGGGCAACAGATGAAAGAAGTCAGGATCAGCCAACAGCAGGAACTATTAACGTCATCATAGGGGGCATTGCGTCGGGGGGAGATTCGAGTGCTGCTCGAAAACAGTATGCTCGTCAATATACCTCGGCCACGGGAGCAGCCCACGGCCAGTCCGAGGACATCACATTTGGGGCAAAGGACTCAGAAGGGATATCGTATCCTCATGACGATGCCTTGGTCATTTCAGCAATTGTGGCTAACTTCGAAGTTAAAAGGATCCTGATTGACAGTGGGAGTGCGGCCAACGTGTTATCTCATGAAGCATTCACCAAAATGGGAATCTCATCCCAACAACTGAAACCAATCAAAACTCCCCTCCAGGGATTCGGCGGTAGCGTCGTCCTCCCAGAGGGCATCGTCAATCTCCCCCTAACCTTGGGCTCGGGTAACAGACAGGTAACAGAAATTACAGCTTTCCAAATTGTTCGTACCTCCATGGCCTATAACGCTATTGTGGGAAGACCACTCCTCAATAAGATCAGGGCAGTTGTATCCACCTTCCACCTCGCCATGAAGTTTCCCACTTGCAACGGCGTGGGGGTCGTTCATGGAGATCAGGGAATGGCGAGGCAGTGTTATGTGACATGCCTCAAGGCGATTGGCACGGACGTCATGCAACTTGTGGACACTGAGCTCGAGGACAGAGCCCGCTTAGCTCCGGTGGAGGAAGTGATAGAGGTCGATCTCGGACATGGGAAGAAAGTCTCCATTGGTAAAGGTCTTAATGAAACCCTCGTGACCGAGCTCATTCATTGCCTATCAAGAAATATTGATGTCTTCGCATGGAAGGTCGAGGATATGCCGGGCATAAACCCCGAGGTGGCAATACATAGACTTAGTGTGACTCCTGGTTCGAAGCCCGTCAAACAGCGAAAGAGACAATTTGCGCCAGAAAGGCGAGAGGTCATTCGTGAGGAAATTAATAAACTTCTAAACGCGGGGTTCATTCGGGAGGTCCAATACCCCGAGTGGCTAGCCAATGTGGTGTTGGTTAAGAAGGCAAATGGGAAGTGGAGGATGTGCATCGACTTCACGGATCTTAACAAAGCGTGTCCAAAGGACAGCTATCCCCTACCTAGAATTGACAACCTAGTGGACAGCACGTCAGGGCACAAGCTATACAGCTTTCTTGATGCGTTCTCCGGTTATCATCAAATCCTCATGGCCGAGGACGATCAGGAGAAGACATCTTTCATGGCGGATTCCGCCATATATTGTTATAAGGTCATGCCCTTTGGTTTGAAGAATGCAGGGGCAACATATCAAAGGCTTATCAACAAAGTATTCGCTAATCTAATTGGTAAGAATGTTGAGGCGTATGTCGACGACATGGTTGTCAAGAGCAAGAAAGTGAATGAGCATATAGCTGATCTCGAGGATGTCTTCAACACTTTGCGAAAATACCGAATGAAATTGAACCCCGCTAAATGTGCTTTCGGGGTGGCCTCGGGAAAGTTTTTGGGATTCATGATCACCCACCGGGGGATAGAGGCCAACCCCGACAAGATACGTGCATTGACATCAATGGAATCGCCCAAGACTAGGAAAGAGGTCCAGAAACTAACAGGTCGCGTGGCAGCCTTGAACAGGTTCATGTCCCGGGCAGCCGACAGGTGCTTCCCTTTCTTCAAAGTGCTAAGGGGTAACCGAAGTTTTGATTGGACTGAAGAATGTGAGAAGGCTTTCCAAGAGCTCAAACAAACGTTAGCCTCTCCCCCCATTCTCACAAAGCCCGAACCCGGTGATTCACTACTCTTGTACTTAGCCGTTTCCCAGAATGCAGTAAGCGGAGTACTAGTGAAAGAGGCAGACAAGTCCCAGCAACCAATCTACTACGTAAGCAAGGTGTTACTCGACGCCGAAACAAGGTATACACTGGCAGAACAGCTTGCCCTCGCTTTAGTTACGGCAGCCCGAAAGCTTCGACAGTACTTCCAGTCCCACCCTATCGTCGTGCTCACGAATCAGCCACTCAAGCACATCCTACAGAAACCAGACGTTTCAGGTAGATTACTGAAATGGGCAATTGAACTTGGAGAATTTGACATTGAATTCAAGCCCAGGCCCTCCATAAAGGCTCAAGCGCTAGCTGACTTCATTGCAGAACTCACTCCTAAGGCTCGGGGGCCAGAAGGGAGTTCGAGCAAGAGCACTCCAGAAGTGTGGGAAATTTTTGTCGATGGAGCTTCTAACTCATCGGGCTCGGGTGCAGGGGTCATAATCACGCAGCCCGGTAAGACCACTGAAATCAGGTGTGCGTTCAGGTTCGAATTCGAAGCTACAAACAACGAGGCAGAATACGAGGCAGTCATCATTGCCCTAGAACTCGCTCAGAACCTCGAGCTTGAGCACATCAAGGTTTACAGTGACTCTCAGCTCATAGTTGGCCAGATAGAGGGAACGTTCGAAAGGAAAGAGGAGAAGATGAGTTTGTATTGTTTGAAAGTTCATGACCTCAAGCGACGATTCAAGACG